>JARHVA010001559.1:2165000-2777500 GCA_037957365.1 Torreya grandis | reverse complement strand
ACTCACAATAAGTAGGTAGTTAGTCCATGATACCAAAACATGCATAGCATAAAATATTCTTAAATAACAGGTCAACATGATTACAATGTAAAGAATATACATTAAAACTAACTCATAACAATAAAATAATGTAATCTAATCGATATTCAACTATCCCGTAATAGTATATAACTCATAGATTAGGAAAATAATAAAAAAATCAAATTTCCAATTGTAAATATCCATGGATAATCAAGTAAGTTTACTTATTGAGGAATTACAATGTAACACTTTGTGTTCACTTTACCTAGTTTGAGCAACTTATCCTTAAAGATAATGACATTATCATAATGCTCCTCCTTTGTTGACATGCTAACTTTGTACTTCCTTAATCGATCATCCTTATTGAATATGTTTTCTAGCATCACTAATCCCTTAAGTAGATTATTTGTCCTCAATTGGATAATATGGTCTCCATATTGTTGTTGAAGTCTGTCTTGGTTTCTTGAGCAGAATTTAGCCTCTTGCTACAAGAAACATGATATTTGATTGTCATTCTAAGAGACATACTAATTAAACTCATTATTAGGGACTGAAGTTCTAAAACTATCTTGATTTGAGATTGATATTTCATGTTCTTAACCCCATTTGGACTATCATATTGTGCTCCAATGGCTACCAATAGGTTTTCATGTTGATTGGCCTCTCTTGAGATTTTGCTTGTATGTCTTTAAGAGTGGATTCTTGACTAAATTATTTCATCTCACCTGATTCACTACCAACTCACTATCTCCCATGGTTTCTATGAGTTTAATTCCTCTCTTTCTTGCCCATTATATCCCATAGATAAGGGCCTCATATTCTAATATGTTATATGTGTAATGAAATTGGAATCTCATGGAATAAAATTATCTTTTTTTATAAGGAGAGACAAGAATGACACATGCCTCACTTCCATTCTTGTACCTAGAGCCATAAAATAACAAACTCCACACTCCATCATGGTCTTGGCTTATGTTAGTAAGAGATTATATGATAGACTTTTCCTCATGCATACAATATATCCCCAATCCTACATATTCAATGTTTGTATATGGATGATAACCATTGGTATTTCCCCCCATTCATCAAGAAGTAAGTTTGGTATGCCTTCAAGTGGTTCAATTGGATCCTGATCATTGGTGTGTTCATCTTCATCTATGATAGTATAATTGAAATTAGAAAAATTAGGCATGTAAGGATCTAAATATAACCTAAAGATAGGTTTAGACCTGATGGTAACCATTGTTACACACCTAGTCCTAAAGACCATAGAAGACTAGCTAGAAGAGAGATAGCCTCCTATTTTGGTAGTGAAATCCCTAGAAAAACACAAGGCAAAATGGGGTGGGAGATCAACCAATGTAACATCCTGAGATATGGTAAAATTAGGAAAAGTAGATAGAATAATATTTAGGTCCTAGAGTACACCAATAGTCTTAGTAGGAGACCTATCTAGTTGTAAGACTCCCTTAGAATTAGGCTCATATCTTAACCCCAACTTGTCTATTATAGAATTAGGCATGATAGATGTACTATCCCTACTATCTCTCAAATAATTGTGTATTAAGGATTCTCCTATGATGATAAAAATATAGAAAGGAGGGGGCTTGTTTACCTTAGATGGTTGTGTCTCATTAGGTTGATTGGTGTTGGTTAGGACTATAACCACTTTTTTTGCCTACTTGTCCAAGATGTGAAGTTCAGACAACTCTTCTTGGGGGAGATATTTTTTGTCTTAGAATGAGAAATGTGTCCCACATTGGTATGGTGACATGGGATTTATTCATCTGATGCACAATAATAATATAAGAGTTAGTAGCCTTTGACTATAACTTAGGAGTAGTAGTACCACATGGAGCTTGAGTGATTTGAGGTATGAATGGACCTTTGTAATTTTTCCCTTTCCCATCTTAAACCATCTAAATTGGTGGTGTCTTAGGTGTTAAATTTTATCCACTAGTCTCTTGATATGATTGAGATGATGGAGATCTATTCTACCAACTTATAAATCATCACCCACTACTCTCCTTTTGGCCCTTGTATGAGATGCAATAGGATCAACTAACTTGTCTACATCCCCAAGCCAATTGATTGCATATTGTTCAAAAGAGATTTTTCCTTCTTAAAAGTTGATAAAATTGGTATCTCACTATGTCTTAATCCAACTCATTCCTTGTTGGTTTGACATTTTAGATTGATTTATGGAGTCTCTCTATGTTTCATAAAAGTACCTTCTTTATATTATGTAGGAGACTAACTGTCTTGCAGAAGAAGAGCCTAATTTTAATGCATAAGAAAAGTTTTACAAGCATCTCCACTTGAACTAATTTAAATTTCATATGATTATCCCCATTTTGTCGACATTTACCTTCTTTAGTATATTTATTTTGAGTTGGGACTAATGATCTAGTAGTGCTAGCAGAGTTGGGATTGAAGTTGAGTTATAAGGCCTTGCATGAGTGATTTTCCCTTGACCTTGTGGATTAGGCCAATATGGAGGTGTATTGAATTGCTAAGGATGATAGGGGGCTTGATAGGGTGATTGGTAAGGTCTATGAGGTGGAATTTTTTGCCTCTCTAAGGCTAATATCTTATTGCTTTGTGCCTTGAGTAGTCCTTTAATTTTACCTAATATATCCACCTAATTAGCATTTGTTTGATCATGATTAGTTGACATTGGTAGGGGATAAATGGTAGGCACAAGAGGTTGTATCTATAAGAATAAAGGTAAAAGGGGTCTTGGGGTGAGATTGCCTACTTATATTAGATAGTTTTATGCCCTTATTGCCACTTCATAGGCATCTAGTAGTGTGTTCCCTCTAATGGATTATATCATGGCTAGCACATTAGAATTAAGGGTTCTCAAATAATAAAAAAAAGAATATTTAAGGGTGGGTTTGACTATTTTTGGGATCCTATCCCAGGTCTTCTAAAACCTATAGTTAAAATCCAACATAAAATCTTAGGGATCCCTTTTGATTGTGGTCATTTGTTCCACTAAAGACAAGTGTTCACTTCTATCTTCAAAATGATTGCATAGATGTTCCCAAAACTCATCTTAGGTGTTGATAATATTAGGTGTTAGTCCTATATATCATTTAATCACATTACCACTCAAATAAGTATCTAATAACCTCATTTCCACATTTTATTGGGTCACATTGTGAACTGAGTAGAGGTTGGCTATGTTTTTAATGAGTTTAATAGTAGTGGTATATTTTTATCCTATGAAGTATGGAAGGATATTAAGTGAAATAGTAAGGATATTATCAAATTGGTTCAGGTTTAGGGGGATGCCACCATTTAAGGGAACAAAATCCTGGTTCCTAGGTCTAGCCATTGGAGTTATAGGGGTTGAACTATCCTCTATTGAGTAGGATACATATAATTAGGGGTGTAGGATTAACATTAGACCTAGGGTACTTATTTCTCCTAGAAAAATCCAAGGATAATTCAACAAACTCAACTTGATTACCTTTTGATGAAGACCTTGTGACTACTTTTGGCGTGAAATTTGACTACAAATATACCACTAGAGTGTTTAAAGCTCCTTGATATCATCAAATAATACAATAAATGTATCTAATTTGCTTGAATCCTAGTCCCATCAGGTGTGCTAGATTCTATTATTAGTCTAGATTTCACCCTTGAGGTGGTGTTTCAAGCCTTTCTCATCCAGTTGATACAGAATGGGATCACATGTAGGTATGGTTAGCCTAGTTGATGAGGTGAACCTTTAGTTTCAGAGCTAGCTCCCATAGTGCATCAATTATAGCTCAATTACTAAAACCTATTAACTTGATAATGAAAAGGGATAAAGGGATGCATGAAACAAAACCTAAGATAATATAGGTGATTCACCATAATATTTTTTCCACTCTAACTGACCCTTCAACAACATTTTATGAATCAAACAAAGACTAGTGACTAAAACATGTTCTCTAATAGACTCATAAGAATTAGTAATTCACATGAAGATTATGGTAGAGTAATAAAACTTGAAGGTGATGGGTGGGAGGTCTACTTCACAACACTACCAACTAGATTTCACTTTAAGTACAATCACTAAAATTTCTACACATCATATGCCCTATTTAGGATAATTTTCTAGTAGCTAGGTAAGAAAAAGTACCTACTAAGGGGATAATAATTCACCAATTATAAAAATAAATAATAATATAACATGATAAACTATCAATAGAATCTAAAGTAGTCCTTTTTATTGATTCAAAAGGTTACAAGGCACAATTTGGGTAGAGTTTCTTCATACCTAGCCGAGGGATACATACAATGGCATTCTAGCCTTAATTTTAGAACACCAAAAGATAAAGAGAGGAGAATATAGCATGGAAGTGTGAATAATAGGTTATTATGGCCCTCATTCACTCAATAAACAACTACAAAATGCATAAAGATTAGTAACAACTCCCTCAACTCTTCTATGCACTACCTTGACTTCATAATGGCTTTCAATGACAATATGGTATTGGAAATGGCCTAGTGAAGGCTCCTTCAATATTAGTTAAAACCATTCATAGCATGATCATTCCAACCTGGTAAAATCCCTCTCATTTTGATAGTTATAAAGGAAAAAAAGTGGTCCATTTTGGCCTTCAGGAAGCATTAAGTAGCTTGCCTCTCTCTTGCATGTCAATAAGGCTTGGAAAACTACCCCATCCTCCATTATGGATATGAAAAGTGCCTAATCATATCCATGATTTAGTTAAAATGTTTTTTGTGGCCTAAATTTACTCCCTTATCATCCCTCTACACTATTAGTCATCTTCTCTTGTTGACCAAATAAGCTTATTAGGCAACTAGGCCTAGTCACTTTGTAATAGTTGCTTGGATGACCATGAGGCTTGCATAGAACCTTAAAGGATGGATGAGTGAGAGTATTTAAATTTTTGAAAAACATATTACACCATGACATGTGCCTTTCTAATAGTGTATGCCTGTAACTTTTACTCATTTAGGTGACTAGGTCAGCTTCCACTAGTACTTCTAGACTAACTCTTTAGCACATGCCTAAAAGAGCATTTATATGAGGAATTGAGAGTGTTTTATGATTTTAAAATGTGAAATAAACTTCAAAATACACTAATAAATTATTTTAAACTATTTATCTATACTTTTACCTTGACATTATCACTAAATCTTGCAAAAAATAGGTTTATCGTGCATCCATATAGTTGTTCGTACAAGTCAATGCCATGAGTAGGACCTCCTTCAAGTGAAAAATTAGTTTTAAGTGTCTCTAAATATAATTAAAGGCATACAAGTTTATGTTTATAAATATATCCTTCATCAGGTCTCTATTAGGGTTTTAAAGAGGTTTAGGGAGGTTTAGATTCTTAGTGATTGTTCATAGACTTAAGGACTTGAACTATAAAACTAATACCAAGAGAATAAAGTGTACAACCTTCCCAAACTTTAATTATTAGTTAAAACCCCCATGTAGATCCTTTATATAGTTTTGATCACAAGAAGGTGCTCCTCAGGTGATTGCTTTTCATTCTATGCACTCTCAAGGTAATTTTATGTCAAAATGGCTAATCCTAAGCTTTCATCTAAAAACCAACACATCTCGCACATTTGAAATTCCTTAGAGTATAATTCCATAATGGTTTAAGATCTCATTTGACCCTTATTATCATATTAATTTAGTCTTCAAGTAGTGATCTCTTGAGGAGGGTATTAAGCTAATAGGCCTAATGATAGGGTTCCTATGTTTTGCCTTCAAAATGGAGTTATGAGAGAACTTGGCCACCTATAAGAGTATGCAACCTATCTATTAGATATTTTTGATCATTTTTTGGGCTTGGTTAAGCCACTTAATTTCTATTCATACATATAAAATCAACTAATTAGGCACTTAGGCATGTCTGTAGGTGGTTAATGTGTAACCTTTTTGACCTCTTGATACATCTCACTCTCTAAAATCATGTAAAACATGCATACTCTCTCCAATCTATTGAAATAGGATTTATCAATCCTTTTTAGGCCTAATCCATACACCATAAAATCTTCACATTCCAACCAATGACTCATTTGGATACACATAAAACTTGAGGAGATTGTCAAGACCATTTATTGACTCAACTACCTCATTTGAAGGCATTTAAGGGAAAAATTACTTCACTGTGTTTTTATCAGGGTTTAGAAAGGGTTTTAGTGGCCTACCAGCTTAACAATGGTTCATAGAGTACAAGCCTTAGATACAAAAATTATTTCCATGGATGTTGATCCCATATACCCTTTAAAAACTCCCAAATAGCTCTTGGTCCCATGAACCTTTTATGGCAAGTTTTGAATGAATGTTGGCAGCCTTCGAGCCTGTACTAAGCATTGTAGGTTGGTTGAAAGTGATAATTATTATTCATAGAGTTGAGATCCTAAATGAAAATAATTATTTCATGGATAGTAAGTGTATAGGGGTCCCCAATTCCCCATAATAACATTGGTCCTCACTCATCTTACCATGTAAGATATGAGCATTTGAGTTGGTATCTTGAAATGGCAGATTGGGGTGTTAAAGCTCAAGAGGGGTAATGATACTAAAAAATCCATTCCCTATGTTTATTTGTCTATAACACCTTATTATGGACCTACATAATTATTAGACACCTCTTCATGACCTTAGGTTTGACAAGGGTTTTGAGTCTATCACAAAGATGGAGATGGGGTCTTGGGGGCTCAAGGAGGGTTTTAGGCCTTATAGGCCTAAATTGATTCTTTGGACTTTGAATCACTTGTAGGTGTATTGGTGAATTTAATTTCATCAAAGCACCATTTTACATCTAATTTCACCCCTTTTCATCTATAATCAAATTTTTAAACCCCCATTTGTGTCCCTCTCTCTTGTATGTTTGTCTTGAGCATCTTTGCCTAGTCTGATTGTTTGGGTCAATTGTTCTGCTCAAGACTTGAGTAGTTTTTTCTCTCCTTATTTACTATTTGTAGAGTTATAATATCATATAACATGATCTTATGGTTTTATAACACCCTTTGAATTGGGTGTCCCTCAACACTATTCTCTAAACTCCTTCTACACTCATGCATATAGGCCTGTGTGTCATGAATGTCTAATCAAAACGAGACATCTTCCTCAATATTGCATTTACCTTTAAGAATATTGAGGAGGATGGGTGACATAAAAGGTAGTCATATGATCATTTTTTCCACTATCATCAAGTTAGTTAGACACCCCAACTGACTAGGTAGACTTACATGCACTTAAGCCACTATTCATGCATGAGTCAGCTTATTTTGGCTATCCCTTTAAGTCTCCTTTGATTTTCAATAAAATTGTCTCTATGTTTTTATAATTTTATTAAGCTCTCTCTTCCATTTGAATATATAATCTCATATTCAATTTTGGTGGTATACTACCTATAATTATGTAGGTGGTGGTTTGGGTGTTTGATTGCCAAAGGGTTCTTTTACAAGTTCATAATCAAGAGGGGGTATTCTATATTGTGTTAGAGACCTAGTTGACCTTCCCTAAATCTAAATAACCCCATTGAGGTATTCATATTAATAATATATGACCCTTAATTTCATCTTATAGGCTTAGTTGTATGATGGTTTTGGGAAACCCTTTGAAGGATAGGCTTGAGTTGATCTTCTGAACCTATTCATAGCTTCTCAATAGTATCCAAAATAGAATGGACCCTTTTTATCATAGTCCCATTGAAAATTCATGATATTATGAAAATTTTTACCTTGATTTAACACCTTTATAATTGGGAATAAGGGATTAAACTTGTAGGTGGTTTTCATAGGGTCCTATGGAGTTCTAAGTTTGGAAATCAGAGCCTACTATGGGGTGAGATGGCTTGATGAAACCATTACACAGTAGAAGTTCTTTGATAGGTTCCATATGGACTATTGACTCTTGTTAAATATCACCTATGGGGACCCTACACATACATATCTATGTACTTTAACAAAGCAAGGAACTTGGAGTTAGTCAATCAGACATATTAAGGGAGAAACTAAAACCTAGGATTTCACAAATACCTTAAACAATGCTAATGAACCTTAAAATTTGCTAAAGAGGTCTAAAAAATAATTATGATCTAGTTAATAATTTATTGGTCCTGAGAACCATGATGATACTTGATACTTATGAGATGGGATTCTATACATGTGGTCAAAATCTCTACTTGATCCATAGTGTTTTAATGATCTTCAATAACCATCAACCATGAACACCCTTCTCACACTTGCAATGGAGGTCAAATTACAGAGACAGTTCCTCTTGAAGATAATATATTGGAAGAGTTGAAGGCTCATTAATTATACCATTTTTATAAAGAGGCAAAGAGACTTGAATGATATCAATAAATCCATCATCCATCCTCAAAACACTACTTATTTTTAGATATATGAACTGAAGGTTTTTCATCATCAAGAAAACATTGGCTTCAACCTACAACATGTGACAGCTTAGAGGTTTCTTTCTCCCATGGGCTCAAAAATTTTAAATAGAGGAATATAATTCAATATAATGACCTTGAGGACTTACACAATACATATACAACTACTATTTTCTTCAAGAAAGTCAGAAATGCAATAAAAACTTTCCAAGATTGACTCTGTGTCGATGTAGAAGACTAGTTTAACTACTTAGGTTATTAACTATTGTTCATAAATCATGGATCATAAATCCAAAAAATAATTCCAAGTATTAGAAGACCATTATACTCCCTTCCTCTGGCCAAGAGATTAGGTCACCATTTTCTCTATCATGTTCATAGTAAATAAGAACCTAAAAGGCTGTCCAAGGCTGCCAGGGAGAGTGATGAAGAGAAGGGGTCTATTTTTGATCCTTTTGACTCTAAAAATCATGGATTCTCTTTCTAATGTCTTCACTAACTTTCCTCTAAATATTATTGACCTGTTTTGATCATGACTATACTATACATATTCGTACAAGCTTGAAAAAAACTTGTGAAACACCACTTTCATGCATTTTCTCAGGTTTTAGATCTTGAAATTCTATTGGTGGGTAGGATGAGGGAAATGAGGAGTCAAAAAATGATTTAAAATACTGATTATGGGTTGAGGGAAGTTAAAAATACATTTTTCACATGTGTGAGCCCCCTTGGTGGTGCATAAAATTGTTTGTCCTCTAAAAGGAGACCCTTTTGCATATGAAACCATTATATAATTGCATTATCGTGATAATATATACATTATAAGGCATAATTTATGGCCTTGGTGGTGTTTTTTGGGGCCAAAATAACATTATTCACATGGTTAGACACCATTTTAAAAGGTAATGAATGCATAATTCTAAATGAAACATCAATTGAAGGAGATACCTTAATATTTACTAAAGAGCCTTAAAATATTATAAGGTTTTAAATAAGATTAAAACATATTTATTCATATTTTCCCCCAATTGATTGAATTATTCCTCATGTTGTAGGTTGTTGACATGATCACATGGCTAGCTATGGCTGCAACATCATAAGTCACCTCTTACATGAATGATTTAGGTCATAAGGATCACCTTAAGACTTGTCATGGGCACTTATACATAGCTATCATATAGTATAAACTTTAAAAATTCTCTATAAGAGTGAAAATATGACCACCATGACACTTATTGATAGTGGCATACCACTTGAATATGCTACCCCTAACTTGATGACAAGTAACTCCTTATTGAATTGACCTAATACTTTAAGAGACATGAGAAGGTTACTAAGTAATGAGCTCAAGTGTTCATGCAATAGTTTGATCCTTTCTAAGCCCAAGGGAAGAAATGAGTCAATAGGAAGGAGGAGTACCTATCCTCTATGAACTATTGTTAAGAACTTAACATGTCTAAAACCCTCTTAAACCCCTACTAGTGGATCCATGAAAGATAAAATGATATAAATAACTTAAAATGGACTTGTTTAGCTAGTAAATGACATTTATGACATTCAAAACTCTCCTAAACATCATTTAAATGTATTGGTTGGCATGTGTAGGTATAATACTATATGGATTGCTCAAAAATACATGACTACAAGACTATTTATGAAGAAGTAGAGTATGAGATGGTTTACAAACCAAGAGAAAAGTTTTATCATGACTTAATAGATGTTTTATGACCATTAAGTCATGATAAAACACTTTTCAATCCCTCCAAAGTGATGTATGAGCTCTGTAAACCAACAAGTTGGCCAAGAAGGTAAGAATGTACTATTTTGAAAGTGAAGAATCATATATGCAGGCTTATAAAACACTTCAAGAGACCTTTCCTCAATGGATTGAGTTTAATAATGATGTTTTAGACCTCCACACATCAATTACAATCTTTAGAGTCTTAAAACTTATAGTCAAACACTCCAAATGCCTCTCAAGTCTATACAAACACCTAAACTAGGGTTTTTGACTATTTTGATGATTTGACCACAGGGTATCAAGAGCTAAAATTGAAATGGAACATGTTATTGGAATTGTTAAAGTGAATCACACACTTCCTCAAAGTTTCACATGTGTGGGAGTGATTTTTGTCCAAAACTCAGTTTTAAGGTAAGGAGGCCTAATTGAGGAGAGAGAATAACAAGAAAAGGACACTTCCACTTAGATTTAGATCCATAAAATTTTCATGGATCTATAAGGGGATAATAGGTCCTTAAATATATACTAATTTCCCAAATGTTATCCATACATTCTTTTACATAAGGAAGTTTATGTGTTTTTAGGGCTACAAGGAATGAGGCCAAATGAGACCTTTCGGTGCAAAATGGAGTATTGGAGAGAGTTTGATGACTCCAAATGAGTTTTTAAAGGTCTTATATGATACTATAATACTATCCATGGAGAGAGAATTCATTGGATTAAAAAAACTCAAGTTTTTATCTATTTGGGCATGAAAGACCTATTGAGATAAAGAGGTTTCAAGAAACCTAATGAGTTTCTTGATGATTTCCACTAAGATGTTAGTTTTTAAATATCATAAGTAGATGAAAGGTTTCAAAGATTAGATAAAGAGTTCATTTAAACATGACCTAATGGTCAAGAGTACCATTTTTACATCATAAACAAAGGCAAAGGGTAGTTTTAAGGGAACAAGTACAAGATGTCAAGTAAGATGAATGCCCCTATGCCATTTGAAGGAGAAGAAAATCTTAAAGAGAGCTACACATGTATTAGAGGGTCTAATTAAACTATTTCATAACTCCTCTTTCTTGATTGTAACTTTCTTCATCAAGAGTGACACTTGTCACCTCTCTCTCCTACGTCGTTCTCTCCTTCTCTCAAAATTGTCTATATATTCAGCCTTGATAGGCTATGTTTGTATCCTCCACATAGGTATGGTGAATCCCTTCAAATTTTCAATAATTTTATCAATGAGAAACTACTATTTTTCCTCCTCATTTTAATATTTTCAATGTGCATGCATGACTAGTTTGATCTTATCAAGTGATTAACTTTGCTTCCTTGGTATGTTGTCCTTGTCTAGAATTGTTGTTCAGTTTGAAATCCCTTTTTTAAGTATTATTAAGTTTCCAAATGAATTTTTAAAGGTTTAGTGAGTTATCTTTTCATTAGTGTCATCTCATGACCTCTTGACTAGTCTTCCTAGCCCAAGCATTCTTCACAAGCTTCTTGTGAAATGTTGATGTAGAGAGGCAGATTTGGAGTAGTGTTTATTGTAGGTTATTTTCATGTTTGAAGTGAATTTACAGCTAGTTGGTAGTGGTCAAATAAATTTCGTGCATCAAACCCATTAGAATAGGTTTCTCTCCCTTTTACTAGCAAGTGGTATATTAGTATTTGAGCCTAAGTGATTCATCAAGGGGAGTTAACTCTATAACCTAGAGATTCACCTCTCTAATAGGTGACCCAAAACCTTGAGGTGATTCCATGTTACCACAAATTTGGAAGGCTTGAACTACCTTATAAGGGTGCAAATCTAATTGATAACAATTTTCGCATGCCCAATGGGACTAAACTCTAAAGTAATGGAAGGATTATTGGTGTTGTTCTTTTACATATCATCCTATGGAGTCATTTAAAACATCAATGGTGATTATATGATAAATAAAATAGTTCTAGTAGCCTAGTCAATTGTTAAAAGTAAGTTTGATCTTAAATTTATTAGCTCAATAACTTTGATTGTACAAACATTCATACCTTTAACTAAGTTATATGTATGTGCCTTGAATTCCTCTACAAATTTTCATTTTACAACATGATTAAATTTGTCTTGGATCAAAATATATATCTCAAATATTAAGCATTGGTTCTCCCTCACAAATTTGAATATTTAAATACCAACGATTACTAAGCAAATGTTAAACTTCAAACATGTTGACCTCATCTCATGTACCCTAGAAATATTGACCAAATGTGCATTTTCAATATATTTAGATCAAATAGGTATTTATGTTATATTACTCACTATTGATCTAAGATATGAGCTCCTATGATTGTGCCACTTGGCAGTCCCACATACCCCCTAATCACATTGAATCTTTGACTCAACTTGCACCATCGATCTTCTGACTACATGAACACCCTCTAACCATTGATCTTCTATCCAAGATCCATGAATGTGACACATGTCACTAGCATGTTCATATTCTGACATATTAAATTTTACATGCACTATTAGATCAAGATCTATGATTTAACGCACACCATTAGATCACTGACTAGTTGACATTAGACTTCAACTTGGTTAAACTTGACAATTTTGGCCCATCACAGTCTACAAGAGCGACTTTGAATATTTATATCTCAAGCTAGAAAATACTTCAGGACTCTAAATCTTCAAGTTACCTTCTTAGCACTACAGACAATATCTCCATGAAAACCTTTGACCTTAGTTAACTTTATGAGTACTATAAATAAATACACAAACTTGTTGGTTCATTCATATTTGAATGATGTCTAGTGATGGTCTAGATTCTCTTAAGCTATAATATGTAAGTTCCTCATTCCAAATGATTAAATGACATATCAAGACTTCATAAAGACATCTACAGATGCCTCATAACTTATTATTTGTCCTTAAATACCTATAAATGTGCCATATCTTCCTAATCTTATCAATAACAACCATCAATTACCTATCCAAGAAAACATTGAAGAATTATGTAGGAACACTGAAGCTCATTGAATCACACATTGTCATTGTTATCCTAGCACATATGACACCTCATCAACATCCTTGGTCACTTTAGAGATATTATTGATAAGCCTCCAACAATCTTCCCCTTTGTCATTGATGTCAAACACCAATACAAAGCTTATGCTCAGACTTTGTCTCTTTCTTCAAGCACTTTCTCCCCCTTTGACACCATGAAAAAGTGGGATCAACTCTTGATCCTGCAGAAATGAAAAGACTTCAAGAACCAATAAAAGAAAAGGACCACCTCTGAGAGATGATACAAATTCCCATAACATTGTGTAAACATTTTATTACTTTGAGTTTTTTCAACATGATCCATGACTTGAAAACATTAAGAGGAACTTCTCCTTAAATTATGCACACCTATTAAAGCCTCTCTAACCATCTAAGTTAGCTCCCCCTAACTCCATGATTTATTTGAAAAATGAGTCTTCTCAAAGAAATAGATTTATCATCAACTTTTCAAATACTTGAAACCAACCAATTTGACCCTTTAGGTCCAAAACCCCTAAATCAAGTTACTTAAAGTATTTTACTATAGAATATTGGAGAAAGCTCATGAACAAACTTCTCCCATTCAACCAAGAACCTTCTATTGATTTTTAGACAAGGAGATGACTCCCAATCTTTATCTTAGATACTCAAAAGTTGATTTTGTTAATGGTTTGGTCATAATGTCTGCAAGTTATTCTTTTGTAGCCACATATTCTAGCTTAACAAAGTGATCGCTCACTTGTTCTCTCAAGAAATGATATATAATAGGAATGTGTTTAGTTTTTGAGTGAATTATAAGATTATTTGAGATATTAATTGCACTAGTACTGTCACAATAGATGGGACATGATTCTTTTTGCCTTACCTTATAGTCTTCCAATGTTTGCTTCATACATATATCTTGAGTGTAACATGAGGAATCAGCTATATACTCAGCTTATGTAGTGGATAGGGATACTGAGGCTTGATTTTAGGCTATCTAGGATACCAAGCATTCACCCAAGAAGAAAACATCACCACTAGTACTTTTCCTATCATCCACACAACCAGTCCAATTTCCATCAATGTATGTTTTTAGAGTGAATTCTTTACTCTTGGGATACCATAAACCATATTCTATAGTGCCCTTAATATACCTTAAGTTTATTTTGAATAATTACAAGTGAGATTCTTTAGGATCAACTTTAAACCTACCAACAAGTCATACTTCTTGCATTATGTCAGGTCTAGAGGCACAGTGGAGTATAAAAGACTTCCAATCATGGATCTATACAAGGTTTAATCAACATTTATTGAGTTGTCTTAATTACTTAGCTTAAAACCTATAATCATTGGTGTACTCATTGTCTTACACTCCATCATATCAAATTTACTTATCATATCATTGATGTATTTAGCTTGTGAAATGAATATCCTTATACTAGTTGGTTAGTTTGCAATCCTAAAAAGAATGAAAGATCCCCCAACATAGACATCTCAAATTTAGTTTTCATGACATTTCCAAATTCTTTACTCATTTTTTCATTATTAAAACAAAATAATATGTCATAAACATAGACAACAACAAAAAATTGATGACTACCATCAATCTTAATATAAAAATTGCTATCAACTACCCCTCTTTTAAAACTTTGACTCAAAAGATACTTATTTAATCTATCATACCAAGCTCTAGGATCTTGTTTAAGACCATATAAATCCTTTTTCAATTTGTATACATAGTCTTGATCACTTGACAAGAATAATTCTTAAGGTAACTTAATGTACACTTCTTCTTCTAAGTTTCTATTCAAAAAAATATATTTCATACCCATTTGGTATACCTTAGAATATTTGAAACTAGCATATGCCAAGAAGAGTCTAATTGCTTCCATCCTTACCACTAGAGCAAAAATTTCATAAAAATATATTCTTTTAACCTAGGCATATCCTTTACACACCAATATATATTTATTTGTTGTGGCCTCTCCTTTCTCATTCATCTTATTTCTAAAAACCCACTTAGTGCCTCTTGCATTCTTGGTTTTTGGTCTAGGAACTAGATCTCATTTTTAATTATTTACTATTTGATCAAGTTATTCATCCATAGAACATGTCAAAATTTCAGCTTTGATAGCTTCTAGGGAAAATGTGGGTTCAACTATTGATAATAAGATAGTGTTTTGTTGATTATGATTGATCAACATTCTTCTTCTAGTTTGCAAACTTGCATTCACATTACCAATTACCTGGGAGGTAGGATTATCCTTTTGTATTCTCTTAGATGGAGTTTTAGTGTCAAGTCTTTCTTCTTCCTCTTCATCTTTATCCTCTATTTGAATAGATGACTCATCCTTGTTTGAAATAGAATTCTAAATAGTATCACTTGCAAGTTTGACTTCTTGACTCTATTTGTCTCATCTATACTCACATTTGAGCTTTCAAAAATCTTGTGAAGTCTCTTGTTGAAGCATCTATAGGTAGAGATGATAGAAGAGTAGCCTAAGAAGATGAACTCATCAGACCTTGAATCAAAATTTCCAATTTTTTCTTCATCCCTTTATATATAACACTTGCTCCTAATTTTTTAAAATGTTGGAAATATTGTCATTGATGTCAAAGTTTTAACATTATTGGTGATAAAGGCCCCATTGCATTTAATGTTGTTTGTAATAAATATATCTTGGCTAATATGAGTTAATATTTAATTAATATTAACGAATATATTTTTGGTTGCATATGAGACAAAATAAGGGCCCATGGAGAAGTCGAAGAGCCATGGGCTAAAGACAAAAGAAGGATGGGAAACATTTTACCATGAAGAGTCATTTTGGGGAATACCAAGAGTCACCAAGTGAAGAGAAAAGAGGAAGGGCGGATTTATCATGAAGGGACACTTTAAGGAATACGAAAAGTCGCCAAAGATAAGGACAAAAGTGGGAAGGACATTTTTGGTTATGAAGGGTCACCACATGACTTTTCAAAGGCTTGAATATGAAGGGTCATCCAAGATTGCCATCATTTTCCATGAGGATTGAAGGGTCACAAAGGGGGAAGGCCAAAGGTCATTTGGAAAGCTATAAATAAAGGCTTGAGTAGCCATTTGTAATATGGAAGTGAGAGGTTGATTTGATATTGTAATATCTAGCTTAGAAGAGCAATTGTTAGAGATGAATATGATTTGTATTTGTTATATCTAGCTTAGAAGAGCAAAGGTGAGAGAGAGGAAGGAGATGTATTATTCTATCATTTGTTGAAGATAACAACATTAAGATATAGGTGTGTGGTATACATAAAGGGGTTGGTGCTCACAAATTGTTGTGGGGTTGGTGCTTGGCAAAGGGGTTGGTGCTCCTGTGGGTTGGTGCTCATGAATTGTAGCTGAGGTTTGTACTTGGCAAAGGGGTATGGTGCTCCTATGGGTTTGTTCTCATGAATAGACTTGATATTGTTCTCTATGGTTTTTTCCACATTATATCTGGTGTCTCTCTCTATCCTGTGTGATGTTTATTGTTTGAGTTTTATTACATATATTGAATGTTTGATTAAGTGGAATTTGATAAAGGGAAAGTTTTATAAGATATATAATATACTGATTCACCCCCCCTCTCACTATATTCTATGCTTAACAATTGGTATCAGAGCAAGTTCCTTTTTGAAAAGTTTTATAGCTTGAAGGTAGATCGGGAAAACATGATGACTGGATCACAGGAAGGATTTTCTACAAATAAGGCACCTTTGTTTGATGGGATAAATTATGCTTTTTGGAGCATGAGAATGAAGGTTTATTTGATGGCCCTTGGATTCGACATATGGAAATTAGTGGTAGAGGAATATGAAGAGCCACAGACATCTACAATTAATCTAGCAGAAATGAAGGCAAGTGAATGTAATGCTAAAGCTTTATATGCTATTTTATGTGTGTTATGTGAATATGAATTTGTTAAAGTTATGTAATGTAAATTTGCTCATGAAACTTAGGTAAAACTTGAGAATATTTACAAAGGTGATGGAAAGGTTCAGCAAGCTAAGTTGTAGACTTTTAGAAGGTAGTTTGAAAGTTTGAAGATGGAAGAAGAAGAAGATATATCAAGTTATCTCTTGTGAGTTGATTTGATAGTAAATTAGATCCAAGGTCTTGGAGAAACATTGGAAGAGTCAACGGTGGTGCAAAAAGTTTTGAGATCTCTACCAATGAGATATGATGCAAAGGTTTCAGCAATCAAGGAGATGAAGAATTTAGCTAAGCTAAAGATGGATGAGCTTCATGGTATTATCACGACATATGAGATGTGGACAGAACAAGATAAACTCTCAAAGAGAGAAGCGGATTTCAAGACATCAAAGAAGGAGAAAGCTAAGATTCAAGAATCAAGTGATAGTTCTAGTGATGATGAAGATGACAATGAAGCACTTTTCATTTGTAGGCCAAAAAGAGGAACAACTAAATATCAAGAAAAATTACCTTTTAAATGTTTTAATTGTGGAAAGATTGGACATATTTCAGCTAGATGCCCAGATAAGGTTAATGATGAAGAAGAAGAAAAGCCTACATACAAGAAGAATATCAAAGGCAAATCCAAGAAGGGATTGAAGAAGAAGAGCGTATATTCTAAGGATCCTAGCTCAGTTGAAGATAGTGAGGATCCTAGCTCAGTTGAAGATAGTGGAGTCAGTGATTCAGAAGAAGAAGAGATTTTATTCATGGCCATACATGATAATCAAGAAGAAGAAGAGGAAGTTGAAGTAGATATGGAAGGAGAACTCAATTGTGCCCTAGAAGAGTTAGAAGTTGTTCAGAAGAAGAATCGAAGATTAAAGCACCAGATCAAGAAAAATGAATAGGAATCAAAGGAAATGATTGAAGATCTACAAGCACATTTTGAAGAAGCCAAGAAGAATGAAGAAGATCTCACAGCACAGTTGGAAATAACAAGAAAAGATTGTGAAAGGTATGTTATTGAAATTGCCTCTTTAAAAAAAGATATTAAGAAAGCAGTCAGTGATAAAGAAGTCAGTGATTCAAAATTTGAAGATAACACTAACATGTTGAATAAGATATTGGAAAGTCAAAAAGCATATTCAGATAAGACAGGGATCAATTTTGAAAAGAAAAAGAGCTATGCTGAAGCTCTTACGCAAGAGGAAACAAAAAAGGGAGAAGTGAAAAATACATAGGACATTCCAAATAGAGAAGGCTGGAGAGAACAAAGCTATAAAAGGCAATCAGGTCAAAGATATACAGATAGGTATTGTTTTTATGGCTATTATTTTTATTGTAATGGATATGGTCATAAGAAATTAGAATGTAGAAAAAGAGCTAACAATTTTAGAAATAAGGAGAAATAAAGTCAAGTAGAGTCAAGCAGAAGCCACAACTCTTTTGCTCCTCTATCAAGATTTGATGAAGAGACCATAGTATGCTACAAGTACAAGAACTTCAGACATATAGCTCAGTATTGCAGAAGCATGTTCGAGTCAGTCAAGAAGGATCATAGTTTCAAAACTCCATTCATCAAGAAGAAGAATCAGAGTGTCAAAGATCCATTCATCAGGGAGAAGGTTCAGACATGTGCATGGCAGAAGAAACAACATGAAGATTCTATGATGGTGTAGATAGCTCTGCATGTGGGAGGTAAAGATCAACCATGGTTAAATGGTAGCAGATGTTTGAGGCATATGACAAGTGATAAAAGTAATTTCATTACTTTAAAGAAGATCAATGGTGGTACAGTGAGATTTGAAGATAAAACCACTACCAGGATAGCTAGAAAAGGTACTTTGAGTTTGGATTATGGTAGAACTAAGACTAAAAATGTTTTATATGTAAAAGGTCTTAATCATAATCTATTGAGTGTTAGTCAAATTTGTGATCAAGGATACACATTAAGGTTTCATGCTGAAGGTTGTGAGATTAGAAGAAAATATTCAAATGAGCTGATTGTAGATGCTCAAAGGATAGGGAACAATGTGTATGTATTGTCAGATATCTTCTCAAAGGCATAATCAAAGGACACATTCAAACATCAGCGAGAGGAGTTGGGAGTAATTTATATTACTTTCTGCCATTGATGTTCATCATCAAGTGAGGGGGAGCTAAGTGTTAGCTCCAGGTAGGCCCTTTTCCATTGATGTAAAAGGGGGACAATAAGAGGTATAGGTACAGGTACAAGGAATAGATACAAGTTGCTACAATAAGGGGGAGTTATTGTATGTTTTTAAATGATAGGATCTGCAGGTGATAGGATGTGGCAGTTTTAGGATTGAGGTTGCCATCAATGACAAAGGGGGAGATTGTTGGAAATATTGTCATTGATGTCAAAGGTTTAACATTATTTGTGATAAAGGCCCCATTGCATTTAATGTTGTTTGTAATAAATTTATCTTGGCTAATATGAGTTAATATTTATTTAATATTAATAAATATATTTTTGGTTGCATATGAGACAAAATAAGGGCCCATGGAGAAGTCAAAGAGCCATGGGGTAAAGACAAAAGAAGGATGGGACACATTTTCCCATGAAGAGTCATTTTGAGGAATACCAAGAGTCACCAAGTGAAGACAAAAGAGTAAGGGCAAATTTCTTATGAAGGGACACTTTAAGGAATACGAAAAGTCACCAAAGATAAGGACAAAAGTGGGAAGGACGTTTTTGGTCATGAAGGGTCACCACATGACTTTTTAAAGGCTTGAATATGAAGGGTCATCCAAGATTGGCGTCATTTTCCATGAGGATTGAAGGGTCATAAAGGGGGAAGGCCAAAGGTCATTTGGAATGCTATAAATAAAGGCTTGAGTAGCCATTTGTAATATGGAATTGAGAGGTTGATTTGATATTGTAATATCTAGCTTAGAAGAGCAATTGTGAGAGATGAATATGATTTGTATTTGTTATATCTAGCTTAGAAGAGCAAATGTGAGAGAGAGAGGAAGGAGATGTTGTATTGTTCTATCATTTATTGAAGATAACAACATTGAGAGATAGGTGTGTGGTATACACAAAGGGGTTGGTGCTCTTGTGGGTTGGTGCTCACAAATTATAGCTGAGGTTAGTACTTGGCAAAGGGATATGGTGTTGCTGTGGGTTTGTTCTCATGAATATACTTGAGATTGTTCTCTGTGGTTTTTCTCACATTAGGTTTCCATGTTATATCTGGTGTCTCTCTCTATCTTGTGTGATGTTTATTGTTTGAGTTTTATTGCATATCTTGAATGTTTGATTAAGTGGAATTTGATAAAGGGAAAGTTTTATAAGATATATAATATACTGATTCACCCCCCCTCTCAGTATATTCCATGCTTAACATAAAAATGTTTGACATTAGTAGCTCTATTCTTCCATATCTCATATGAAGTGTTATCACCATTTAATCTAATTTGGCACCTATTAAAAATGCAAAATAAAGTGTTTTCTACCTCTTCATAATAACCATATGATAGTTTAGCATATTGAACAATATTTCTATTCATTTCTTGAATAGTTCTATTTTTCCTTTCAATAACACCATTCTATTATGGTGTTCTTAAAGCAGAATATTGTCTTCTTATCCCATGTTCTTCACAAAAGTCATCAAATTCATGAGACGAAAACTCACCTCCTCTATATTATCTTACACACTTAATTTTATATTCCTTTTCATTTTCCACAAGTGCTTTTAATGTTGTAAATCTTGTAAAATCTTCAAATTTATCTTTAAGAAAACATATCCAAGTCATCCTAGTGAAATCATCAATGAGAAGCATGTAATAGTTATTACCTTGAATAATTTGAGTTCTCATAGGTATACAAAAATTAGTATGGGTCAATTCTAATGGACCTATAGTGGAATGTTCCTTATATTTGTATCTCTTCTTGACTTGTTTCCCATGAAAACATGCTTTGCAGAGAGAATGAGGAATTCTTGTAATTTTTGGCATATGTCTTACTAACCCCTTTGAACTGATCCTTACTATATTGTCAAAATTTCTATGTCTAAGTATTCCATGCCAAATCTAGCTTTCATCCAATTGACTTATGAAACATTCCTCCTTCTTGGATTCATGGAAGATATACAGGGTATTTTCTACTTTATGAATTTTTGAAATTATTTTTCTAGATTTTGCCTTTTTAACTTCACATACCTTGTCATGAAAGGTTAAAATATTTCCTTACTCACACATTTGACTCATAATTAAAACATTATGTTTCATAATTTATATATATAAGACATTCTCGATTCTAATATGACCATTATCAAGACTTACAATACCTCTTCTAATAATATTAGTAGGTTTGTTATCACCAAATATAACTAAACCTAGATTGGTCTTATTGAGAGAGATAAACTTGCTCTTGTATCCTGTCATATGACTTGAACACCCCCTATACATTTACTACTTATTGATCTCATATTTTTGAGTGTGAAAAGGTGTTTGAACAAACATTGATTCTTCCTTTGGTGTATTATAAGAGTTTTGTTTCTTTTCTTCTTCTTTCTTAGGCTTAGTTTCCTTGAACCATTTGATGGTGTCAATGACTTGTATGTCATTTTTACAAAAGGATCTTTTGAAATTTTTGGTAATATGACCTTTCTAATTGAAATTGTAGTAAACCATACTTCTTAAAGTGAACTCAACTTAGCTTACCTGATTTAGACATAATATTGCAATGTGTCCAATGTCATAACAACTGAAGCACTCAAATTTGTTCATGTTATTTTACTAATGATTCCACCCAATTTTAGCAAACCAAATTGATTACAAGTATACAATTAGCCATTTAAATTTTCATACCTCATGGCATTTGGTTGTCTAATCTAATTTGTCCTCATTCTACCAACATCTTCAGTCCAAGACTAATTGTTGACTCTCAAGGTTTGATTATCTTTGTTCTAATTAGTCTTCACCTTGTCTTGAGTTGTAATCTTTTGTTCTTATTTGTAACCAAATCTAGTTTTAACACTAACATGTTTTTGATTATTCATAATATTATCTAGATCACTTGAGCTCTTTTCAAATATCACAAATAAATTCATCTTATTGTATGCCTTTTCTAACTCAACTTTCAATTACTCATTTTCAATCACATGCCTTGAACACTCATCTTATTTAGCTTGTAGGCTTATAGATAGGAATTCTAATTAACTATTTATATTTTTTATTGTACCTTTATGCTCCTTAGAGTCACAATCCATTCTATTCTCATACATACTAAATCGGTCCACATAGTCCTTCATATGTAACTTCAAATTCATGGTATTCTTATTCTCAATCTTCAGATCTTCAAGGGAATTCAACAAATTAGTCTGACAATCCTCCTTGTCTTCTTAATTATTTAAATTACTCCAAGTAGACTCCTTTTGATACGAACACCTTCCTTCATTAGCCATGTAGAGGACTTCATATTCAATAGGACCATCATCTTCATTCTCAAACTCAGAATCACTATCTTCACTCTCATCTAATGAGCTACAATCTTTATTGGTATAGATAATCTTCTTGTCATTATAACTCTTGAATCATTTCTTCCTATTATTAGACCTGAATGACTTTTTGCCTTCATCTTGGTCTTCATCATGCTCTTCATCATCATACTTCTTGTGATTATGAGGGAACTTATTGGAAACGTGTCCTAACTCTCCATAATCGAAGGATTTGAAGGGAAATTTATCCTTATAGTTTCCTAAATTTATTTTCAATTTTATTATAAATAAACTAATTAATTCATCTTCATCAATATCATCATACTAGACTTCCTTACCTTGATTTCTCTTCTTCTTTGTCTTTATTTTTTTCTTGAATGTTAATTCCTTCTTTGGTGGTTTGTCCTCATCAACTCTCATCTCATAGGTAGTAAGGATGCCATGCAAGTTCATCTATCTTCAACTGAGTGAGATCATGACTTTTTTCTACAGCAAAAACTTTTGAATCAAACTTGAGTGTAAGATTCCTCAATACCTTCTGTACTATAGTAGCTTCATCTATTATCTCTCTAAGACCTCTAATCATATTTACTACCTCATCAACCCTTAGAAGATAGGATGCCACATTATCTTATTACTTCATTTTGAGACCTTGAAATTGCATTTGATGGGTCCATAATTTATCCAATTTTAAGTTTGAGTTTCCTTCATAAATAGTATATAATTTGTCCCAAATTTCCATGGAAGACTTATAATGGATTACTTTGGTAAACTCAATCTTGGCTAAACCACAAAGGATATCATTCATAGCTTTAGAATTATTCTCACTCAACTTCTTGTTAGCAACACTAATTAGAGGAATTGATGGTGTAGTATAACCATTTATGATTGATTTCCAAGTATCAAACCCTAGAGACATGATGTATGTCCTCATCCTTACACACTAAAAAGCATAATTTGACCCATTGAACAATGGTTTTTGCTTTGTGGTGAAACCCTGATTCTATTGACTTGTTATATTTTACCTTGGATCACCTTCAAGTTATTAAAATTGTAATGAAATTCTTGCTCTGATACCAATTTTTAGAGGTATAATCACTAAGAAGGTGGGTGAATCAGTGATTCAAGATAATTTAAAACTTCAATCTAAATCCTTTTAAACTTTTTAATTAATGACCAAAAGAATTCATAAGAGTATACAATATATTCATAGTAATGAATAAGAAAGATGATGCAAAATCAAACACACAACAATTGATTTCTATGAGAAACCCTCATGGGGAATAAAAACCACTCTCAACCCTGCAAACACATGGACTAATTATCCTATAAGATTATCACAAACATGAGACCTATTAGTGAAGCACCCACTTCACAATAAGAACCCACACCTAAATATGAATAAAAACCCACTTGTTCTAGATGTTGAACATATACACAACACTTTATTAAATAAATAACTTGATAATTTTGATTTTAGACCAGTTTGGTTGGAGACACAATGTATAACACCTTTATTTCAACTCATCACACATACACACAAACTTTCTCATATAATCAATGCATCCAAATACCCTTTTAAATCTTTCTAGTCTTATTCACTCATCCTCAAACTATTCTATACTTTAGTATATCCACTGAGCACTCTCTCTCTAATATCTTTCCTTTGTTTCCATCTTCTTCACTCTCAACACATGCACTTCACATTCAAGACTAGAAACAAGTGCCTTAATTTCCACCTTTTATAGAGTCTTCATGAATATCAATCATATAGTTCAATAATAATACTTGCCTTAGATGTTAAGAAATCTAACAAAGCTTAATACCATCCTCATAGGTAAGCCATAACATCTATGGGTCACACTTAAGTAATTATGCCTTTTAATTAGGCCTTATTATCCCTTATAGGTCTTATGGAGACCTATTCACCCATTTATCACTTCATCAATAAAGTTAAGAACATAATATCACTTTAAGTACATAGGTCCACTCCATATGATCTCTAAGACATACTCAAGTCATTACACCTACCAAAACATTCTTATGCTAACACTAATTTTCTCAAACAACATTATGTACACTGTGGTGCCATTAATGAACAAATAGTCAACTTTAAAGAAATTGTTCATAATGAATATTGATTTATCAAACCTCTAAAATACACGCAGATAGTCCTCATGGAGTTTAAAACACTCTCTAATAGTTATCTCATATTGAAACATCAAAATACTATTGATAACACTTCAATTATCCTTCTTGGGTTACTTTTAGAACATATTCAAACACAAATTCAACTTTGAATCTCAATTACTTTGACAATACAATATTCATACCTTCTAACTACATTTTATGGATGCAAATTGAAGTCCTCTACAACTTTGATTTTTACACCAATATAAAATTTGTCCTGGATCAAAATATATAACTCAAATACTAAGCACTATTTCTCCCTCACAAATTTGAATATTTAAATACCAACAATCACTAAGCAAATGTTAAACTTCAAACATGTTGACCCCATCTAGTGTACCATAGTAATATTAACCAAATACACATCATCAATCTCTTTAAATCAGACAAGTATTTATCTTATAATGCTCACCATTGATCTAAGATCTGAGATCCCATAATTGTTCCTCTTGGCAACCTTGCATGCCCTTTGAGCACATTGACTCTTTGACTTGACTTGCACCATCGATAATGTAACTACATGAACACCCATGAACCATTGATCTTTTATCCAAGCTTCATGAGTTTGACACATGCCACTAATATTTTTATCCTTAGACATATTGGATTTTACATGTACTATTGGATTAAGATATATTATTTAACACACACCATTAGATTTACTGACTAGTTGACATTAAACTTCAACTTGGTTAAACTTGATGGTCTCTAGCCCATCACAGTCTGCGAGAGCAACTTTGAAGATTTATATCTTGAGATAGAAAACACTTCAGGACTCCAAATATTTAGGGTACCTTTTTGATACTATAGATAATATCTCCATGAAAACCTTTGACATTAGTTGAATTTATAAGTACCATAAATAAATGTACAAACTTGCAAGTTCATTCATATCTGCATGACACCCAATGATGGTCTAGCTTCTTTTAAGATAGAATATGCAAGTTCCTCATTCCAAATGATCAAATGACACATCAAGAATTTATAAAAACATCTATGGATGCCTCACATCTTCTTATTTATCCTTATAGACATGTAAATGTGCCATATCTACCCAATCTTATCAATAACAACCATCAATTTCTTATCTAAGAAAACACTAAAGAATTATGTAGGAACATTGAAGCTCATTAAAGCATACTTTATCATTGTCATCCTAACACATATGACACCTCATAAACATCCTTGGTCACCTTGGAGACATCATTGACAAACCTCCAATAAATAAGTCTATGAGAGGAATGAAGTGGTGGTTGAAGAAAATGGGGCACTCATAACCCAACTAAACTTACTTTCTTTCAAAGAGTTCTTAAAATAGTCTCTCGTATCCAAGGTTTCAAGTTGGAAGAGTATTCCCTCCATTCCCAATCCAATTCATGATCCATATACCATACCTCATACTCCTTATCAAACTCATAAGCCTACCCATCACCCTCCCACCATCTCTTTTTCTGAAGAGGAGCATATCCTATGAGAAAAAATGAAGAAGTTACATATGTAAGGTTCAAGGAGAGTGTGATGAATATGATTCAAGTGTATATGATGAGAAATTAACCATTGGTACTCCCATTAGTGAAGATAAACACAAATTAGTTTTTAGAGATGAAGTAAAAGAGAATTTTGAAGAAGGGGTACAAGTTAAAAATCAGGTTGTAATTGGTCTTGATGTTGAAAAATCCTTAGCTAAACAAGGTGAGATCTTAGATGAATTTGAAATGGCTGTAAATGAGCAAGAATGTGAGTTTGAGAAAAAAGTACATGATGATCAAATTTCTACAGTAGATGAAGAATACTATAAAGATGTACTTCAGATTGTCTCTCTTTAAGAGGGAGGTTAAGAGAATGATGAAGACCTTTGGTAATAGTACCTAAACATATGAAATTAATATGAGGCTCTTCAAGGGTTTATATCTCATATTAGATAGATTGAGGAGGTTATTGAGGATACCCTCTTACTTGAGAAATAATTTGATGATCCCCATGAGATCATTCAAGATCAAATACCTCATGTGATGGAATCCATAAAATATAAGAATAATGTTTCTCGTATAATCCAAGATATGGTCATTTTTGAGATAGGAACAAACATCAATAGACATCATGAGAAGGATCTTGAGCCATATGATGAGTTCATACTCATATGTGATTGGTTCACTATTGTTACTTTAATTGAGAGCATACCAAGAGGATTAACAATCAACATGATGATGAAGCCAACAAGACCAATGTTTAAGAGATGACTTATGCCATTTATCATTTCATGAAGTATAAGATCTCATATGCTTCCCCTTTGATCCAGATAGGAGAAGTTATTTTTAGGTCAATTGTATACATTAGTTGCTTTATTGTTTCTTGTATTCCCTAAGTGCTTAGCTAGCACATGTGTGTGTCTTGTTCTTTTGATTTCTGTGTTTTGTTCTTATTTTATGTGGTTTGGAGGTTAAATTATCTTTTTTTATCATGGTTAAGGTATAGTTAGGTCTAAATTTGAGTACAAGTGACTCCATTTCCTAATAAAAGGACAAGGGTAATGGTCTAATTAACATTGCAGGCATGCTACCCCTATGAATCACAAATTTGTTGACCAATTTTGACACCTAAGGTTAAAAGGTGAAACCCTTATAGGTAAAAAAATGATTTTCATCTTTAGCTAACCTAGTTCAAAGCATTGAAATGCATTATGTGGTCTTTAAAAGGTCTTTATAAAACCTTGTTAGCATAGTTTAAGGTTTATTTGATGATATTAAGGTAATGTTGTATCTTGGTCTTGTGATGGCCTAGACATGTCACGGTGTAATGAGGATGGGTCAAAATGTTGTCATATGTCCCTAAGTACCCTTTAAATTCATTTTTACCCTTCACCACCTTGTACAAACATTTCACATGTATTTGGAAAGTTTAAGGTTCTTTTGTGAACTTTAAGGTAAGTTTTATGAAGGAAAAAGATGATTTGTACTAAATCCAACATGTTCCAAAGATGACCAAAGAAAATGGTTCATACATCACACTTTTAAAATATTGGAAAAGATGTTTCTAATGTGTATACGATAGTTGCAAGTTAAGAATTGGTCATAATATTATTTTTCAATGCTTAAGAAGGAGTTTCATGCACTTGTACGGACTTGAAAGTTTCATTTTTTAGGTTAATACATGAAAATAGGGTCTCTTCAGATCTTTAAATCTAAATTAATGATTGGATTGTAGGTATAGGTCAAAAAATTGAAAAACATGCTTCTTCTCCTTCATCACTCTCTTCACAAGCTCACAAAGATAGTTTTTAAATGATCAGTATGAATATAGGAGAGAGGTTTGGGTCTTGAAAGTTTTTCTAGAGGAGGGGGTCCTAGTGATCTTTAAATTCATGACATTGGTTTGCATATTAATCCCATATCCTTTATGCATAATCTTTAAGACTCCAAAGTGTTAAAACTACCTCTCAAAACATGATAAGTCCTATTTTGGTCCTGTTAGGTAAATTTGTGAACTCATTGCTATTGTATAATGTTTTTTAAAGTCCTCACATGGTCTTATTAGTCCTCTAGGTTCATTTATAAGCATCTTCATGTTGAACAGGTCACCCGTGATTGGTATTTTCCATGAAAAGTGAGGTTGCAGGTTGGCATTCAAGATTTAGATATTACTGCAACATGAAATGGCATCAAATGAATACATGAAATATTGGTATGGATTTTTAATACTTGTCACTATGTTATATTTCCCTTACAAATACCTCACACCATTTGGTCACTTTGTACACATACCTCCAAAAACATTCATATTCTTAAGCAATTAGACTATGAATATGATTGCCCACATAAGGATGATTTGAAAAGAGTCTAGGTTTGCATTTTCAAAGGAATATGAGGGTTATAGATTCTTGATAAGTGTGTTAAGGTAGTGAAGGGTGATGACTCTATTTGAAAAGACTAAGATAGACTTCATAAAAGGTTTCTTGCATGAAAATTCACACCTACAGGTTTGCCTAGGCATGTGGGTTTGTTTTGCACACAAGATAAAATAATTATTGTTTGAAATAATGTATAAAATACTAAATATGGTATGAAAACTATGTTAAAACCTTGGATATGTTCATGATCAATGAATAAGTATGGTCAAACACCAATGATTAAGACACCCTAACAGATTGAGAGAGAACTTACAAGGTCAAAAAGGTGATAATATGTTTTAAATGGTTCAAGTGAGAAGGAGTATACTATTTGTTAATATGTGTTCAATGTCTCAATAGTCCAACTAAAAAATGGGTAGGTTTTAAAGTTAAAGAATCAAAATAACCCAATCATCACCCACAACCATATATTAGACAAATGTAAGGAAGAGATTGTGTACTCATGGAAATATGAGGTTTTAAAAGAAGCTGATAAGGTTAGTAAGTATTAATATAGTTATCAAAATCATGTAAAAGTCTTTGAGTTGATCACTGACTTACAAAAAATCTTAAACTCCACACATAGTCAGGCCTAAAAGGATATCTAAAGGAAGAATGGTTACCTATATGTCTGCTTGGATGAATCAAGTTAGTTTCAAACCTAAGAAGAAAAGAAAGTGTACAATAGTGAGATTTGATTTTGAGCAAATAGATAAGTGTATGAAGGTGCTAAGTATCAAGGAAAATCAGATAATTAGTGATCAAGATGAACTAATTTCAAACCTTGCATACACATAGGCCTATGTGCCAAATTGTGAACAAGAAGACAATGTGGACTTAGAGTGATGGTTTGGGTGGCAAGTAAAATGAGTGAATTACTCATGATTCATATAAATAATCTTCAAACTATCTTGGCACTTTAAGATCAAAATGGAAAACTCAATTGTGAGGGTTTGAGAGACCTATAGGATTAAAACCCTCAAGGGTCTGCTATGGTCAATGAGATCAAATCCTGAGCACATAGATAAAAATAAATGTAAAGGGAGCACCTTGAATCTTTAAGACAGATATATTAGACATCATAAAACTAGTTTAGACTTAAGGTTTATAGTCTAAAGAGTCTTAGTCTCATCAAACTCTTCTTTTAGTCTTCATATAAATATCTAGTTGAGAGGTCATTTTTGACTAATCAGAACTCCTTTAATGAGTTGCATGGTGTTAAGAGATCATTATAGGTGATGCTATGGGTATCATACCTCAAATATATATAATTAGTTCAATATTAAAATGTCACACATGTATAAATGATTTCTAAAAACTAAAACTACTCCAAACCCTATCCTAACCTTATGAAAAACCTAAGATAAAAGCAAAGTTTTGCTTAGATCTTAAAGGAGGTTTTGAAAGGGACTTAGTGGTGTTTGGAGGTATTAGAAGGGTCTCCCCACTTCCAATTTGTGGTATTAGGAATGAAAAAGAGGACCTATCCTCTATGAACAATTATTAAGAACTTGACATGTCTAAAACCCTCCTAAACCCCTCTTAGCAACTAGATGAAAGAGAAAAGGAGATAAATGACTTAAAATATACTTTTTTATCTAGGAAATGAACTTAATGACATTCAAAACTCTCTTGAGCACCATTTTAAGGTATTGGTTGGTATATGCAGGTATAATACTATATAGATTGCTTAGAAATATAGGTCTTCAAGCTTGTTTATGAAGAAGCAAGGTATGGGATGGTCTCAAAACCAATATAATAGGTTTATTATGACTTAATATAGGTTTCATGGCCATTCAAAACACTTTTTAAGCCCTAAAAATTGATATATGAGCTTAAGAAACAAATTAACCAAGAAGGTATTATTTTACAAGTTAAGAAACCTATGTGTATACCTATAAAATAATTCAAGAGACATCTCCTCAGTGTATTGAGTTACCTAATGATGTTTCATACCTACAAAAATCAATTCAAAGCTTTATAGTATTAAAAATTCTTGTCAAACAATCCAAATGCCTCTGAAGCCTATATAGGTACTTAGATTAGGGTTTTTGACCATTTCATGGTTTTCTCATCCATATAGGTTCTCAAGAGATAAAAAATGACATGGAGAATGGTATTCACATGGGTAAAGTGAATCACACACTTCATATAAGTTTCATATGTGTGGGAGTGATTTTGGGCCACAACTTAGTTTCAAGACAAAGAGGCCTAATTGAGGAGATAAAATAACATAAAAGGGATACTTATACTAAAAGTTAGATCTTAAAAATTATGATGTAGTTGTAATGGGATACTAGGTCCTCAAATATATGCCCAATTTCACAAGGTCATATGTATATTCTTCTACACAAGGAGGTTTACATGGTTTCAAGGCTATAAAGAATGAGGCCAAATGAGACCTTTTAGTGTAAAATGGAGTATTGAAGAGAGTTTGATGAATCAAAATGAGTTTTTACAAATCTAATATGATATTATGATGCCATCCATGGATAGAGAATGCATTGGAGAATAAAAACTCAAGTTTTGAGCTATTTGGGCAAGAAAGGCCTAGTGATACAAAGAGGTTTCAAAACATTTAAGGAGTTACTTGATGTTGTCACTAAAATGTCAATTTGGAAAAATATTAAGTAGATGAAAGGTGTCAAATATTATAGAAAGATATTTTTTCAACATGACCTAATTATCAAGAGTGCCATTTATCCATTACAAGCAAAGGTAAAGGGTAGTTTTGAGGAACAAATGCAAGATGTGAAGCAAGATAGAGATCCCTATGCCAGTTCTAGGAGAAGAACATATTTAGGAGAGATACACATGTCTTGAAAGGTCTGATGAAACTATTTCATAAATCCTCTTTATTTATTATAATAGGCTTCATCAAGACTCACACTTCTCAACTCTCTCCTTCCTTTGCCCTTCTCTCCTTCTCTCACATTTCTTTATATATTTAGCCTTGATAGGCTATGCTTGTATCCTCCACCTAGGTATGGTGAATCCATTCCCATTTTAAAGTATTTTATCAATGAGAAACTAATATTTTACCTCTTCTTTTGATTGGTTTAAATATGTGTGTATGACTAGTTTGATCTTATCAAGTGATTAGCTTTGCTTCCTTGGTATGTTATCTTGTTTAACATTCATGTTCAGTTTGAAATCCTTTTTTCAGGTCTTATGAAATTTCCAAGTGAAGTGTGAAAGGTTTAATGAGGTGTATTTTTATTGGTGTCATCTCATGACCTTTTGACTAGTCTTCCTAGCACAAGCATTCATCACAACCTTTATGTGAAATGCTGATGTAGAGAGGTAAATTTGGAGTGGTGTTTGTTGCAATTTATTTTCATGTTTGAAGTGAATTTTTAGTTGGTTGTTAGTGATCAAATAAATTTGGTACATCACCTCCATTATAATAGGTTTCTCTTCCTTTTACTATCTAGTGGTAGATTAATGTTTCAACCTAAGTGATTCATCAAGGGGAGCTAACCATATAACCTAGAGATTCACCTCTCCAATAGGTCACCCACAATGTTGAGGTGATTCCATGTTACCTTAAATTTGGAAGGATTAAACTACATTTCAAGGGTGAAAACTTAGTTGATAATAATCACTATGAATATTAATAACTAATGTTTTACAATTACATGATGAGTGATAATTGATGACCCAAATCTGAATGTACTAGAGCAAAGGTGAAGACAACCCCAAAATAATCTAGGTGGTCACATCTTTTTTCAATAATTATTTCATATAATACACTTGTGTTGGGTTCAGAAACTAGCATTGACACAACTATCCTAGGCTAATTCAAGTGTCCATGGATACAAAGGCACTTAATCTAGAATATGGTGACTATTTTAGAATGATCTTTTAGTTTACTTCCTTCCTATTCTAAGTCTAGAATTGTAACAACAATAGAACCTATAAAGTACATTACTTATTTGTCATTTACATATCTAACATAGTTTTAATTAATATTTTAATCCTATCTAAATTTAATTAATATAACATATGCTATAAGGTAAGTTCAAAAAGTTGGGGGACAAAATGGGGCCTACCCATGGACATGATTTTCCTAAAATTTTAGAAATCTAAATTTATATAGATAATTTGAGATGGTTACACTCAAAATTTGAAGTTGGTATAATAACATGAATTCTATCATTTTGAGTCTAGTTTCCAAAGCACTATTTTTTTGAAAAATGGTTAAGTATAACTAGGTCAAACATCTAAAATTTGAAGAGAAACTCCTATTTTTTGAAGAAAATGGAGTAGATGGATAGACTTGTGGCCCATCCTTTTTTAATAATTGTTTAATATCATTTGAAACCCTTTGGATAACATTTAGATAAGATATTTTTAGTTTGTGACCTATATTATTTTATATTTTTTCAATAAATATTTTATTTATTAATCTTACAAGTAAATAGATCTTGAAATGGATAGTCAGTTGTGTGCCCACCCTAAGTACCTAAAAAAAACAAAATTTGATTTTTTTGAATGTGATTTAAATTAGGCTTAATTTGTGACCATATAATTTGTTTTTCACTTGGATCAATGAAAGGAAAATTACATAAACATGAATAGGCATGTATATTTCTGGCATGGAATGGCTTAAAAAAGGTATAATTAGAAATCAACATAGTTTGAACCCTTTGAATATTCCAAAAATTATAAAAATTATATATTTTGAAAGAGAAGAGTGTGATAATTTTCATGGTAATGATTTTTTTTAATTTCATTGTTAAAATCCATAGTGTATTGGTGATGGAAGTTGAAACTTGCTATTTTCTATCAAACCTCATGGACTCAACTATAGATTGATAGGTACAAGCCTTTGGATCAGGAATCCAAGCCATTTATGAGATAGAAGGATAGGTTTTTTATTTCAAATTTGAATAACGTGTATGCATAACCCATAAATGCATATGTGTTATGAGGACTGCATATGTGTTCCTATTGTTTTGTATAGAAAAGCACCAAAATATGTACATGAAGCCACTATTCACTTGAAGCTGATATTTACTAAAATAAATGTTAATTACAAGTTCAAATTTATAAAATTATACTTTAAATTTATTTTATGAAATATAATAAATTAGGTTCACTCTACATTTGATAGATTTGGTCTCAAATCTACATGCCTTATGATGTGAAAAATAGTTTTTCAAAATCAAATCTGGTCAATAGTTAGGAATTTTTAGGGTCTATGTATTGAACCTAAGGATTTTAGGGCATAAATTTTGCAATTGATGTCCATTTGGTAAACATTTAGTCATTTTTTGGGTTTTTGTGCCTTCCAAATTAATTCATGGAATTTATAAGAGCCTTAGGTTTGTCAAAATTGAAGCTATGAAATCACTCACTTTGAACTTGATCCAAAGTGGTGTGATTTGGGTAACATAGGTCACATTGATGACCTACATATCAAATGACCACTTTGAGTTAATTTCAATTTTTCATCATCCCTCCCTCATCCTTGATCACTTATTACTCATCCTTCATCACCTTTAATCACTTTCTCATCATTATTCATTATCCCTAATCACTCCCTCATTGACACTCACTACCTCTATTCATCTTTAATAACTACCTTATCATCTATAAACACTCCATTAACCCTAACTATCCTTCATCATCCCTAATCATTCCCTCCTCATTCCTCATCATCCCTAATCACTCTTTCCTTATCCCTCATAATACATATTCTCTTCTTCCTTATCTATCACCATCCCTAATCACTCCCTCCTCATCCCTCCTTATTCCTAATCACTCTCTTATTTACCTTCATTATCCCTCATCATCTCTAATAGTGTCCTTATCATCCCTAATCACTCTTTTTGACTATCACTATCCCTCATCATCCCTAATCACTCCATCCTCATCCCTCATAATAATTAATCACTCTCTCCTCATCCCTCATCATCCATAATCACTCCCTCCTTAATCCTCACCATGTCTCATCATTATGTTATTAACCCTCAGCATCCCTCATCATCCCTAATCACTCCCTCATCATCTGAAACAAGTATATAATATACAATTATGTTTGATTCCAATCATATGCTATTTAATCCATTATAATAGAAATTAAATCTTTTTTAGAACTTTGTGTGTTATCAATTCCCATTTGTGATAGTAAATTGTCTTACTGAATGAATTGGATGATATTTCAAATTTATATTCAAGTGACATATTTACTAGCACAAAATAGAGTTTGAATTTTATTTCATTGAATTATCTTTGTTGTGTAGCTGACCAAATGAAAATTTATTTGGTTCCACCTTTGGTAGCTTAGTTTAAAGGATTAAAAAAAACACAAATCTCTTGTATAATTTTATAATTCCAAGAATATTTGAATATATGAAAATTTAACTAGTTTTTCTCATTCTTGTATGACTTAAATCTTTGTTAGGTTCACACATGCACTCCTTGTGTGTGTAATGTATCCCAAATATTTTATCTCTTTCATGGAAAATGAACATTTATTCATGTTAAAATAAAAATGTGTTTCTAAAAAATGTGATACACTAGCTCAACATGATGTAGATGTTCATGACATGTTTTATAAAGATTAGGATGTCATCAAGGTAGATTAAAACAATGACATAGTAAAAGGTCCTGAGGATGTCTTTCAACATCTCAATGAATTAATTCGCTACATGAGTTAACCTAAAATACATAACCAACTACTCAAGTAATATTTACTTTGTTTTTAATAATAAATTCCAAATTTCTAGAGTTTCATCATGAATATGATGATGCCCATACTTAGTATAAAATTTGGAAGACTTATGCAACATGGATATGGTAAAAAAATGACTTAATATTTAAATGAGGATAATAATTCTTCACTTTAATTTTTACAATATTTTTTTACTCAATTAACAACCTCACATCCCATTCTTATTTTGTTTAATCATAATTAGGCTTCTACAAGGCAATGATTTGGGCATTATGTGTCCATTATCCATGATTTCATGGATATACCACTCTCGATAAATGATATGTTATATAAAGAGGTTTGAGTTAGAGGTAGTTAAGGGATAAAATCAATAGTATTAATTATTTTACATTATGTAGGAACCTACTTAGATGACTGGAAGACATCCTTATATTCATTTAATTTATGGTTCAATTATTTTGTCTTTATTATTGTTGGATAAGCCACACTATGAAATGGTGCCACAAGGATGTTCTCATACTTAATTTTTACCACCAAGAGTATAATTATTACTATAAACAACAAGATTCTTGAACTTCTTAGCACTAATGATTGAAAGCTTATGGTCTAACTATGATATATGGTATTTCATATCATGACAATCTATCACAAAATTTCTAGGATTTATTTCATAGACTACATGTCAAAGGTAAATATATGATTGAACACATGTAAATCATTACATACTTCTAGTGGTGATATATCACAAAGGATTGCATATTTAAAAGGTTTTATTTTGTAAACCAAGTGACACTACTAGGTGATCTATTTCTCGAGGCCTACACTAGACCATACACTAGCGTATGGTTATGGATGATGCATCATTTTAAAGTTCAATTATTTGAAAATATTTTGTACGATAAATTAAATTCTTCTAAATTATTTAGGAAATAATGAAGTGTATTGGTTATCCATCAATCTACATTTGTTAATGAAAGAATAGTTTTTATCCATATAACTTCTTATTGGGAGAAGTAGAGATATTTTTACTATCGACCATATCATTGGGTTCATAATATATTATTTAATTATCTTTTTATAGTGCTAGATAAATTTTAACCACTTTTTTGATATGTGAATGTAGAGATCTCATAGTGTGACAATAATAATTGGATTAAACAATTAACTTATGAATTAGTCACCACTTTCCAATCTTGGGCTACTTGTTCTAATCATTTGAAAATTATTTTTCACTCTCTGGTATAATGACTCAATCAATATGCATACAAATATAAGGCCTTTAATATAATTATTCATATCATAAAATATCCTCATATGGAAAGTAATTGATTGGTTTTAGGAAATCACATATCTTGTTGATCCTCATATTTAATACCCATTTTTGGTGCTATGGTGGCTTTACTTACTTCACTTTTTCTGGTAGATCTTCAACTGTGAGTTATATCATTTCTAATAGGCCCATATTTTTTCATAGGTTTAGAATATTTGTTTCAAATTTTCCTCACATAATTTTAATCACTATGTCTTATATTTTATGCTAGCACTCAACTCTCCACTTGTAGCTCCTAGAATTGTTAAACCCCATCAAAATACCACTATCCATTTTTACCACCAATTTAATGAAAATTATACTAATGTCCTAGAAACTAGACTCATTTTAGCCTATTATATAAAGAACCTAGTAAATCATGTTAGTTTATTAAAATAAGCCAATTTTAACCATATTTATAGGATTTTCCATATTCAACCCATATACATTGTAATCTAGTGTTGTACATGCTTACATAATGCTTTGTTTGACTCCAATTGTAAGGATATCCATAGGATTAAAAAGTATATTATGATAAAGGACCCACACAAATCCACACAAATACAAATAATATATAGGTGATCCTTAGAATTAAAAAGAAAATACATATCTAAAAATTAAGTGTGTATCTATTATCCATCAACTTAAATTCACCCCAAATATTTTTCATAGGGTATTTATATCTAAGTAATTTTTTTATATTACATATTTTTAATTTTTTAAATAGGTCTTTAACCTTTATAGTGTGCTTAACCAACCTTGCATAAATGTTGTGATAAATGTTATATTACTTATTATGATCATTTAATAGACATAATTAAAGGAGTTAAATATGATCATCTGATAGACATCATTAAAGTAGTTAAATAGTGGGGTTTGTCTAACAATAACAAAGATAAAATAATATAACCATGCCTATATAATTTTCTTCCTTAATTTTTTCATGCCACATATTTAACTCCTTATACTAACATGATGTTTTTATACTCTAAATTTTGTTACTCACTCAATAAAAATGGTTAGTGAGGGAGTGATTATAGGTGATGAGGGATGAGGAAGGATTGCTTAGAGATGATAGGGGATGATGAAGTAGTGATTATGGATGGTGAGGGTCAATGAAGGAGTGATTATGGATAATGAGGGAACAATTATAAAATATGAGGAATGGTGAGGGTCAATAAGGGAGTGATTAAGGATGATGAGGGAAGATCGTGTGGTGATTAAGGATGTTGAAGGAGTGATTAAAGATGATGAGGAATGGTGAGTATCAATGAGGAAGTAATTATGGATGATGAGGGATGAGGAGGGAATGACTACAGATGATGAGGGATAATGAGGGAGTAATTAGGGATGAGGAGGGAGTGATTAGAGATGATTATGGATAATGAGGATCAATGAGGGAGTGATTAGGGATAATGAGGAATGAGGAGAGAGTAATTAAGGATGGTGAGGGATGAGTAGGAAGTGATTATGGATAAGGGAGGGATGATGAGCAAGTTAAATTAATACAAAGCTATCATTTGATATGTGCAAGTCACCAATGTGACATATGCTACCCCAATCACATCACTTTAGATCAAGTTCAAAGTGAGTGGTTTGAAAACATTAATTTTGATAAACCTAAGACTCCTAAAAATGCCATAAAGTAATTCAAAAGGAACTAAAACCTAAAAAATGAATATATGTTTATCAAAAAAGGACATAATTTGCAAACATTATGCCTTAAAATCCTTAGGTTCAATATTGAGACCTTGAAAAATGCCTAACTACTAACTAGATTGGATTTTGAGAAACTATTTTACACATCATAAGATATGTATCTGTGAGAGAAAATCTATCAGATGTAAAATGACCCTAATTTATTATATTTACTAAAATAAATTTAAATGTAAACTTATAATTAACATTTATTTTAGTAAATATCATATTCAAGTGAATATTGGCTTCATGTACATTTTCTCTTGATTTTATGTATAAAATAAGAAGAATGCTTATGCATTCATAATAATGATTATGCATTCATAATAATACATACTTATTAATAACACATACACATTATTAAGAATGTGTATGCATTCCTAGGTTTGGTGGTTTGATCTTGAATTCAAATAATATGTACGCATTATGACTATAAAATGTACACATTATTTTCATCATGCATACACATTAGTAGAAATGTCCATGGAATTATCCACCAACTCTATGCACATACCCTATATCTAATTTTAACATCTAATTAGCATACTATATATCTAATTATCACCCTTGTACTTATTCATTTTTATATCCACTTTAACCTTAGATAACCCAAATATATAATATCTTTGGGTTAAATAATTACATCATTATTACTCTTTAAAATGATTAAAATACATATATTTATGACCTCCTTCATGTTAGGATATAAACCTTAGCACACATCCCTATAATATGTCCTCAATCAGTACTTTCTCTAATAAAATCTTTTCCATTATTCTCTTACATTATTAACTTATATTCACTATAATTAATCACACATGCCCTAATATGAGTTATTTCCAAACAAGTCATTTACATATTATTAATATTCTAATGCCTCACATAAATATTATAATGGAACACTAATTCCTAAAATTCCTCTGCCACAGTGTGAACATGGATAAAAATCATATTTTGAAAATTATCTCAAAAAAAAACAATTTAGAATAAGTACAACTCCATCAAACTATCTCTTAACCCTTATAAAGGTGTATTTCCCAAGTTGATTTCATGATTTCTCAAGTTATTTATCCTAATCCCTAAACTCCTAATTTATCAAACTCTTGAACCATATGGACAATAATAAAAATTGAGTTTACATTAAAATACTCGCTTACCCTAAAAAGTGATCTTCTTTTACAATATTATTTATTCATAAATGCCAGTAGAACAAAGGATTTATTATGATGCCACTATAGTAGGGTGACCCTATCACTAGTAGTCGAAGAGAGGTAATATATAGCTTCCAAAATTAGTTTCATATGTCCTCCTTTGTATTGTTACTTATTCAATTAATTTGATCATGAATATCATTTACAATATCCCCTCCATGATTTTCATGTCAAGTTCTCTTAAAGATGCATCCACTAGGAAATTTATTTTAATTTCTATTTCTAAGTTTTTTCACTTTTGATGACTTAGAATTGACACAAATAGATGGTTGACTCAACAAAAGACACAATGAACTAACTATTATATTTGACTCGATTTTTTAATATATCCAAAGGCTATTAGTAGATCTTGCATCTAATTAATAGTCAACTTACCACAGATGAAAAAACCAAACATATTAAATAAAAAAATATATATTACATACATTGGAGGGTCATAAAATAATTAAATAACTAGAAACAATAAACATTAAATGATATTGACTCAAAAGAGAAAACTATTTAAGACCTAAATAATTACAAAAAAACTAGCATATAATCTATAACGAAATCTAAAAATTAAAATTACATCTATATCTTTCTAACCTAACTCATTAAATTTTACTAACATGACCTTTATCATAGATTACCAAGTGATTTTATTAGTACTTGAATATTAGAGTCACACAAAAGCTTAGATATGATAGATGAAGACCATGAAGGAATTTCAATTATGTAAGAATGGGCCATAATTGAAGACAAGAAGTATTTGAATACACTAAATTTTTAACATGTGAAATGAAACTGTAGAAAGAAGGAGTCATGTTATAAGAGAGGAAACAAATATGAGTATAATAACTAGATTTTATTTAGAATGATAAAATAGCTTGAAGAGAGGTACATAAATAGGAAGAAGAGGGGCATAAGGCCACCTAAAAATGTTGAGCTCATATATATCATAACATGAAATTTTGGAGCTCATATCTATCCTAATGAACTCATTATTACACCTAATTAATCTAAATACATTTGTATAAAATACCATAAAATAAAATAAAAAATTACACTAACATCCCCCACTCCATCCATAGCTTAGGTACATAGAAAAATTGGGTCTCAACTACAATGCCAGATTAGGTACCCAATCACATATTAAATCCCCAAATAAATAGAGAGAGATAATAATATATGACTATAAATCCCTTAAAATATGAAATTAAATACACTTTCACCCCAAAAAAATCTCACAAATGAAGATACTTTATCTCAATGAATGGTTTGGTGAAGATATCATCTATCTACTTTGTAGACTACAAAATTTTGAGATCAATGACATGTTGATGAATGAGATATTAAATGAAGTGCTTATGAATCTAAATTTTATTGGTCCATTGATGTTAGACAATATTCTTATAGACCTATATGGTGTTCTTATTGTCATAGAAGATGACTCTGTGTCACCTAAAATAGATACCAAACTTAGTAGAAATATCCTAAATCTAAAGAGCCTCAGTAGTATCATAATAAATAATTTATATTCATCCTTTGTCTATGATAAATCAATATAATTTTAATTATTTATACACCAATTAATCATACCTAAACCAAGTGAGAAATTATATCCTGAACTGGACTTATGATGTTGAATATCACTAGCACAATCTGAATCTGTGTACCCAACCAAGTCAACATTAAAACTTGATCTATAATAAATCAAAAAACTATGATTAATCTATATCTAGTGATATTCCTCTTGGCTACCTTCCATTTCAAATCATATGGTGCATAGAAAGACCTAAAGACCATGTCCATTGCATGTGAATGATCAGTTTTAGTGTAATTCAAATAAATGAGACTACCAACAAGATATTGATATAAGGTAGCATCAACCAATGGATAAAATCACTTAGCATCACGTTTGACCCTAAAAAGATAGGTAGTCATAGTTGGCTTATAATTAGTCATGTGAAACCAAGTGAGAAAATCAAGAGCATACTTGGATTATGTAATGGTGATCCTTGAGTTAGAATGTGAAATATCAAAACCAAGGAAGTAGTGAAAAAAACCCAAGTCGGCGATGTAGAACCTATCATGTAAATTAGTTTTCACTTCTATAATGGAGGATGACTAACTCTATGTGATCAATAGGTCATCAACATACAAAAATAGAATAAAAATTGAGTCACCCTCTTGCAAAATTTAAAAATTTTGGATTGGAATGACATTTAGTAAACCAAACTATGATACTAAGGATCCTACTGAGGCTACTGATAACATTTAGTAATCCATCTTAGTGTACCAAGAATTAGGTGATTATTTAAGGCCACATATATATTTATACTAAGGAATAATCCTTAAAAAATACCTACAACTACTCCATATACATCTCTTCCTCAAGGTCATTATGAAGAAATATACTATTCACATCAACATGATGAACCTCCTAATTATTAGTTATGATAATGGAAATAGTGATTTGAGATAGAGTTTATCTTTGTAATTTGTACAAAACTATAAGTATAGTCAATACCAAGGACCTATGAAAAACCTTTTACTACCAATCATGATTTGGATTTATCCACTAACCCATCTACTAAAAATTTTGTTCAATAATTCCATTTGCATAAAAAAACTTCCTTTCCTTACGAAGGGGTACAAAATCCCAAGTGTTGTTTCTTAATCAATTAAAAATAATAATAATGCATAGCTATATCACACTCATAAGTGTAAAATTACTCATGAAAATAATATGGATTAGAAGTAGAGCTAATGAAGTCATATGGAACACCATGTAAAGTTATGAGTGTGTATGCATGGTATCTAGTAGATCTACAACCTAGTCATATTCACCCTAAAATGTCCATCTAGTATAAATAGGACCTAAAGTTAGAGAGTTAGAATGAGATTCCTCAACTTCAAAAAGTGATTAGAAAAATAAGGATATGAATCCCTAACACTGTTATCATGATCTAAATAAGAATAAGAATCCAATCATTATAAATTTATTAAAATCGATCTAAATCATCAGAACTCTCATCTAATTTGAGTGAGCTCAAGGACGAGGAAGAAGTGTCAAGTGTGGAGTCTAAAGGGTCCTCCTAGAAAAAAACACTCAACTTAATGAAAAATCATGTTTGGTAAGATGAAGAATCCTATATCCCTTAACTCCATATGGATACCCAATCAAGATGCAAGCCAACTCTATGGATCCATTAACTTATATTTTTTAGAATATGGGCCATAACTAGATATAAAAAAATTGTGAAGTTCTTAACTATGTATTTTAAACCTTTAAAACATTCAAAGTGAGTGACTCCTTTCAATGGTCGATCAGGAATGTGGTTTTAGATGTAACATGCATAGTTAACGGCGTCTGCTTAGTACTTAGTGTGATATAGGAATTTGACTCAAGAGAGGATTGTTAGTATTGTGTTAGTTTCAAAATGAAAATAAAATGAAATAAAAACACTAATAGCATAACATCTCTAGGCCTAGACACTAAGGAGATCTTAGTTAACAAAAGCAAATGACAAACACAACTGAAAAGCAAGTAATCAGATACAAGAGTTCCTTCACCTTCCTTGGATGCTCCAAATGCCTTTATAGTAGTGGCTTGTTCAGCGTTTGCTTCAAGAGGTCTTCTTCAATGGAGTGTGGATACCTTCATCTCCTCTTGGCACCTTTGGCTTGTGGCTTAGCTTGGCTTGGAATCAATTTGGCGTTATAAAACTATTTGCATAAAGCTTTTGGAACCAATCTTGCATTATAACTTTGTATTAATTAAGCTTAGAAATGATGTTGTGAGGCCTCTTATTTATAGATTTTTGGATTTGATCATAATCAACCTCTACCATCCATCTCAAGATTGAGATGTGTGGTTAAGGATTAATTCAATTTTTAGAATTAAGTTTTTAATTATCCTCATCATGGCATTGGAAGAAAGGATCAATTAAGAGGCATGGAGAGCATCATAGAAGGCATTGATGAGGCATGGAGGCCATGAATCCTAGTATTTGTGGCATTTATGGCCTAGGGATGTCTTCCAAAGAAATGAGGTCACTTGATGATGAAAATATTCAATATTCATTTCCAAAACAAATTATTCAACAAGTTTCCATGGAATTTTTTATTAGGCCTTGATTTGGTTTAATTAGCTCTTAGGCATGATTAAGCACATTCTGCACAAATTACCAAAATTGATCAAAATGCCTTGTTATTAGTCCTAAATTTGACTTTATTTGAATTTGAATTCCACGTCAGGTGTATTAGATGAGTATTCCCATTTAGAATGTTTCCAACAACAAATAACAAAGGCACAAGTCTTGTGCAAAAGATTTGATAAGAAAGAGCAGTCCAGAGCATGCAGGTGCAAAATTGGCATTTTGACTTGAAATGAACTGATCAAAGTTAGCTATACCATAAATTAAATTACCCCATTTAATTATATCATTTCCAAAATTAGCATTTGAATATGTCATTTTCACATCATTTAACATGTTTTAGTGTTTTTAGGCCAAATTGTGCATTTTAGGTAGAAATTGTTCAAAAGTCTAGTTGGAGGTTATTGATGGCCAATTTTGGGTGTCTACAGTTTTCCCCTATTTGGGAAGGCATTAAAAGATATAAATATAGTAACATGTTCTCAAATAATGAAAAGGTCATGTATGCCTACAACTGTAATGAGGATAAATTAAATGTATGATGCCCCCTCAAGGGAATAGTTAGCACAAGTAGGTTAGCAAATGATCCCTCAAAAAGAAAGAAGAAAAATGAGGGGACCAAAGAAAGGAAATATGATGGGGTGAAAACACTATGATATTGAAAAAGTAGTCAAAATCATTGATAATGTAAGTGGGATGGTGCATAATTGTTTACCCAAAGGCAGTTATAAGTATTATACCCCGATAGTGGTAATATGGTATGAGAAAACAATGATTTTCCCAAAAGTGGTTATAATCATTGAGAAGATGGAGCTACCTTAGTTAGGATAGAAAAACAAGTTAATAACATTCCCCTGTATAGGTAGAAAAAGTAAAGTGGTGACAACTCAATGATTTTCCTAAAGGTGGTTATAATCATTGAGAAATGTAGGTGGGATGGCGTGCAATGATTTTTTCATAGGTGGTTATAATAATTGGACCTTGATTATGGAAAACATGATAAACTTGTTTGAGGATGATGATAACTTGACATAAAGGGTAATCATGAATTGGAATAACCTATTAGTAGGGAGATGCTCATCCAAACTAATAAAGGTATGCTCATCCAAACTAATAAAGGTTGGAATTTTTTTGTGGTTAATTACTCTATTTGGGATATGATTGGGATGAAGTCAAGATGTTGGTGTCAAAGAAATGTTACCATTATTGAATAGACTTTTTGAAGTTGAAATTTTTTTGTAGCATGTGATGGTAGGCTTTATGATAGAACATCATAAAGACTTGGCCAAAATATGCATGAGGACTGACTCCTGTAATCCAATACTCAAAAGAAAACAATGTATCAATGATAGAAACCATGATGAAAAATTAAACATATGAATATGGATGGATTCAAATGTAAGTGTTGGCAAGGAATCACCCAATGAACACTCATAAACTGAATCAAGGCAATAGTTATTGAAAACAAACAAACAGGTAGACAAATAAACAAATAAAAGAAAAAACAAGCAAACAAACAAACAAACAAACAAAGAAATAAAAACCTTACGAACATTGCCCATAGAAAATAGGTGAAAAATTAACAAAAAAAAAAGGGGGTGAATAGAAGAAAAGGAAGGGAGTGACTGAGTTGTCTCCATATGCACTAGGTATGTTGATGTTGCCTACATAGTTTCATAGATATAATATCCAATAAAAAAACTTCAAGCCAAATGTAGTTTTCCTAGGGAATGGGAAGAATTTGATAACTAATGAAAATAAATAGAATGGATGTGATAGAAGAATAGGAATTGTCTTGCAAAATGGCAAGTGTGTGAGAGAAACAGGCCAAAAGGATGGGGAAACTAAATGACAAGTGATTTGCTTGTAACTTAGTAAGGGTTCCCAAAATCCTTAAAGAAAAGAAGTGGTCAATGTTTTTGTTCTTTTCCAATGATTTTTTTAAATGTTTTTGGAATTTTTTGAATTATTTCAACTCAATCAAGAATGATGAGACACTAAATCGTGCAAGCTCGCAAAATGGTGAGAGCATTCAAACTAAGGTTGCTCATAAAATAGTGAGAGCATGGTGGAGAAGGGTGACTGAGCTGACCTCAACAAGTATTGAGAAATGCCTAAACAGTCCCATATTAGGACCTCAAGTCACTTTAGTTCCACCATTTTAGTGAAGGAATTTGACTAGTATGACAACCAATTCAAACAAAATAGGCACAGTTGGTCAAAAGACATAGTATGGCATAGGAAGTCACAAGTTGGTACATTAAGGCTTAGTATTACCTCTAATTTTCCCATAGGTAGTTATAACTAGGACAAAACATAGATCAATGGTACTAATTTTACCAAAGGAAGTTATAATTAGTAGTAAGACTAGTGGTAAGAAAGGACTAACAAATGAAGGATGCAACTGTAGAAACTTTTCTCACACTATTCCAAGATACGCTCCTTATCTAAAGTACTTGAACTAAATGATGAACTAATTAGATACCTTGATGATAAAACTATGTAATGAATGACAAAAACCAAGGTAAAATAGGCTAGGCTTTAGAATACACTAGGTCGATAGGTTAGAAATGGAAATTAGATACAAGAAAGAGGATGAATAAGGGCAGTATGTGTAAAAAGAAGAATAGTGATAAAATGTTATAACTGAAATGGTCCTTAAAGACAATACACATCAGCATTAAAGAATAGTATCACTTGATATGAATAATATTCATTGGATCTTGAAGTTTGTCACCATCTAGTGTGGCAAGCTTGTATACCCTTGATCCATAATCTATAGTGATGATGAAAGGCCCTATCCAGTTTGGTTTTAATTTCCCTTTATGTTTCTTCTTGGTCATGGTATTATTTTGATTTTCTTTAAGAACAAGATCACCAAGTTCAAATGTTCTATACTTCACATGTTGATTATAGTGGACTTTAAGTCAATTTTGATATGTTTGAATATTGTTGAGCATGACTGTGCATTTTTCAGCAAGTAGATCCAACTCTTGCTTGATAGTCATGATCATCCAGGACATGATTGAAAGAGATGCATAGCGAAGGCAACTTGAACTCAATGGGAAGGATGGATTTAGTACCATAAACAAGTGAGTATGGAGTAGATCTTGTGGGGATATGACAATTGGTATGGTATGCCCAAAGGGTAGGGAATATTTGGAGTTGACAATCATGATTGACATCATTGACAATCTTTTTGAGAATATTGATAATGGTTTTGTTGAATGCCTCAGCTTGGCCATTATCTTGAGGGTAATATGCTATAAAAAAAATGTTAGGTGATGTTGTATTCAATACATAATTGTTCTACATCTTTGTTCTTGAATGATCCTCCATTATCAAATATAATGTCAAAGGGGATACCATAGCGGTAGACGAGATAGTTTAAGATGAGTTTGGAAATTTGCTTTCTAGTCATGTGAGGGGTATAGCTTTAACCCACTTAGTGAAATATTTAGTGGTGGTAAAGATATGTTTATGGAAATCAGATGAAGTGGGGTTAATCTTCCCAATGAGGTCAAGTCCCCATGTATAAAATGGCCATGGTGTCAACATCAATTTCAAAGTTTTAATGGGGGAATGAATCAAATTAGCATGCCATTGGCATTTGTCACATTTCTTTACATATGTAGTGGCATATATTTCTATTTTAGGTTAATAATAACCAATATTCAAGATCTTTTTAGATAGGATTGCCCCACTATAATGGGCTCCACATACTCTTTAATGAATTCTCTTAATGCTAATGTAGATTCTATCAAAGTTGAATGATGAAGTAGAGTTCCATCAAAACTACGATGGTAAAGAGTGGATCTAAGTAAATTATAACAAGTGGAATGATGAATGAAGGCTTTGGTTTGTTTTTGAGATAGGTTAGGTGGTAGAACCTGGTCATGAAGGTAGTCGTAAAGGTCTGAGTACTAGATAGAATTAGGACTTATAATATCATAAGTCATGGCAATGATTGAAGGTTCATGAGATGGTACTAAAACATTCTCGATGAGGAATTGATACTATTTAGCTTTATCTATTTGTCAAATTAGAGAGCCAATAGTAGCCATGGCATCTACAATTCTATTACTATCCCTTGATATATGATCAAATTGAATGTTGGTAATTTGTTTTTTAAGAGTGTCAACCATGGCTTTATATGCAACCAACTTGTCATCTTTGGTCTAAAAATGATCTATGACCTAATTAATGATTAACTAAGAATCACCATAAACTTGAAGATGAGATATATTCCAATGCACTACTTATCAAAGTCTTACAATAAGTGCTTCATACTCAGCCATGTTGTTTGTATAAGGAAAGTTGATTCCGAATAATTTAGGGATTAGATCCCCCTGTGGTGTAATAAAAAATAGGCCTGCCCCTGATCCATGCACAGTGAATGAACCATCAAAATATAGCTTTTAGGGATGATCCTCAAGGGGTGTATCAATAACAGTCATGATGGATTCATCAAAAAATGGAAACTTGAGTGGATGTGTGACCATGAGAGGTGCTTGATCAAGTTGATCTATAAAAACTTGTCCTTTGATTGCTTTCTAATTGACATACTTTATTTCAAACTCACTAAAAAGAATGATCCATTTATCCATTATACCTTGCAAAGATATTTTAGATAGTAGATACTTGAGTGGATCTACTTTTGAAATGACCATGGTTTTATTATTCAACATGTAATGACATAGTTTTTGAGCTGCGAAAACCATGGCTAGATAAGCTTTTTCAACAAGTGCATAGTTATGTTCATATGTAACCAAGGTATGGCTTAGGTAGTAAACAACATGTTACTTTCCATTGTCATCATGTTGAGCCAGGACTACCCCTAGAGCATAATCAATAGCTCATAGGTATAACAAGAATGGCTTTCCTGGCATATGAGGTAATAAAATAGGTGGATTGACAAGATAATCTTTGAGTTGTTGAAAAGCTATTTGGCATTGATCATCCTAGTGAAATGAAACTCCTTTATTCAAAAGGTCCATAAATATATGGCACTTGTCTTCTAATTGAGAGATGAATCATCAAATGGACTAGATCTTACCCTACAAACTATAGAGTTGCTTCAAATTGGTTGGTGGTAGTATCTTGGTTATAGCATGGACTTTAGCTAGATCAACTTCAATACCTCTACAAGACATGATGAAGCCAAGTAATTTACCTGAAGTTACACCAAACACACATTTATTTGTATTTAGTCTGATGTTTTACTCTCATAGTCTTTCAAATATCTTATGTAACGCTGCTATATGGTCAACCCTGGTCTTGGATTTTATTAATATGTCATCGACATAGTCTTCAACAATATCATTCGTCATATCATGCAATATGATAGTCATGTCTCTTTGATATGTATCTCTCACATTTTTTAGGCCAAATGACATCACTTGATAGCAAAATGTTCCCCATGGAGTGGTGAACACTATTTTATGCTGATCTTCTAGTGTTATTCTGATCTGATTGTATCCTAAAAAACCATCCATGAGTGAAAGCATTTCATAACCTACCATGGAGTCAAAAATAATGTTGATATTAGGTAATGGAAAATCATATTTAGGACAAGATTTGTTGATGTCTCAAAAATCAGTACAAATTTTGATTCCTTTAAGCTTTTTTTCTAATATGTACTACATTAGAAATCCATTCTGAGTAGTCAATGGATCAGATACATCCTAATTCTAAGAGTTTTTCCAACTCTTTATTTACCAATACAATCATTCAAGGATGCATATTATGTAGCTTTTATTTTACCATTTTAGCATCAAGATTAACCATAAGGTGGTGCAAAACCAAGGCAGGGTCTAATCCTGGCATGTCAGAATAGGCCCATACAAATATATCCACAAACTCTCTCAACAGAGTTGTAAAAACATTGCATTCCTCCTCAGTGAGAGATGCACCTAATTTTATCCATTTCAAGTCTGATAGAGTCTCAATGTTTACATCTGTTGTATCTTCAACTTGGAGGGTCAAACCATCTTCTAGGATAATAGGCAATGACTTGAACTATTGGACTATGTCAAGGTCCTCTATTAGGAATTGATCTTAAACTTCTCCTAGGCATGATGAATCTAAGTCTCTTAATGGGAGATTTTTCCATGTAACAAAAATAGTCATAAATTCTTGGAGAATTTGATCAAATACTTTTTGTTGCTCAAAATTGAACTCAAATTTGTAGGCAAGTTTGTCGTTGGTGATCTCCTTCTCTTAATTTGAAGAAGAATGAACACCCCTATCTAATGGTGATTGAAATAGGTTTTTACCACTAGAATATCCTTTATCTTTACTTTTTACCTAGTTAGAAAGCACCTCAAAGAGGTTTTCACTTTAGGACCTCAATGTTTTACTTATTTGTTTTTGGTTAAGGGTGTTCACTCACTTTATAAAATAGGTTGCAAGATCCAATGTGATTGAGAATCTTGATTTGTGATCTCCCAACATAACATTGAATCTAAGGCCTAAGAAATCATAGAATGCCTCATCATTGTATAACTCATCAATCGATAGACTAGATTCTTGTTGGTCCCAATATATCAGTTGGGGATAATACAATGGCAATGGATTATGATCAATGGCTTAGGTAAGGGTATAAATGGCATTGTTATCAAACAAGTTTGTTTTAGCTAGGTTATCAAAGGTAAGGCTATGATCAGACTCTACTTCATTATCAGCATTATCATCACTAGTCATTTATGAGGGAGTTTGAATAAAATATGTGGGGTTACCCCTAAGTAGTGTAAATCCAAGTCCATAAGGTCTTTCATACTTAGTCATGTAAATTGGCTCGATGGTTCCTTGTTGATTCGATGTGAGGCCTCTTCCTTTATAATTGTGATGCTCCATGATCCTATTGAGAATATGATGCTTTATATTTTTATAATAATCAACTTGGTTATCATTGTATAACCATGATTCATCCCCTTCAAGAGGGCCAAGTCCTAGGATAGATGCTAGTAGAAATGTTACAGGTCTCTTATCTTTATTCTTTTATTGCCAATGCATATGTGGGATGACCTTAGGTCACCCAAAGGTTTTTGGATTTCAAGGAAGATTAATGATATGAAATGTATCATGGGTCACATATTCTCCTGATCCATTATATGATATGGTGAAATTATTGCAAGATTTAGGAGGCAACATGTGGGAAAGGGAATCCAAGGTATTAGGATCTATGAAATTATCTAGTGAAGGATCAATAAGTATAGCCTTTCCTTTATCCTGATTGGAACTTGGATTCATGTCGTATTGATAATTATAGCTTTGAAACTCAACTTCAAGATACTTGTAGTATTCATCCAGGTGTAAATCTCCTAGAATATTCACCTCCATCCCTGAGTGGGAAAACTTGATACATTAGTGCAGTGTTGACAAGACTACATGAATCTCATGTAACCAAGGCCTACTTAGAAGCATGTTGTATGATAACTCAAGATCCAAAACATGGCAAAGTGAATCATGGGTCAAAGGCCCAATGATAACTAGAAAATTAATGGTGCCCTATGATTCTCTTTCTTGATTATCATAAGCTTTGATAGTTATTATTTCTGACTGGAGATCTGTCATTGTGTACCCAAGAAGCTTGATGAGATTGAGAGACACTATGTTGAGGCTAGATCCATTGTATATAAGGACACATTTAATTTATGCCATATGATACAAAATTCTATGTATAATGGGTTATTATGGAGTGGGCCAAGGGAAGACATAACTTGTTGGGCTAGAGCTAGGTGTCCAACCAAAGCTTGAAATTTATCAGGGGACATGTCACTAGCAATAGTGGATTGGGTCAAAAACTCATTTAGGATGTTCTTATGGATTATTGATGTCTATAGAAAATATAAAATAGAATTTGTGATGGTGTTTTCTATAATTGTTATGCAACATCAAACTTCTTGTCTTGGTTAGTAATGAATGGTTTATTTTGAGGCTAAATGGTTAGTTGGATGACAGGTAAAGTGGTGGATGGTTGTGGGCCTAGGATAGTAATCTTTAACCTCTGATTTATGATTGCATAATCAAGATTAAATATTTGATCATTTTTGCTAACTGATGTTGGAAATGATGTGGGACTAGATAGGATAAGTCTCAGTTGCCAGTGCACTTGCATATGGTCATGTGGAAAGAATGAGTTATCTCTATAAGATCCAAAAGTGGAAGTCCTAGTTTGTTGGTTTGCTTATATGCACTCCCAGGTCAAAGAAGGATTATCCATGTAATTTTGATGGATAGTATTGTTTAGCAATGGTCTAGGTTGATTAGTGTTTGGTTTAAGATTAATGAAGATGGTATTAATGCCACCCCGTATAATATGACCTACAATCCTATTTTAGTCATGTGTAACTGCATGGTAGGTTTGTTAGTTGTTACCATTTTGACCTTGTTTTTTTTTATTATGAATTTTTCTACTAATTTTGTTGATTCTATTGGTTCGGCCTTTGATTTTGATACTATCGATTTTGCTATTGCATTGGTTGTTATTGTTGTTGATTATTCTACTGCTATTGATTGTTATGTTGGGGAAAAGGGTTTTGATAAATTCCAAGAGTTTGATTGGAAGTGGAAGCACCATTATCTAATGTTATCTCCCCATTCTCTAACATATTTTTAATTAAATTCTTGATTTGGACACATTTTCATAAATTATGCCCATTGACTCGATGATAGTCACCAAATTCATTTTCTTGGTACCAATTAGGGTAAGGAATGCCTTATAGATAATGCTTTGGTATAGGAAAACTAATTACAATTAGTGATAGCAAGCTTGCAAAATATAGATTCAATGGGATCTCTTAGGTCACTAAAGACATGATGTGTAGGCACAGTTCTCTTAAGAGGAGGGGTTTGCAATGGTAAAAGATATTGTATTTATTGTGCAGGTTTTGGTTGTTGTGCTTATGGCATTGGTTGGAGAGGTTACTAGGTAGGAGTAAGCTAAAAAGGTGGTGCAGATGAGGTTTTCATAGTTTGCACATGATGGGATTTGGCTACTCCATTTCCCACAACATTCCTATTTTGGTTGAATTTCTTTGATCTTTCTTGATTATTAGCCTGTGCTAGTTGTGATGATTATGCCTAATTAGGATGTTGTTGTTGGCTATTTACTTGATTGGTAGAATTAAATTTAATGAATCCTTTATTGATGAGTGCTCTCTTGATAAAAAAGCCTTTATCAATGATCTCTTTAAACGTATATACACATTACAATTCCAGATGATAGGCTATCTCACTATGTAAATTTTTAGTAAACATAGTAGCTAATTTTTATCTAGTAAACTATGGGTGAAATGGCTTGCAAGGGATCTCCATCACTGTAAATAACTTGTAAAAACTCTCCCCATATTTTTGCTTTGCTTGTGTCAAGTCACCTAATGAAATCTCATGCTCGAGATAATAGGAAAAGTGCTACATGAATTTATCAGAAAGATCATCAAAGTGTGTTAATAAATTCTTGGGGAAATTTTAAAACCACTACAAGGATTGTCCAAATAGGCTCCTTGGAAACAAAAGTAAAAGGTATATGCCACTGGTTGACATGCAATCAAAAATTTGGTCAATTGGGCATTAGGGTCACCTTTCTCTTTGTACTTATCAAATTTGGGTGGTTCGTATGCTAGAGGAAATGGTATCTACAAATACTCCATGTTGAATGGATAGGAACACACATCATCTAATTTTAACTTCATAGTCTACTTCCCCACCTAAATGGCAACAATCACATCCTTCATATATTGTAATTCTTGGGATAGGAAACTAGAAGGGATATTGGTTTGAGGGAGAATATTGGTTTGGATAAATGGCTGGGAGGTCACAAGTAGGACACTTTGACCAGGGTATGATGGAGAAACCTATTGGGGTACATTGGATTAGTTGGGTAATGGACCAATAATATGCATACATAGATTAGGATGTACTTGAAATTACACATTTGGCTACATGATATTCTAGTTTGGGTTGATGACAAAGGTTTGACTTAGAGGATTTTGTGGTTGAGATGAAGGGATATAATTATACTATGCCTGCTATGGTTAAAAAAGGACATGATGCTAACTAATCAAACTTTGTTGTTGTGTAGGAACTTGTGGACCAAGACCCTATCTCTAAATTTGTGGCACATTTTGAACCAACGGTTGTCGAGTAGGTACTTGAGAAACATGGGGACCTCCTTATTTCATGAATCCCTATGAAGAAGTGAAAACATGTTGTAGATTTGGTATTTTTCATTGACCAATATTTACATGTTGTTGATTAGTCATTGCATAGTATTAAATTGACATATTAGTCTACGATTGAAGAAGTATGTTCATCATTACTTGGTGAGGTGGTACATTAGTTTCCCCTGATTAAGGTGATAATGTATTTGTCCTCTATTCTGTTGATACACTAGATTGTGTTTACTATTGTGGAACACCACTCATGACTTGTTGAGGGGGAGTAGGATTCATCACATTCTATCATTGAGGCATAACATTAGTCATTGTTTTATTATATAATTCTAGAGGTTGTACACTTGAGGAAGTAGCTGATTGAGGCTAGAGTGTAGAAACTCATATTCTTTGGTATGATGATAGGCTCATGGGATTAACTATAGGCACACACTGTTATCTAGTTTTTTATGCATTAGTACCACTTTGATCAAGATTAGATGTTGTTTTCACATTGTCTACTACATTTGGCTCACTTTTAGTGTAGAAGCCGAAGGCACTTCTTCAATAACTAGTATATGTATCAAGTTATCTATCAAAGTGTTTTGTTTAAATGGGTCAAAACTTAGATTCTCTTATCTAATTATTTCCATCAACACTCTTGCTGAAGTACTAAGTCAATGAGGGGCTTACTCACCATGTTCATCTGATTGAAATCACATGCTAAATTTAGGTAGGTTTGGTATGTTATTTGCATTTTGTTAAAGTTATCTCCCATGATGTTTTCACCTTGATTGGATATGTTGGGTTCTTGGTACATTATTTGGACTAGAGCCATATGATTGTTAGAAGAAGCCTATTGATCATAGATGATATTGTGGGGCACTCTTACTAAACTTGGTAAATTTTCATGAGGGAAGTCTATTGAAAACTTATCCCCTACCTCTATGGCCCTAACAAAATCTCAACTTTATTCTCTAAAAAATGTCACTCAAACAAAAATGGATCATATGTGGAAGCTAAATTTATAGAATATGGCTATTAAAGTATTGGCTCATCCATTGTGGGTATTGTAACTAAGTATTGTGCAATTTGTTCTTGGTCTTATTTTGTGTAAGGTGGTGTGTTAACCAAATAGTTAGCTAATGGATCTAGGCTTTGTGCCCCTAATTGAGTATTATAAGAGGGATAAGAATCCATATCATAAGTAATGTTATCTGTATAAGGGTCTTGCACCATTTTTTCCTACACAACTACATTACTAATCCCTGGATTGTACATGAGTCTACTATGAGTGTAGGAATACATGTTGGGATCCATAGTCAATGCTTTGTGATAAAAGGTCAAAGATTTCTACAAACTCTAAAAAGGATAGAATCTAAACCAAATGATGCCTTCAAATTGGTTTATATTTTTCAAAAGGATCAAAAGGTTTATTCAAATATTTGTGAGGAAACAAGCTAGTGCAAAATATCTAACATTTCACTGTTCACACAAAGATAAGTAAGTAAATGGACCAAAAATCAAAATGCCAAATTCTAAGGTTAAAATGTTTCAAATCAGTCTAATCTATGAATTTAAAAGTTTCTAGGTCTCTTGGCCAAACGTAGCATCACAATCTAGGCTCAAACAAGGCATGTGCTGGGACTCTTGGCCAAATGACATTAAAATCTAGACTTTAAAAATAGATGAAAGTTTTAATCTAATAGATTTGAAACACTTCTAACAAAAACTAGAAATTCAATTCGTGGACACGAACTTGGTCAACTAGGTATAAGGTATGAAACAAAAGGCACTTTAACCATAGTTTATTTTCTCATAAATAATGGTATAAAAGTTGGTTATTTTGACAAACAAGCTAAACAAAGTTGAATAGTATAATTGTGCTTTAGACAAAGGATCAAAAGTACACTTGGATCGATCTGAAAATGTAGAAATAAATTTGAAATTATATGCAAAAGGGGCTATGAAACAAAGTTTGAAATGATTTGGGTAGCATAATGATGCTATGCTATGCAAAAGGTGTGATAAAAAGTTTGTTTTAAAGACTCTCTAAGGCAGACATTTTTTAATAATTTTGACAGCATAACACTGCCTTTCTTGACTCAAACTATTATGGTATATAGACTTAAAGTGCAACTATTTAACACAAAATGTATTAAGTCTATCAAGTGAGGATAGTGATTATGAGTCTTAAACAACCTTCAACCCAAATTGGAAATTAAACCTAAGTTCCCTCAAGTTTAGTGCAAATGGCAAACCCACTTAACACATCAACCCTATGAACTTGTAAAGGTGTAATTCTTAATTTACATTACAAGTGAAGGACTTAAACAACTTTGGTCAAGGTCTAATCTCAATTAAGCAACATAATTGTGCCCAAGTGGATGATATGACTCTTAAGCTTTTCATGAACTTTAAACAAGGCAAATTGATGATTTCATGTGGGCATCATAATGCCTCTTTGTTCAAATAAAAATGAGGACCATGTGTTTGGTTTGGGATTGTTTGTTTACACCAAATTTTGACTCTAAACAAGACTTTAATCTAGGACAAGACCAACTAATTAATCTCCCTTAGATCTTAAACTGACAAGGTTGCTTGGTACTATTGGAATCCATCAATAGACATCATTTGAGAGGATTTTAAGTGTTCATCCAAAAGTAAATGCACATTATATAGTAGGGTTTTTATACCCCCCCCCTTAACTCAAATGATAGTACTGTGACATGGACCTTGAGGTGCACCTTGCACCAATAATACTTCCATAGCAAGTGGGGATTTATCTAAAATCTAACAAGTTTCCAAATGATCTAGGGGAATCAATTGCACAATGACTTTCATACCAAAAAATGCAAAAAAAAAGCATGGATTTTGGGTCTGTATCACTTACTTAGATTGTTGCAAAAAGGTCTAGTCATTTTTGCAACCACTACATCCTGCTATTTATTTAATGTAGTGTGATGTTCAAAGCGCCACTACATCCCGTGTGCAACTCCAAAGGAGCCAAATGAATTCAATGTTGGGAGATGAAACCCTAGGTCAAAGCTTCCCTAAAGAACTTTTGGGAGGTGATGAATTCCCCCTTGTAAGCCAAGATGCATAAAAATAAAGAAAACATGAAAGTAGAAAGACTTTAGGGTCATTTCCAAGGCCCCCCAAACTTTAACAAGTTTTTGGGGAGTGTTTTAGATGACTCTCTTTCTAAGATTTGGACTAGGCTACTTGTAATAGGAATGGTGATTTTGATGCCAAGGGTTCCCTAAAAGGGAAAAATGGAAGACAATACATGCAACATCCTATATTTCCAAACAAAAATTAAATCAAACAACTATTGAAGACAAAAATGACAAGTGTGCTCAATTATAAGCCCAAATGAAAGATTTGGTGGTGTTCATTTGACCCCTTGGTCTTAGTTGTAACTTTAAAAACTAATGATAAAAAAATTTATTTAAGCACTTTAAATGTTACTTTAAGCACAAAAATAATGTTCCTAATTCATTTTAAAATCATTCAAAAGGTGGTCTAAAAGATGATTTATCAAATTTGAAATCCGTTGATTACCTGTTTACCCTTAAGGCATCACCCCAAAAGCAAATATGTTAGAATAAAAACATTTTAAATATATTTTCCAAATTTTGTAAAATATATATAAAACTTGAAGATAAAATAATTAAAAATTATAAAAAATTAGGAGAAAACACATGGTTTGAAAAAAAATCATCCAAAACGGAGTCTATATGACCCTCAACCAAGCATTTTAAAATAGCTCTTAGGTTTGTGTTTTTAAAAAAACACAGTGACCAACATCAGTTATATACTGCCAACATTGGTAATGGCCAACCAATATTTAATTGATGTTAGTTTTGCTAATTGATGTCGATTGATCCAAGTAACTGATGTTGATATTTCTTGTCAATGTTGGTTACTGTGTAAAATCATGGGGACAAAAAAATGGCAAAATAAAGTTAGAAAATCAATTTGCAAGAGTTTTAAAGGTCTAAATGGATATTTTATAGTTTTAAAATGATTTCCTTTAGGTGTGAGATGTGTCTTGTCCCATCGAGCATGCCATATATGATTTGGGAATTTGACTCAAGAGAGGATGGTTAGTATTGTGTTAGTTCTAAAATAAAAATAAAATGAGATAAACACACTAATAGCATAACATATCTAGGCCTAGACACTAGGGAAAGCTTAGTTAACAAAATAAAATGACAAACACAACCAAAAATCAAGGAATCAAATACAAGAGTTCCTTCACCTTCCTTGGATGCTCCAAATGCCTTTATAGTAGTGGCTTGCTTAGCTTGTGCTTCGAGAGGTCTTCTTCAATGGAGTGTGGATACCTTCATCTCCTATTGCCACCTTTGGCTTATGGCTTAGTTTGTCTTGGAATCAATTTGGAATTATAACACTAGTTACATGAAGCTTTTTGAACCAATATTTCATTATAACTTTGCACTAATTAAGCTTAGAAACGATGTTGTGAGGCCTCCTATTTATAGATTTTGGATTTGATCAAAATCAACCTCAACCATCCATCTCAAGATTGATATGTGTGGTTGAGGATTAATTCAATTTTTATAATTAATTTTGTAAATATATTCATCATGGAATTAGAAGAAAGGGGCAATTAAGAGGCATGGAGGGCATCATAGAAGGCATTGATGAGGCATGGAGGTCATGAATCCTGATATTTGTGGTATTTATGACTTAGGGATGTCTTCCCAAGAAATGAGGTCACTTGATGATGAAAATATTCAATATTTATTTCTAAAACAAATTATTCAACAAGTTTCCATATAGTTTTTGGTTAGGCCTTGATTTGGGTTAATTAGCTCTTAGGCATGATTAAGCACATTATGCACAAATTACCCAAATTGATCAGAATGCCCTATTATTGGTCATAAATTTGACTGGATTTGAATTGGAAGTCCACATCAGATGCATTGGATGTGTATTCTCCTTTATAATGTTTCCAACAATAAATAACAAAGGCACAAGTCTTATGCAAAATATTTGATAGGAAAGAGAAGTCCAAAGTACGTAGGTGTAAATTTGGCATTTTGACTCAAAATGAACTGATCAAAGTTAGCTATCCCATAAATTGCATTACCCCATTTAGTGATATTATAGCCAAGATTTAAATTTGAATATGTCATTTTCACATCATTTAACATGTTTTAGTGTTTTTAGGCCAAATTGTGCATTTTGGGTAGAAATTGGTCAAAAGCCTGGTTGGACGTTATCGATGGCCAATTTTGGGTGTCTACACTTAGGTGAAAGATATTTGGAGTGTATCATATAATTTTATATTTAATTCAAGGACATGTTCTTTTTTTCTTCCATTCCATTTTATTAATGATTATATGGAATTTGTTGGGAGTAGAACATGGATACCAAAATTGCAAATTATAATTGATGGACATGTGTGTGACTTGCACCATTTTATATTTTATATAACTTCTTTTATGTATTGATCCTTTGTGAACATAGAAATAGATTTAATAATGTGAAGATTCCTTCCTTTTGGGAATAGAAAAAGGTTGGAATATGAAGTGACAATGCTTTGTAATACTCTATATATATATATATATATATATATATATATATATATATATATATATATATCACTCAATTGTATTTGGATATGGTTTTGATGTAATAGAGATTGATCTATGTCATTATGAAATGGTTTTGCTATATGTTTTTTATTATTATTCTATGCACAATGAATACACTATTTTGATTAAATATATTAGTCATATATTTATAATGAATATTTAGATTCTGTTAAGTCTACATTTATGAGCATAAAAATATATAATTTCCCTGTTAATGAATATATTTAATTTGAATTACCATATGTTATTTTTTTTGGTCCTTTCATGTACAAGCTATCCCTAAATTAACATATTTTGAAGGGTTTTCTAGGAACCTCTGCTAAAAATGGTGCAATGATCATGGAACTTTTTGTTGAAACATGTTGAGATGGCTACCAGGGCAATGAGATATATAAAGATGGCTTGATGAAAGAATATAGATTTTTTCAAAAGAGGAGAAAAAAGAATAGGGAAGACCATGAAAGAAATTATTCTAAAACACACACACACACACACACACACACACACACACACACACACACACACACACACAGAGATTTATGAAATCTACTAGTATAAATTACCTTGGTTATTCATTGTGTGGTTATCTATATTAGAGTATTACTATTTTTAACCCATAAATATGGAATTTATATCCTGGTCAAAATAAAATCTATAAAACCTAATAAAAATTAGATACTGATTGGACCCATGAAATATACTATTGGGATTGGGATAAGACTACCATTGATAGTTATATCACACAATTTTTTGTACAAGGATATTTGGATTTTAAAGTTATGCAGGATATGTTTATTCAACTCACCATTAACCTAACCAAATCATTATTATTATAGTTGCATAATATTATTAAAAAATACTATTTGAAATTATTATTCACTATCACTATTTACTATGGGACCCACTATCACTATTCATGATGACATGGCAAGTGACATGGCATGTGACATGGAAGGTGATTTGGAAGGTGATATGGAAAGTGACATGGCTTAATGTGGGACATCATACCCCACCTGGGACCCTTCTCAAAGTGCTTGATGACCTCATTTAAGCATCACAAGGCCCCCTTGAAATATGGAACATTTATCCTCAAGGGAAAATTAGTCAACATGTATTTTACCTTCACACATGAAATTAACCTCAAAAATAAGATACCTACCTCTTTCAGACAAAGGGCACCCATTTTTGACTTCTTAACTCAAATGGGACACTCACCAACCCAAATGGGAATACCCACCCACCTCATTTTGAATAATTAATCCACCATAAATAAAATGGTGCCATACCTCTATTATTCCTCTTTTGGCATGACTCTTCACAACATATGCTATAAATAACCCCCTCTCCACCCAAGGTTAAGTTGGAAAGTGAAAAATTAGTATTTTTTGTTATTAACATTTTATTGTAGGTTTTTGGAGGAGGATATCCAATTGAGAATGAGGTCATCCTCATTTTGGAGAAAATATTCAAAGCATTGAAGCTCTATCGGAATCACTCCAGGATTTCATCAACAACACCATCATCAACAACCATCTCAAAGATAACCTTGTTTGTTTATTTAATTTCAACTTATTATCTCCTTTGGCATCTTCTCTCTTGACCTCCATACTTTTCACCTTTTACCTCTTATTTTTCCCATTTTTCACTTAATTTATTTCCTTGGCCATATTTACCCAATTGACCCTTTTTACCTCTTTACCATAATTCGCCCACTTGACCCCTTTTGCCTCTTGGCCATATTTACCAACTTGACCATTTATCCCTTTTACCCTTTTCCCTCCTATCTTCTTGATCATTTTTACCATCACCTTATTTATCATTTCAATCATTTATCAACCTCAACCAAATCATCTTTCCCTTTTGACCATTTGCCAAGCCAAAACCATGACCTTGCCTCAACTAGCCTTTTAGCATTTGATTTATTTAGTCATTTCCTTAGAAAGCATCTATCTTAATTGTTTTAAATTTCAGATTTGATATAATTTAATGCAATTATATTTCAATTAATTATCCAAAAATGATGGATTGATAGCCTCCTAAGAAGTTTTTGCTTCTAAGACTTAGCTCACGCTAGGCAATTCACTTTGCTACTTGTCTAACAAACAAGTTTTCTTAGTTTTTTATTATTGTAAGTTAGAACTTCCTATCCAAATAGGAGTATCCACCATCATCTGGATCACACATGTATTTTATACCAGGTTTTCATAACTATTACCCTTATTGATAGTTTCTTCTTTTCATACTTAGAAAAAAATTAAAAAATAGAGAGAAACATTTTGGCACGCTCGATTTGACCCCTTATGGGTTCATAGTTTTTTAGGCATATAATTACATTTAGTGAAAGTTCAATTCTCTTGAATTTATGTTATTTCTAAATTCCAAAAAAGAAAAAGTTCTTTCCTTCTTTTCCAAAAAAAAATTTCATCTTAGGGATAGGTTACATTTTACATCTTGCATTTAAGTGCATTTTAGCTATTCCTTGTTTGCATGAAAAGACACCAAACTCTTTTTTTGGGTTAAAATTGAGTGCATTAATTTTATTTTATAATTAATGATTATCTCACCTATATTATTTAAATGCATTATGAATTAATTATAGCATACATATGTTACACTACCAAACCACTCGCACAAATTAAACATCAAAACTTATTTAAGACAAAGCCTATTGGGATTTCATAACCCTTTGGATCACCATACCCTACTCGGTGATCCTACTTGGACTTAATCACTAAGGGGAGGACCCACTCTATTCTCTGGCAGAGTACAAACTCTAGCCAAATAGTATATATTGGCTAAGCATCCACATTAACTATGGGATCGTGAAGTGAGGGGAGAAAGCCCTCAACACCATGCCACATACCTAGTCTAGTGTAGATTATTTAAGCACAAAAATTCAACCCAAAACCATCCTTAGATGGATTTTATAGGACTTGACTTACAATCCAATTTCCCCTTTCACACTCTTTAAGGCATAAGCCAAAAGTGATTTAAAATAAATCCTAGGATTAATTGCTTTTTTAGTGTGTGCTTTGTTTGCTTTGAGTTTTTCTTTGTTTGCTCATTATGTGAGGTGAGAGGTTCATTATCTATTTATAAATTTATCATATGGTCTTAACTAGACAACAAGTTAAAAACCAAAAAGTCCACCACCATCTTCTTTGTCCTCATCCATGGATTATACCTTGAACATTGATAGATCACCCCATACTTCACTACACCATTCTTCCCCACCTACGGTGCCTTAAATAATCCCTAAAGGTGATTTAGATTTTTCCATCTTTTTATACAACTATTTGGTTTATTTAAAACATTGTCGCAATACTTTAGCCTGTTGTACTTTGATGGCTTAAGTTCTTCTTATAGATCCACCCTATGGCATGCCACACCACCTCATGGTTGGTGTTGCATCATCCCACCCTTCTATTAATAAAGCTTCATATTCTACCATTCGTTCATCTATCACCACTAGCTAAACACATATTACCCCAATCAATACCTCTAATATTGGCTAAACTTTACCCTTTGTCACTTCTACCCCTTTTTCTAGCATGATATCTTCCACACCTATTTTTACCATTCCCTTCAACTAAACCAATATACCAACCTCAACCCCCTTTTAGAACTTGGTACTCTCCATACCAAAAACACTTCCCTCTATTAGCACTAAGGTGCTTATCCCTCAACAACCCACAAACACTTTGCCATTACCAACCCAAACCATGCCCCCATCAACCAACCCAAATGTTCCCCTAAACCAACCATTATCAATTCCTTTATAAGCCCCCATGGCCTCCTATCAATATATCCCCAACCTATTGGGATATATTTCACCTTCCACCCAACTCTTAATGCCTATTAGTCTTGTGGGGACACTAGCCCAACCTCAAATTACCACATACCAATTCATAACTACAACCCAACCTTAGAAAAATTACCATCAAATTATGCAGCTGCCCAGCCCCAACTTGACCTGATCAAGATGCTTGTAGATAAGATGACCCACCTCAAATCATCTATCTATGGGTCCCATGATATTTTATCATATGACCAAATATATAATGAACCTATCAACCCTTCTATCCTAATTCATGCTTATCTTCCTCAATGGGAGATTCTTGAATTCTTTAAGTTTTAGGGGAAGGAGGATCCTCAACAAAATTTGAGGGCATTTCATCATTCTTTTTACTTGATTGCCTATGATGATTTCCTCCTTCTTCAAACCTTCCCTATGTCTTTATCAGGGCCCATCTTGGATTAGTATAGTGCCCTTCCTAGACATTATATCTTATCATTTTCCCAACTTGCCCAAATTTTATTAGAACATTTTTATATGAATATATCCAAGAAGGTCTCCATAACCGACCTCTATTCTATCAGGTAGTTTGATGATGAATCAATTACCAACTTCATTGCACAATGGTGAGGCCTCATTAGTCAATTATCCTTTTCATTGCCCCAAATGGAAATCATTGAACTTTTATCTTAGGGATGTGTAAAATACATCATCCCCACCCTTTAGGTGAAAATATTTAGAACTTTTGATGAAGTATTCACAATGGTGCACAAACTCGAGAACCAAGCCATAAATGATGGTAAATTAAAATTATGAAATAAGATTCCACTTTTAAACCCAATTACCCCTCTTCCTCCAAGAAAACTAACCAACCTAATTATAAATCCAAAACATCTAAAAAGGTGGTTGTCTTGAAAATTTCCCCACCTCTATCCATTAACTAGCCACACTAGAACACATGTTCCAATTCTTCTTACCCACCAAACTGAAGTCAAAGTTGAGTTCCCCCTAAGCAATTAACCCCTATAGGGGAATCTTATGCCTCTGTGTTGGATAAATTTATAAAATATAATTTTATTTAATTGATCAATCCACCTCAACAATTCGATCCCTCTCACCTTGTGCCTAGATGGTACAATGAAAATGACCATTGTGCTTTCCATAGGGTCATCAGACATGACATAAATTGATGTAACACTTTTAAAAGTCTTTTCCAAAACTTGATTGACAATGACAAATTGAATTTTGACAACCTTAATGCACCCCAACCATTTTCTCAATATTTTTCACAAACCATTCCCTAACCATCCTTCACCTACCCAAACCCATGACAATCAATTTGAACCAACTTCATCTCATGAGGCACACACAATCAACATCATCATAAATGAGGCCATGGAGGATGAGCCTCATATTCCCATTTCCTCTTTACCAACCTCACCTATAGAAGAATCAAATTCACCTCTTAACCCTTTCAGAGACCTAAGTAGAAGGATCTATAGCCCCCACTTTTCCTCTTGATCAAACCATATCCATGCTAGCCTTTCCTTTCATAAAATTGGCCATTGATCTAACCACCCCTTCCTCTCCCCTACTAAGTGAAATATTAGAACTACCATCTTATCCTTTAGATACCCTAGTAAATGAAGGAGCCAAGACCATACCTACATCCTTGATCAAGTAGGCATCCCCTCTCTTAATCACCCCACAATCAATGATTATTTTGGAACCTTCTAACTCAAGTAGAGATGAAGGAACCATCACCCCTTCTTCAACCAAGGGATTTACATTTTAAACAACATATCAAGGAAAAAAATCCATTTATACGCCCTTTTCTTAGTTAGTGTAAAGTTTGGAATTTGCCCCACAACCCAACCTAGATAGAACCACTTTTTTCCATCATTTGGGATCCCATACCAAAATAGAACCAAACCCTTAACTTCATTAACATCAAATTTATAACCTATTAGCACCCCATCATCAAACATTTATTTCCTCTAAAATGTGAAGGAGCCACATCACCCACCTCCACTGAGATCATCTCATAATCTTCTATTTAAACCAACCAACAATTTGGGTATCCTTCCCATACCTAGCATCACCCATCCCCCTATCAAATCAGGCTTAACCCCCTTTTGGCCACCTAACAAACTACCAACCAAGATGGATTAAAGGATATAGTTAATTAATCTTCATCCTCAAGTTATACCTATGCCACCTCCTTCTCATTTTCCATCTATTTTGGGACCCCACCCCTCTACCATCCTAGTCACTTATTCTGCTTTAATTAAATTGATGCCCTTTTCTATGCCTACCCCTCTGCCACCTATGCCATCAAATTCTTCATCATTCTTAGCTAATTTATCTCCCTTTAATTTTCCACCTATCATCAACCACCCATCCTCTACTTTGAAACATCTATCATTAACCCAATCATAGTTAAGCCAACCCAATCTAAACCATCTACCAAAATTGCCCAACCACCTTCCCTCTCTAAGGTTAAGGCCACACCTAAGAAGGTTCTTATTTCCCCAACGATCATGTCAAAACCCTTAACACCTTTGAAGGAATCTTAATATATTATTTTATAGAGGCTATTGCAAACCTCCTCCATTAAACTTCCACCTCTTAAACCATTTACCCTTTATAACACTAAACCGTCTTGGTTTAATGATACTTAGATTTGTGCATACCATAGGACATCAAGACATAACACAAAGAGTTGTAAAGATTTCTAAGCTCTTGTTCATCATTTATATGAGGATGATGAACTATTATTAGGTGAACCACTTTCACCTACCTTACTAACCCAACTACCAACCCAACCAATCCAACCACTATCCCAACCTACATTGAATTCCTCATTCTCATCTATAGGTAAAGGTAAGGAGCTGAAGTAATCACCTAGTTCAATTGAGCCCATTTTCCATACCATCCACATGATTACCTAATCTCAAGCACAATAGAGGGGTAAAGGAAGAGCCAATGTGTCCATTCCATGGAGATATCCTTTACATTCTTAGCCTCCTAATTGAGACCAAACACCAACACCACTACCTAGGTCATCACCTAAACCTAGAGTATCCATCTTAGGTGTACCTCCCACCAACTCCTTTGCATCCATTTAACAAACCATGTTGAAGCAAATTCATCAAAAATCAGTGAAGATGAGCCTTTATGACTTGATCAACACCTTGCCTCATCATCATCAGACATTAATAGATGCCTTACAATCCATTAAAGTGCAGCCAAATGACCCTCAACCCCTTGCCTCCTTTATTGGGATCCTCCAACTTTCTATCATTATCACCTTCCAAGATTCTGAGATACCTCCATCACACTCTAAGGAATCTGACCCACCTCTATTTTTCATTGTATCTATCAATCACATCTACATCAAAAGGGTGATGATTGACGGAAGAGCTAGCATCAACATAATCTCTTCACATGATTTTGATCATCTATACTTACCAAAGAATATCATGATCAAAATCACAATAGTTCTTTACTCCTTTAATGACACCATGGCCACTACCTTAGGGACCATTGTTATTCAAATATGCTTGGGACCTCACACCATCCCTGATCTATTTTATGTTGTAGAGGGTGAATTCTAATATAACATTCTACTCAGATGCCCCTCGATCTTGGCTATGAGTTGCATGCCCTCCACTTTACACTGTTGTGTTAAATTTTAATATGAAAGACAAGTTATAACCATCAAGGCTGATCCTAGTCCTTTTGCATGTTGTAACATGACCTGTAAGCCTAATGATGTCCTTCTTCCACCTTCATCTCCCACATAGTCAACCAATCCCATTAACATAACTACACCATCAACCACCACCCATAGTGCTTCTACCCTTAATAATGATGAAGCTTGAACTAGTGCATTTATCCCTTCTTCCTAGATTCCCATTGAAGACTCCTTGACACAAACTTTCCAATGCCTTCCTCTTGGGGAGTATTGAATTTTAGCCTTAAATTCCTTTCCCACTCCTTAGGAATATGAGAACCTTTAAAATGACCCTTATTATGATACCAAAATAGGTACCATCATCCCCTTTAGACTTACCAAGAATCTAAAATAATTTGTCTATGGGGAACTTGATCGACCACTCCTCGCTCCTACCACCACTCCATATATTCAACCTTTCACTTCTGATTTCTCCTATGTAATCAACCCAACCTTTGTAAGAACCTATATTCACTATTGTGCTTGGAAAAGATTTAGTGTGGGTCTATATGAATAAGGAACGCATTAATTTCTCATTATCAAGACTTAAAAACCTTGTGAGTTCTTTGGGCTTAGGTTTGAGCCACCAAAAGAACCCACCTAACCAAAACCTATTGATATCCCCATGGAAGAGATTCCATCTTCTCCTAATACATCTTCTCAATCTGAAGACTTTGACATCATCCCATCCAACTTTTTCTTATCAGTACCATTAGTTTAGGCCCACTAACCTATCAACATAGTGGCCAAACTAAAACCTTTCCTCTCATCCACCTTGAAATGATCAACCATGATTCACCCACCATCTATACCATTCAACACTAAGATGATAATTCTATCCTTACCTACCTTGGTGTAGGATACTCTCCCATCCATAAATCCTTCCCTTTAGAAAACTAGACCATGCTCAATGAATCGACTATTGGCATTAACTTAGGAACCTAGGAGAATCCTTACATTATTAAATTAGGCTAATCCTTGGACTCAAATGAGCAACACTATTATCCCACCTTCCTTCAGGACCATAGCATCACATTCACATGGTCTTATCAGGATATTCCTGAGATTTACCCCTCCATCACCCTTAATAACATTGTTACCCATCTAGAGGCTAAGCCAATATGGCAAAAGCTTCACAAAATGCACCCTCATATAGCTCTTCTCATCAAGGAAGAACTAAAACATCTTTTATCCATCAACATTATTCAACCCATTGAATACCCACAATGGGTCTCTAATATTATTCCCATTACCAAGCCCATTGGGGGACTCTACCTTTGTGTGGATTTTTGAGACCTTAACCTTGCATGCCCCAAAGATGACTTTCCTTTACCCAAAATTTACCAATTAGTTGACCTTACCATAGGTCATGAGATGTTATCCCTCATGGATAGATTTTCAAGATACAATCAGATCCTGATCACCCCCTTAGACCAATATAAAACTACCTTCATTTCTCCTTAAGGAACCTTCTACTATTGAGTCCTACTTTTTAGCTTAAAAAATGTAGGAGCAACTTATCAATGGGACATGACATATGTCTTCCATGATCTCATTCATACAATTGTAGAGGATTATAAGGATGATCTCCCTAGGAATATAAAAACTGCAAGGACCATTTATCTATTCTTACTGTCATTTTTGATCAACCAATCTAATTCCATGTTTGGCTCAATCCCAAGAAATGCATTTTTGGATTTTTCTCTAAAAATATTCTTGGCTCTATTGTCTCCCTCTGTGGAATTTAGATTGATCTTAATAAATTCAAGGCCATCCTATAAATGTATCCTCTAATAGAACTTAAGCAACTTCACAATCTATAGGGAAAAATCCAATCTATCCATCACTTCATCTCTTAATTAGTAGATAGATGCCAACCCTTTCACCACCTCTTAAATAGAGACACCTCCTTTAAATAGAATAACGATTGTCAATAGGTATTTGATTCACTCAAAGAGTACTTTATTTCTTCACCTATTCTTATCCCACCTAGGGATGATCAACCTTTCTACCTTTATGTATCCACCACTGATCACTATTCAAGTGCCATGCTAGCTCATTGAGATGAAAAAAATAAGGAGCAATCCATTTACTAGATCAATCACATGAGTCTAGAGTATGAGACATGATATACCCATCCTGAAAAGATTTATCTCACTCTCATTTTTTTTTCCTTAAAGCTTCGTCACTACCTTCTTAATCACAAAACATATGTTATCACTAACACTGACCCACTCAAGTATATTCACTCCAAGCCATAACAAAATCAATGTATAGATAAGTGGTTTATGCTTCTGGTAGAGTTTGTTCTTGAGTTTTTTCTCTATAAATACATTAAGGGGTAGGTCATTACTATTCAATTAGTTGAAGCCCCTCTCCCAGATAACCATCCCATTTCATTAACATTTCTTGATGAGTCTATTACAACTCTTTCTCAAGGAGATCCCTCTTACCAAATGACCATGTTTTTTGATGGCTCTAAATTCCAACATGGTGGGGGTATAGACATAATTCTCATACCCCTTCATGGTGAACCTCTTATACTATCCTTTAAACTCAACTTTGAAAGTACTAGAATATGAATCTTTGGTCATCCGTCTCCAAATTGTTCTTTCCTTAAAAATAAAAATCATTTCTATCTTCAGTGATTCTCAACTCGTGATTAACTAGGTCAATGGGTCCTATCAATGTAAAAATGACATTTTAAATAATTATAAGCTCCTCATTGATGAACTCTTAACATATTTTAACCATTATCAAATCCAATTAGTGATTTGATCTAATAACAAATTTATAGATGTGATGGCCTCTCTTGCATCTAGAATACCCTCTCAACCTATGAAATCCAAATTGTTTGTCACTATCCACCATTTCATTGGGCCCTCATGTATCAATTCATACCTTCCAATCGTCTATAGTATGGATGCATCTCCTTTCGATGTCTGGTATGACCAAACCTTTAATTAATTTAACGTAGGCATCATTCCACCTGACCTCTCAAATATTGCCTGAAAGGCTTTTATGAAGGGCACCTGTCGTTATACCATACTAGGGGGAATCCTGTATAAACATGGCTTTGATGGTCTTCTCATCCATTATTTATATAGTCATGAGATCCCTCATGCTATCAAATAAACCCATGATGAAGTTTGTGGGGGACATTTTAGTGGCCTCATTGGTGTCAAAAGAATCCTATGCCTGGGTTACTATTGGCCTACCCTCAACTAGGACTATTATGACTATGTAAAGAAGTGTGGTAAATTCTAATAACACACTAACTTGTATCACACACCCACTCATGACCTTTAGGTATCCATGGATTATTGGCCCTTCTCATAGTGGGGGCTATATCTCATTGGAGAAATCAATCTTCACTCTTCTCAGTGACACCAATATATCATCATCACTATAGAATATTTCACTAAATGTCTAGAGTCTATCCCCCTTATCTTCATCAAAGATAAAAAAATTATATATTTTATCAATAATCACATTATCTATCACTTTGGGGTCCCTCACAAAATCATAATAGATAATGGAAAATCATTAAAAAACAAAAAAGTTTAAGCCCTCTGTGATGCTTTTGGCATCAAACTCAGCCATTCCTCACCTTACCGTTTATAAGAAAATAGACAGGCAAAATCCTCTAACAAAACTCTCATAAAAATGCTAACCAAAGTTTTAAATGCTTTAGGATAGGATTGACACATACACATCCCATTTATTTTATGGTCCTATCGCATTAGCATCCAAACTTCAATAGGTGCTACACCTTTTTCCCTAGTCTTTGGCGCAGAGGCTATTCTACCTCTTGAAGACCAGATTCCCTCTCTTCATATTTCATTACATGATATCATTTTTGAAGAGGATTATTATCAAAAATGTCTCGTATGCCTTGAATTACTTTATGAACATCAACTTTCTACCCTTAACCATCTTTTCATCTATCAAGAGTGTATTACCTGTGCTTATAATAAGCACCTCAAATAATAGGAATTTAATATCAAAGATCTCATCCTAAGAGAAAACCAACACATGACCAATATGGAAAAGAGTAAATGTGGTAAGTTTTATTTCAATTGGCTTGGACCCTACGTCATTACCCATAAGTATGGATCAAGATCTTATCATTTTTCCTATCCTGAAGGCAAATCAAAAGCTAAGCCTCTCAACACTTCGCATCTTCTTCCATTTTTTTGTTAAATAAGGATCAAGCCCACCAATTTGTCTAACTTAAGCTCATTATTTGATTACAAGATTTTAATCTTCACCCACCTTCCTCCTTCCCTTTTGAGGACACTTGATTAAAACATAGAACCATGTGATTAACCATCACAGTCATGGCCTAATCCTAAGTATGGGTACCACGGCTCTACTCGTAACATGGTTCTCATAGATAATTTATCTCTTAAAACCATATTTCTCTAACAATATGGAATCCCATGGTCATTGTCTCTTAAAACCACACCCTTTCACATATCATTGACCTTATTGTGTAAATTTTTGCCCTCATAAAGGTAAAACTTGAAACCTAATTAGATTGGTCCATGTCTAAACACATTTCATCTTGAAACAATTACTTGGGTTAATATCTTAAGCATTCTAGACTGCTCCCTCAAAGGACAACCACCCAAAAACAAAATAAAAATTGCTAAATATAAGGTAGACTGCTCCCTCGAAGGACAACTATCAAGATCATTAAACAAAGCCAATAAGCTTAGACCACTCACTTGAATGATGGCAAAGTTCACTTTGTCAAAAGCAGAGCAATTTCTTGGAATCTTCTTGCATCGATTAACTTCCCATATATAGAAATAAAGCAAAAGACCCACTATCATAAAAAATTCTAAAGCTACAATCAGGTTTCTAGTAACATAATAATTTGGAAGCCATAATCAGCTTCCACACATAGACTTCTCACATTGATCAGTCTACATCTAGCATATGACATAGACTTGTCTATTACCATTCTTAGGTCACCTATAGAAGGGGAAAATTAATTCACATATGGTTATCATACATATCACCCATTACCCTTCACACCACCCATCACCCATCTTCTCTTTAGACTATTTGTAAATCAAAGGATCTAGAGCTTACTTGACACCCTGTGATCAAGAAACCTTTTTATCAACTAATGACCACTTATGCACAACATTTGAGGGGCTTATATTCATTAATCCAATCCCACTTTAGGTCTGTTTTTAATCCTTGTCAAAAATAAAGCATTGTGCCCTATTTTTAATGTGTTTGGTTGGTGTTTTCCTCATGACTTCTACCATCTAGTGTTACAATAGCAATAATCATTCCTTTTACATTCAATAAGATTATAATAACCACAACCATACCAATCATAACCATAACCATAACATTCAAAATTATCCTCAACACCTTAAGCATCATACCATTCAACCAGTGACATCCAACACATTTTCTACATAAAAAAAAATGCAATATTTTATTTAGGGTGCAAGGAATTACACAACACATACATAGTCATCAAATTACACATTGCCTAAAGAACATGTGTACATTGTTTTCCTAAGTATTAAAACAATTATTTGGTGACTTTGGATTTATGTTTAGCTATCTTTCTGCTTGATTACTCCCAAGAATTGCATTGACATGCATACATCGACATACCTTATGAATAAGGCATCATTTATTTAAGAAAGTTTGCCTCATAAGTTAAATGGTAGCATTAGTGCAGGATGAGGAGATGACACTCCTGTTCATTGTTACTATTGTTATTGATGATAAATGTGGTAAAATATGGTAGTATTAGTGCATAGAGGGACATACACCATCATTTGTAATGTAAAGTCAAATGATGATTGTGTGAAGGTGGATGTGATTACATGAAGGACATGATCTGATCTTGGTATTGATCCTTATGATTCTTTAAATAGAATACCTACCCATTCTTCCTTGTTAACCTAGTTCTCCATTCTACCAACTGAGAAGGTCATATGATGTCATTGATTCCCTTGAATAGTATTCCCACTATAAATGGTCATGTCTACCTACCTTTTCACATAGACACATCACCCTTGATATGATTGGTCATCTTGATAAATCCATTATGCATCATCATGATATCTTTTTGTTACCCTTATCATTCAACTCACATTTGATGTCTTTCCTTTTTTTGTCATCTCATGACCCTTGTAGGCCTGGTGGTCATTTGTGTCATTATCACTTTATCCTAGTTGACGTAAATTGGATTCTAACCATGGGCCATTGTAATGATCACACCTTTGAAAATGCCACTATTGTTAGTGGTGGTAACTCCCAAATCCTTATCACTATATAAAATCTTTCATTAGAGGTAGGCTATCATGAATTCACAACAATACATTCACCTTCTTGTCCCCTATACCCTCCTCTTACTACTAGCCCATTTCTATAAGCTCTAAACATTAGACCTCAACCATTGGTAGTAACTACTCCAACATGGCAGTCTTTTATTTTGTGCTAGTTGAATGTTCATCCATAATAAGGAAACCACCATCTTCTATTAGCCACATAGCTTCTTGTTGGTTAGGCCCAAACTAGTGGAACCAATAAGTCATTGGTTCCATGGAGCTAGGATAGAGGATTTAAACATGGCCACCATTTGTTTAGCCTACCCATGCAGCTCTTAGGTTAGGAAAGGTCCATCCTCTATCACTCACCATGCTACTAACTTCCTTACTTGTATAATCTACTTGACCGTAAAAAATAATTTTGTGGGTCATCACTTTGCTACTAACCTTAAAACTCAACTTGTAGTGGTGATGAACCTTGGCCAAAGTGACTCTAAAGATCTAGATAGACCCCCACCTCTTAAAACTTAGCTCTTAGTGGTAGACACTATCTCTAAACTCTTACCCTTGGATAATTTTATAAGGTGTAACCTCCTAAAAAAGGCACCTCCTCTTTTGATTAGCTCTATTGAAGTTCATTAGTTATACTTAGCATTATGTTCCCTTCTAATTTATCCTACCTTTCCCATCTATATCTCTCATCCTACTAAATGTGGGATATTTATGGTAACTATTTATCAATCTACACAATTCACTTTCATCGACACCTTTACCAAAACCCAAAACTATTATTTTATAAAGCCTTCTCCCTCAACCCAAACCAACCCATGTGGTCCATCAAATTGGGGTAGCCAACTTGAACACCACTCACCCAACCCTTATAAAACTACATTGGCCTGATGTCCATGGACCATGTAGGTGTTGTTTCACTTCTACAGATAGATCAACCACTAAAAACTAATTTCCAACCCCTTTTTCTTCTCACTCATTTCCAATGCTAATAGTACCCTCTTGCTTAGGGTATCCTACATCAAGGAAGCTTTGAAATATTTCCTACGTGTCCTTATGTTTTAACACCATATAATACTTTCTCTTAAGTTTTTCCCTAATTTTTTGGAGAACTACATCAGCCTAAGGTATTTTTGGACTATGGAGGCAATGCTCAGTTGCATCTTTTATTTTCCCTTCTCACCTAAAATCTCTTCCTCCACTTCTGTACCTATCCCCTCACCACCTCCCTCCCTTTAGCTTGTCAATATCTTTTAACCACTTTTTCATCTTGTCAATCTCTTTTAACTCAAGAGTTGATAGCCTTCCTCATTGGCCCCTCTTGTCTCGCTAACCCCCCCATCACCTTTCCTTGCACATACTTCACAACTCATTCCCTCACCCACTTTTCATGTTTTTGGTCTCACTATCCACTGATTACCAACCTTATCCTTTATCCCCTTCAAATTCTTTCATCATCCTCATCATCTCCCCTCACCCTTGGCTATTTATCATACCCTCTTTATCACTCTCTTTTCCTCACCAGTTTTGCATCATACTATGCATCTTTCAAGCTTTTTGTTTCTTATGTTATTGTACTTTTTCTTTATGTGTACCACCACTCTCTACCATTTCACCATTTTTCCTACCATACCCAATTTCCATTCTTCTTTTTTGATTTTTTTCCATCCTTTCATCTTTTTTGTATTCTTTTTTTTCCTGCACAACTAGTTTCTACCTAGGTATTTATCCTTTGAGAAGCCTTCCATAATTGCCTCTTTTTTTCTTCTCAGTTCTTGCCTTTTGCCTTTTGCATTCCCATTTTCCTCTTTCCATCTCAATACTCACTTATCTTTTGCATCTCTGTGAGTATCCTTGCTTTGTATCCCTACTTCAATTCTTCCTTTTTATTCTCATCATCCCTGATCTTCATCCTTTATCTTCATCTCATTCCCTTTCATTGTTTTCTACCATCCTCTCTCTTTTCTCCATTTCCTTTCATTTTTATCATCCTGAGGACATTCCTTGTTCTTCCCAACCTTCTTTTTTCCCTCTTATATGTCTATGCCTAGCTTCTTCTATCCTTTTCCACCTTTATTTTTATATGCAACCTCATCATTTCCTCTACCTATCTCTTCATCCATCTCCTGGTCCACCTTCACCTCATCCCTTGTTGGATCTCCCTTATGTTCTCCAATTCAACCTCCACCTTTATAAAGTGTGATCACCAATTGTGTTGCTTCTACATCTCCTTGTATGCTTCCTCATGTCCTCCATGCCCTTGATTTAATGTATAAAATCCACAACTTGCTCCCTTAATTAATAATATTACTATTCACTTCACTCCATATTCTAAAACCCCTCAGTGTCTTTCTCTAAATTCCCTCAAAACTAAATGTTTACTTAATTTGGAGGCCTAATGACTTAAGGGTCAAGGGTTAAAATCTTTGCCACTTCACATTTACCCACTCTTCTACTTTGCTTCCACAAATTGTTGAATCATACCCTTCTATATCCTATTAACAACATGTTATGAAGTGTGCATAATGTTGGCTTATTTGGATGGTGATGAAAGAACCCATCGGGTCACCATGATAATTTGATTAGTGTTATATTTTCTAAATCTTGGTAAATCATATTTATATATTTTTTTAAATGGTGACAAAAATTTCATGCTTGAACCTGCTTATCCATGGCTGCAGATTCCTTTTGCATAGTTGACATAACCATCTAATTGCATCTTAGGTAATCTCATCCACCATTTCTACCAAACCAATTAGAAAACTATTTGAGACCTATATTTCCCACCATTTTGAACTTCCCTTTTTCAATGTCCTTCAACTAGACTTAACTACATGATATCAACTTAGGGCAACCAAGTTAACCAACACTCTTTACTTGAAAATAACTATATTTGGGATGACATTATTTTTGGATTCCTATTCATGGAACTATGTAAGTAGAATCCACTTTGTGAATGCATCTAGAGTTATCTCGACCATCCCCTTCTAACCCATACCTAATCCACCCACAAATTCACCATGTCCACCTTGATGTTGGTTGATTTTGACCCATAACATTGACATGTTTTACAAAAACTTTTGACCACAATGACCAACCTTACCATGTTGAACTTTTGAAAAATTTAATCACCTCATGCATGACCTAACTAATTATGTTGTTTTGCAGGAGCACTTCCTACCTTGGATACTTGCGACAAACACCAAGCTTGTCTAGATGACTTGATAGGCCTAACTTGATCAGCTATGACCAATGTTATAGATTGGTTATCCCTATCACATGTACTTCTAGGATCAACCTTATTTTTACCAACATGGTGGCTTTAGTCTCTACACAATATTGACTATTGTGCTTAGACATATTTTGTGAAACCATTATCATTTCACATGCCCAACTACCTTGTGGCACCATCCAGTACCTCCCCACCAACTACTTATCAAACCTACACTTGATTCAACCTTACCTCACTAAATCTAAATTTGAGGGGGAACACCTCTTCCCATACTCAGAGCACCTTGAACTTTGACCAAGTGATTTGTTTTTGTTTTGTAGCTTGTTAATTCAAAGTTGCATAATAAAAAGGGGCAAAATGTAGACACTATAAAACTATGCACTTGTATTTTTCAATGTATAAATACCTTAGAACCCCCCTAAATACCCCCTAAAACTTAATTAACCCATCTTAACATAAATAAATCACTATTATTCTAGTCACATAATATTATTCAAAAATACTATTTGAAATTACTATTCACTATGGAACCCACTATTGCTATTCATGAGGACATGAAAAGTGACATGAAATGTGAAATGTCAAGTGACATGGAAGGTGATTTGGGAGGTGATATGGCAAGTGACATGGCTTAGAAGAGAGGTGGTTTAATGTGGGACATCATACCCCACCTGGGACCCTTCTTAAAGTGCTTGATGACCTCATTTAAGCATCACAAGCCCCCCTTTGAAATATGGAAAATTTCCCCTCAAGGGACCATTATTAAACATGTATTTTACCTTCACACATGAAATTAACCTCCAAAATAAGATACCTGCCTCTTTAAGACAAAGGGCACCCATTTTTTGACTTCTTAACCCAAATGGGACACTCACCAACCCAAATGGGAATCCACACCCATTTAATTTTGACTAATTCATCCACCACTTATAACATGGTGCCATAACTCTATTATTCCTCTTTTGGCATGAATATTCACAACATATATTATAAATACCCCCCTCTCTTTCACCCAGGGTTAAGTTAGAAAGTAGCAAATTAGTATTTTTTGTTATTAACATTGTGTTGCAAGTTTTAGAGGAGGTTATCCAATTGAAAAGGAGGTCATCCTCATCTTGAAGGAGAAAATATTCAAAGCATCTAAGCTTTGTCAGAATCACTCCAGGATTTCATCAACAACACCATCATCGACAACCATCTCAAAGGTAACCTTGTTTTTTAATTTCATTTCAACTTATTATCTCCTTTGGCCTCTTCTATCTTGACCTCCATACCTTTCACCTCTCACATCTTATTTTTCCCTACTTAATTTATTTCCTTGGACATATTTAACCACTTGAACCTTTTTACCTCTTTGCTGTAATTCACCCACTTGACCCCATTTGCCTCTTGGCCATATTTATCAACACGACCATTTATCCCTTTTACCTTTTTCCCTTCTATATTATTGATCATTTTGAACATCACCTTATTGATCATTTAAATCATTTATCAACCTAAACCAAACCATCTTTCCATTTTGACCATTTGCCAAACTAAAACCATAACCTTGCCTCAACTAGCCTTTTAGGATATATTTTATTTAGTCATTTTATTAGAAAAGTATCCATATTAATTGTATTTAATTTCAGATTTTCTATCATTTAATGAAATTATATTTTATTTTATCATTTCAATTTAATTATCCAAATAAGGTGGATTGACAACCTCTTAGGAAGCTTTCACTTCTAGGACCTAGCTCACGCTAGGAAATCCACTTTGCTACATGTGTAAAAAATAAGTTTTCTTAGTCTTTTCTTATTCTATGTTATTCTTTCCTAGCCAAAGAGGAGTATCCACCATCATCTAGATCACATGCACATTTTATACCAAGTTCTCATAATCATTACCCTTATTGATAGTTTCTTCTTTTCATGCTTAGAAAAAAGCAAAAAATAGAGAGAAACAACTACCTACTCTAATTAATATGTTATTTATGAAAAAGGCCATTGTGTTTACTCCTACCAACATAGAGTATTTTGTTCAAGCATTATGGATATGTGTGTGATGTAGGAGTGAATGATATAGAGCTAAGTAGAGGAAATTGAAACCAAACATAGAATATGCATTATGAAAAGAGCTAGAGTGAGAAAAAAATTGGGATTATAAAGAGAAATGAAACAAAAAATAATATGAAATAAAATGAATAATCCATATTAAACTATGAATAGGATTAGGAATAAAGTATAGGATACATAAGAGGGATCCGGGAGAGAGGATACACAATATGATATAAGTGGAGAAGGTAGAAAGTGTGCAGATCAGGGAAGATAATGACTTGAGGAAGAAGAAGAAGAAAGAAATGAGGATAGTGAGGATATGGAGTAGAGTGAAGAGGAAGAGGAAAATAGGTTAATAATATATTATTTAAAGATAAAAGTAGATCATAGTTAATATGAAAGATACTATTTGGACCAGGGAAAAATATTCTCTAGAGGAAATTATACATAATCACATAAATGTTGTAGGTTCAAGATCATACACAAAATCAGTTGAAGACAAAGATAATTCATTTCTTGAGTATGCATCCCCCCAACTCAATTTGTCATTAGTTAAAAAAACACAAAGTGTAGGGGAAGGGATGAGTAGAAGATGGTTTGAATCATTAAAGATAAATTTATTAAACTTAATGCAAATAATACAAAATCAATACATAAGAAGAGGCTAGAAGATATTGGATTCACTTTCGATACTAGTTTTAAGACACCTTTAAAAACTGGTGCACAAAAACCTGTAGTGTAGTCACTAGTGCACAACAACATGTAGTCACAGTTAATAGTGCATACAAAATGATAGTATAAATTATAATTATGAAAATGATGGAATTTAATGCATGAATGTTTATTTCTTTGATGTAATATTATGGGTCTATAGACCTTGAACAATATTAATTAACCTGTGACATGAAATGGTAGGTTATAATCATATAGTTATACGTACTATTTGGATTCTATTAAGTCATTTTTTATTATAAAAATCTCAAATTTTCCTATTAATTAGTATCTTTAGTCTAAATTTCCATATGTTGTTTACTTTTGTAACTTCAAGTGTAAGTTATCCCTAAATTATCATATTCTGAAGGGTTTTCTAGGAACCTTTGTAATAATTTATTGGGATTAGAATAGGGATACCAAAATATTATATTTTAATCTATGTACACATGTGCAAATTGAACTATTTTTATATTTTTTATGTATTGGCATTTGTGAGAATAACAATAGACTTTAGAATGTGAAAAGTATTTCATTTTAGGTATAAAAAAAGGATGGAATATGAATGATATCATTTTGTAAAACTATATACATAACACTCAATTATATTTGTATATGGTTATGATGTGATAGATATTAATATATATCATTTTGAAATGGTTTCCCTATGTCTTTTATTAATTTTTGGTGCACAATGAATACTCTATTTTTATTAAATTTGTTAATCATATAGTTATACTAACTATTCATATTCTATTAATTCTATGTTTCTGAGTATAAACATCTCTAATTTTCTTGTTAATGAATATATTTAGTATGAATTACCATCTATTATTTACTTTTCTCACTTCATGCACAAGTTATCACCAAAATTAACATGTTGTAAATAGTTCTCCATGAACCTTTGATAATAAAATTGTACACTATAAATCAATCCCCTTTGAAGTATAAAACTTCTCGAAATGATCGTTGACATAATCACTATTTTTGTCTATGCACAAAACCATTATGGATTTCCCTGGTTGTTTCTTGAAAAAATGCTTGAATTATTTAAATGATTAAAAAACCTTAGAATTATATTGAATGAATTACCCCAAATTATAACTTGAAAAATTATCAATAAATGCAAGAATTTATCTAGTCCTACTAAATGAAAGCTATGGAAATGGACTAGAAATATCACTAGGAACTAGCTCAATTTTTTTTTATATTTCTCCATGATTTTCATTTTTAATAATTATCTTCAAGTTTTTTACCAAGAAGACAACCCTAATAAACATCATTATAAAATTAGACACAAGGAAACCTTGTGACCATAATATGTTGATTGAGATGTTAAAAATAGTGATAGTTAAGATGACCAAATAGATCATGCCATAGCTTACTCACCTTATCTGAGTGAGTGAGGAGTGAAGTATAAGGGTGATCATGAGAAAAGTGTGATAATATGTAAAACTATTATTGGTGATCTACTTTCCAAACTACCACTATATAATCACTGTGCAACTCCCTAATAACCATACAATTTGGGGTAAAGTCAATTTTCTTGCTTGATTCAATGTGAGTGATATGATAAAAATATAAGAGATTAGATTATAGTTAGGGAATACATAGAACATCTTGGAATGTTCCATCACTCACTTTGATATATCCTTTCCCATGAAACTCTAAAAAATTACAATCACCCATCAAAATAAAAGGCATATAACATGGATCCAAGGATGAGAAAAGGTCTTGTGATGAAGCCATTTAATGCAAATCACCAAAATAAACCACTCATGTCAAAGGCTAGGATGAAACTACAATAAGAGCCTTGCCTTTTCCTTTCCCCTTACCACTATAGTTTGTCTTAGAGGAGTCCTAAGTTGATGAACTTTATTTGATGGAATCATGGACACTTATGCTATTTTTTCTCAAGAATTTTCGTCTAGTGGTATATTTGTTTCTTCATACATTAATGTTCATCATGCCTAGTTATCTTACAATAAGCATATTTGACCTTATATTTCTTAGGTTTGATATCTAAAGATGAGGTCTGTTAGTTTTTTTGAAGTATAATTAGTATTCTTACACTTCTTTTTCTCATTATCCTTTTTTTTCTATTTCTTATCCTTTCTATTTTCAGTTGTATATTTTTCATTACTAATAATTAGGGAATGAGACTTAGATGATTTCAATTTACCCATTTAAATAATATTATCTTAATAACTATTCAATGAGGTTGTAAAATCATCCAAGGAAGACATGGTCCATGTATCTCCAATGACACTCCTAGTGGCATGGAAGGTAGAAACAAAACACATAATAGCCATAGACTAACTTAGCAATAATTGAAAGGATAAATTATTCATCCTTTTTATCTAAGCCACATAATTTTAAATGCAACTTAAGTGACCTAAATTTGGTGAAGTCATTTATTATGTAAATGTTTCCTAGACTCAAACAAATGAGCTCCTTCTCTAGTTCATGACCCATCATTACATTCTATGTCTCAAAGAGTTATTCTAAAATGGTCCAAAGCTCACTAAGTGTGTTTGTAAATTCAATGTCAAAGAGAAAGTTGGGATATACTAATAGACATAGTAGACCATAGGCCCCATAACAAAAATTAAACAACTCATCCCTTTTTATATGGTATTGGTTCAGTTTCATTAGCCATAGTAATTTTGTGTAAACCCTCACTCCTCAAAAATATTTTTACTCTAGTTTTCCATTCATGATAATTATATGGTGTAAGAAGTGGAACTAGATTATGATCCATAGTGCAGCAAAATATATATTTTCATAAATTAAAGTGCAAAATATAACATAAGGTACAATTCAACACCCTTCAAACTATTGAAAATAAGCCCCCAAGATTATAGATGTTTTAAAATTTATATTTTAGTCTATATACAATTTTTACAAGGCTTGAAAATACCTTATATCATCCAAACAACAATATAAAAAATAACACTAATGTGAAAAGTTTGAAAAAAATCACACTTTTAGAAAAAAAATAACACATTGAGAGGAAATGAATATATAAATTTATGTGATCTACAGGTTATTAAAATTAGCATTTGTTGATTCTTGGACATAATAAATTCAAATTTTCAAATTTGTTAAATCCCCTTAGGTTGGTTATGATCGTGGGGTAAACTACCCATGTGGCTCAAGTTAAGATTTATAAAGGGGATTAGGTTTCCATCCCATATATGATGTTATGCATGAGGAGACAAATTTTATAGGGCTGATGCAAGTAGGTGTATCACTACCAAAGAGGTTAATATGGTACACAATAAATTTCATAGGGATGAGTCTGCTAGTGCATGTAGCGGATATGTGATTAGGATGTCAGTCATGTATAATTATACTAGTGCATGTACTATACATGTAAAACTAAAGTCACATAAGTATAGATTTACTTGGACATTAATTAGGTCACACTAGTTTAGATATACTATTATTTCAAGGATACAAATATCAAACTTTAGATGTATCAATAAGTCATGCCTACAATAAAAATAGAAATAAACCCATAAATTATATATAAAAACCAAAAAATGTGTTTTTTTAAAAATTGACACCCATTCAAAATTGTATGAATTTATAAAAAAAATGCCAACAAACCTTATAAAGGGATAAATTTGACTATCTCAAAGTTTGGTCAGGTTTATAGTCATTTCTATTGTTTTCACACATTCTAAACTCACTTGTTGATAAATGACCTAAAAAACCACTTATACAAAGTCCTTTTATCTCATTCTTTTCTAATTATATGTATCATTCAAGAACGTAGGAGAAGAGCATACTTAGATAATAGAGGGTCTATAACATGCAAGCTCAATTAATCAAGACTCAAAAATAAATCATAATAAAATAAAATTGTTTAGAAACCATATCTTACTTTGATTCCATGTCAAAATGTGCCAAGATCAGGATTCAAACATATTAAACTCTTAAAATGTGAAATGGTAATGTATAAGGAGAGTCTTGTTACATGAGAGAAACCAAATATGAGTAGAATAACTAGCTTGTATTTAGAATGATAAAACAACTCAAGGAGAGGTACACAAATATGAAGAAAAGAGGCATAAAGAAACCTAAAAAGGTATATTTCATCTCTATCTTAACCTAAAAAGGTGGAGGCCATATTTATCCTAATGACCTCATTATTACACCTAATAAAGATAAATACATGTGTAAGAAAAACCATAAAATGGATTAGAAACTTACACTAACAAATAACCAAGTTTCCTATCTTCTATCAAATTTCATTGTAGACTACATGAAAATGTAAGATTGGTGATGTAGAACATACATATTATGATGAATATATAAGAAGATAGTTAACTTATTCTTTGCATCATTGATCAAACACTAGAAGAAATGAAATATGTAATTCCAAAGCTAAGTCTTATTGAGAATATAATTTATTCAAAGATTTTATGCTACCTTGAATATGGAGAAGAAACCATGATGATAATAGGAAAAATAAAATATGACATGCTTTTGATTGAATGATTATCTATGGTGTAAAGCTTAGGTAGAGTATTGAAAATAATGTGTACAAAAATAAATCATTGCAGAACCATGTAATAAAAAATATGATGCAAAAACTAAGAGATGAAACTATGTGCAATGCTAGATGAAAACACCAAAACCAAATGCAATGTATATCACCCAATGTAGTGTTAATGGCGTTTGAGTTTGGTGTGAATAAAATATAAAGTGTTATGCAGAATTGATCCAAAAAAACTCCAAATCCAATCATTGATGCAAATCAAAGCTAGAGTATTGACAAGAATGTGAAAAAAAATAAATCATTGCAAAACCATGTACTTCAAACTATAATGCAAAAATTAAGAGATGAAATTATGTTCAATGTTAGATAAAAACATTGAAGTCAAATGCAATGCAAATCACCCAATGTAGTTTCAATGGAGTTCAAGTTTGGTGTAAACAAAAATATGAAGTGTGATGTATAACTAATCCAAAAAAAAATCAAAAGCCAATCCTTAATGCAATCAATGGATTTTACAGAGGTAATATAATATATATATTCATACGATGGATAACAACATAGTAAAATATTTTCTCAACTACCGTATAAATCTAAACATACCTTATTCTCACTCTAATATGAATTCTTAACAAAATTCATCTCCTAGACACACATTCATAGGTGAAATACTAAAGTAACTGATGTATTGAAATATATGCTAATAAATGAAGTGATAAATATTTTAACACATCGTAAGAAGGAAGAAAGGGTTCCATGTAAGAAGGAATGAGACACACAGTTTCTAGTCGAAGAGGTGACTCTAGTCATAGGGTAGGTTTATTTTTCATCTTAGGTGGACCATGTGATTTCTTATAGGAATATTGAGGTGGTGGACTTGAAAAATATAAAAAATGTCACTGAATGGATCTACACTTATCTATAGAATGTGTAGAAAACTCATGCCAAAGGCAATATGCCTAGTTATTTTGGGGGATGTAAGAAGGTGTAATATTTAGAGGTGCTAGGTTTTACTAAAGGGGAAAATAAATTTCCTAGAGACAAAATAGTTTCATATATTATTTAAGGGCTCAAAAGGTAGTCAAATAATGTGTATTGGTCTTGTTGAAGAAAAATTATCACCTAGTATTAGAAGATTGATGTGATCACTTATCTATGTTAGGAACTAGGAATTTCAGCTTCTGATGTGCTAAAAATCATTGGTAAGATATACACTCCTAAGCTTGATAACTATATACCTTATAAAACTCATAATTTGGATCTTCCTTTGGGGTGGGTGGTTTTGGTGACATATCTAACCTATGTGGAGGAATATAATGAGGTTTTTCTAGAATCTCATTGAATAAATTATCCTCATCATAAAATGGAAAGGAATAAAATAGTTATATACTAGATTGAGTATCCATATCATTATAACTATTATGAATTGGTCATATGAGCATAGCCAACATCTCTAGAGGAAGTGAACTTGAAGGATTAGAATATATAGTGAAATGATAAGATCTAGTCATAGAAAAATCATTAAACATGCCTTAAAGAGGCTAATAATAATTTAAACTATACATGAAGTAGAATTTGGATCCATATTAGACCTATCAAAATCAACTAAAGAAGGAACAATGTCAATAAAATTGAAGGGAGAATGAGTGTTAGGTTGAATAAGGTCAATTAAATTAATAATAGAAGAAAATGAGGATTGCTTGTAAGAGTGTTAAAGATAGAATAATAACGAAGGATTTCTACATCCTCATCTTAGGTCCAACTAAATAAGTATGGGTTATCTAAGGAGTAAGCTTCATCATGATCAGTAGTTATGAGATATATGTTAAGGGATTAAACCATTATTTCACTAGAATATCAATGAGATGGAAGGTTACTAGGAATAAAAAATAGTAGTGGGAAATTCATCATGTGGATTCTTGTGATAATGGGGTCATAATTTAGGTATAAATTGAGTGATTATAATATAAAGAAGGTTTGATGTCTTGAATATCATATTAATCTCATTGGGCTTGTAATTATCATAGTCAAGGAGGTTTGGTGGAATGTTTCCCACAATTTTAGGGTGACCACTAAAAACTCAGGTTAAGTTGATGTGATGGTTAAAATGTTGATACTCATAAAATGGTGTATGCTTGGAAAAGGCTCAAGGGTTGGGATTTTATGGACACCACCTTATTGAAATTGTTTGAAATTCTAAGGATTGGTATCACCTTTTACCTTATAAATAGCACCCAAGTAAGAAAAATTTATATATTGGCCAATATAGTATAATAAATAGAAAACTATGTTGGGTGGTTAATTTAGTGGGGATACTAGAAATTAAAAAAGTAATGAATTATCCAGATGTAATAATTGATAAATGATTTGGAGGATAATCCTAAACTGTTATATAAATTGGAAGAGGGATTTGATTCTAAAGAGGATAATAATTTATGTATGAAATAACTTACTTCATGTTTTTCATTTTCACAAGTTTTCCACATTATTTGAGGAATAAATGTTAACCATGGTTTCAACAACATTAGAAGTTAGTTGGGAAGAGGTTTTAAAAGCTACATCTCCAAATTTTTTACAATTTTCATGATAATGACCCCAATTTGTGTGAAACCAAAAACAAATTGGGTCATAAAAATGAGAATTGAGATGAGAAGGATCAATATCTCTTTGTGATGGTTTAGGAAGATGTCTCTTAATATCATATAGGTAAATATGTTCATGGATTTCACAATTTTTGACTTGCAAGGGATAAGGAGGCTGCCAGAAGGGTCTTCCCTTTATAGGTGGGGATAAAGTCACTTCATTAGATATTATTGTCATAATAACATGAATTATTATATTGGAATCATAAATACCAGAGACACCATCATTAGTAGCATGATTATTTTTAGGTCTTATCATCATTTGAGTGCCAAGCTTTGATTGGAAAGGTTCGAATTATCTTAAAAGGTAATATTTCCATTTAGCTTGGTCTAGGGCTTCTTCCAATGGTTTTAGAGAAATAATAATAAAAATGTATTGTAATTTGGAATTTAATGAATTAATAAATAAATGAAAAAGGTTTTACTATGTCATATTGTGCCCAACTTTGTTGGCTTAGGATTACCAACATTTGATTAAAGTTTCAACAGTCTCATTTTTTTATTGCTTGTAATTGATAAAGTGAGATAAGTTATTTTTGGGAAAATAATTAGATCGAAAATATTGGACCAATGAATTAAATGTGTTCCAAGTTATAAATAGAGTTATAAATTAGTTTATCATACCATTCTAAAACATCCATAGAAAAGGTCTTAACAAGGAGTTTGGTAGTGATAAATGTGTTTAGTTTAATTCAATATTTGTAAATATTACCAAAGGCCTTTAAATGCAAATCAAAATTAGTGGATCCATTATAGGAGATAATAAGAGTCATATCACCTATGTCAATGTATATAATGTGAGGGACTAAGGGTTCATTTCAAATGTGTTTGATATATTTTTTGTAAAGTGGGGGTTGTAGAATGGGGTTTCCAATAGAGTCTATAGGGGGGAGGATTTTGATTTGTAACTATTAGAGTTGTTGCCAGAATCTAGATAATGTGAGTGCAATGGAGACGTGATCACATGAGATGATGCAATTGCACACCACAAAGATGCTAAAGCAATTTGAAAATAACACAAGAAGATATATTGGACAAGACAAAATGGAGAAAAACAAAATCTGATTAACATGAGATGGCCAAAATGAGAAATACAAATAGGAGAGTATGTAAGTAACTCCTCCACAAAAGGTGGACAATGCACCCCAAGAATAGATTGTAACTCCTCCATGAAAGGTGGTGACAAGGTGATAAGAATAGAGAAGTAACTCTCATAAAGGGAGTTACTTATGACATTTTTATGACACCTATGACACATCTATGACACACATCTCCACATAAGCTAGCCTATCCCATAAATGTAGGAAAAATCCATGTATGCACAAGAAATACAATTTCCCTAATTAATAAATGGGAAAAATAAAAACCTACACTAATACCCCCCATAAGCGTAGCTTAGGTGGGCAGTGTGGAAATATAAAATGGGTCCTGGCAACTAGGCCTGATGAGGTACCCATGTACAAATGCAATCTCCTATAAGATAGAGAAAAGGAGAAAACATGTAGGAAAAAACTCCCCCCCCCCCAAAAGAGAGACATAAAAAAAAAGATGCTAGAAGGCCCCCCTAAAGATGATGTTGCTGCAAATGTAGACCGCACCCCAAGAAGAGCTCATAGATGAATGAACTTTCTCTCAGTGAAAGGTTTGGTGAAGATGTCTGCAACCTGCTCTGAAGACTAAAAAAATATCAAGTCAATGACCTAACTATGAATAAGCTCTTGAATGAAATGCATGTGAATCTCTATGTGCTTGGTCTGGTGGTGCTGAACTAGATTCCTACAAATCTAAATGGTACTCTAGTTGTCACAATAAATGATGGTGGGCTGCCTGATAGAAATGAGAAACTCAAAAAGAATCCCCTGAAGCCAAATAGCCTCAGTAGCTGCATTAACAGCTCCCCTGTACTCTACCTATGTGGATGATATAGCAATAGCATTCTACTTCTTGCTAGACCAACTGATAAGACCAGAACCTAGAGATAAACTATAATCAGAAGTGGAATTGTGAGTCTGTGAATTGCTAGCCCAATCTGAATCTGTATATCCAACCAAGTCAACCTCTATGCCAAATCTGTAATGAATCCCATATCTATGTGAACCCTGTATGTAATGCACGATCCTCTTAGCTACTTTCCAATGTAGCTCATGAGGTTCCTACATGAATATGGAGATAAGTCCCATTGTATATGATATGTCAGGCCTGGTGTGAGTCAAGTAGATGAGACTACCAACAAGTTGTCAATACCAAGTGGCATCAACCAATGGTGAAGAATAATTAGCCTCAAGCTTGACTCCTGATAGAAAGGGAGTCAGAGATGGATTGCAATTAGCCATGTGAAACTGAGCCAATAAGTCAAGAGCATACTTAGGCTATGCTAGAGAAATCCCTGAATATGATTGTGAGATCTCGATGCCAAAAAAATAGTGCAACAAACCCAAGTCTATCATGTCAAATCTATCTTGAAGAGATGCCTTCACCACTACAATAGCCGATGAATAACTCCTGGTGATCAAAAGGTCATCAACATATAGAACCAAAATCAAGAGTGAATCATTATGTCGTAAGAAGTAGACATTGGCATCAGAATGACACCTAGTGAAACCTGTTGTGAGAAAGAAGGAATCCATCTTGGAATACCGAGCCCGAGGGGCCTATTTGAGGCCATAGATATATTTCCTAAGTCTACATACTAAGGAAGAATCTTGAACAAATTCTGACATCTGCTCCATGTAGATCTCCTCCTCTAGGTCTCCGTGAAGAAAGGCACTCTTCACATCCATTTAATGCACATCCCAACCATGTGCTGCGATAATAGCCAAGGTGAGTCAGATAAAAGTCATCTTTGCAATGGGTTCAGAGGTTTCTAAATAGTCCATGCCTGCCACCTGTGAGAAACCCTTGGCGACCAATCACGCCTTATACTTATCAACTGACCCATCTGCTGCAAACTTGGTCTGATATATCTACCTACATCGAACCATCTTTCTTCCCTTAGGAAGTGAAGCCAAATCCCAAGTGTGATTTTTTATTAAGGAAGAATATTCTTCCTCCATAGCATTATCCCACTCAGGTACCCCAGATGCCTCTCAAAAAGTATGTGGATCGAAAACTGAAGCAAAGAAGGCATGTGGATCTCTCTGAAAATCCCCCTAGTATGTTTGCCATCTATGGGATCTCCTACCCAAGTGCCAACACTCTCAAGTGTTTGTCTGGACCAAAGTGGCCCAAAAGTGGGTGAGTCAGGTGTTAACTCCTCATCCTTTGAATGACTAGAGGTGGATGACTCTGCATCACTATCCTCACTATCTAAACTCGAAGAAGAAGATGTCTCTAGCTCAAGAACCTGTTGTGGCTGATCTGAATCTGATGAGGAATCATCATGAAGAAGTAGATTCGATGAGGGAAAAGAAGTGTCAAGTGTTGAGTCTCTAGGACTCTCCTGAAAATGGACACTTATCTCAATGAACAAATCATGAGTGACTGGATCTAGAAGGTGATATCCCTTAATACCATCCATATATACTATAAAGATGCAAGGCTTAGACTGATGTTCCATAGCTTTGTGTTTCTTCTTCAAAATGTGGACCATGGCTGGGGATCTAAAAACCCTGAGGTGTTATACATCAGGTTTCCTTTTATGCCAAGATTAAAAGGGTGTTATCCCTTTCAAAGCTTTGTGAGGAACCCTATTTTGAATGTAGCAAGCATAATTGATGGCTTCAGCCTAGTACTATAGTGCTAAGAATTTGGAGTGAATCATGCAGCTACCCATCTCTTTCAAGAACCTATTCTTGCATTCTGCAACCCCATTCTATGAAGGACTATAAGTGACTGTGTGCTACAAATCAATCCCCTCTGTGGTGAAAAATTGCTCAAACCTGATGCAACATACTCCCCTTCATTATTAGTTTGAAGAACTTTGATGGATTTCTCGCTCTGTTTCTCAACAAGAGCCTTGAAGTCTAGAAAAATTTCAAACACAACAGACTTTTGTTTGAGAAAACATATCCAAGTGTACCTAGAGAAATCATCAATGAAAGTGAGGATGTACTTGGCCCTTATGAAAGATGGTTTGGGAAAGGGTCCCGACACATCACTGTGGACTAACTCCAAAGGTTGTAAAGCCCTCCAAGCTTTTCCTTTGTCAAATTTTGCTTTTGGATGCTTCCCAAGGGAGCACCCCTCGCAAAGTCCTTTTGAGAATTAGACACGAGGCAAGCCAATGACCATGTCATTTTTTGCAAAGTTGCTCAAGGTAGCGGTAGTTAAGGTGGCCAAACCACTCATGCCATAATTTGCTAACTCCATTTAAATAAGTCAGTAATGCTATTGGAGAAGAATTTGATGCAAAATGTGACAAGGTGTATAACCTAGCTTGGTGATCTACCCTACCCACTGCCACTACAGTATCACTATGTAACTCCCATGATAGCCACTAAATCTAGTGAAAACTCAACTCTCATGCCCCGACCAATGTGAGTGATTTGGTACACTGATAGGAGATTGGTTGAAAGAGAAGGAACACTTAGAACATTATTGAATGTTCCTCCTTCCATTTCAACTGACCCTCTCCCTGCAATAGAAACTGATGTGTCATCACCCAAACTAATTGAAGTCATGTTACAAGGCTCTAAAGATGAAAACTCAACTAGTGAAGAGCCCATGTGGTGAGAAACACCCGAGTTGATAACCCATGAAGATGTAGAAGCTACTATAGCTACAAGGGCCTTGCCCTTTTCTTTCTCCTTACCCTTGCTTTTTGCCTTGGTAGAATCTTGGGTAGATGAATTCTGCTTGATGGACTCAGGAACACCTATGTTGTTCTTCTCTAGAAGATGAGTTAGGTGATCTATTTATTTCTTCATGTATTTGTGTTCATCATGCCTTGTCTTTTTACAATAGGCACACTTAACCTTCTCCTTCTTAGGTTCAGCATTGGAAGAGGAAGTCTCAGTGTTGTTTTTTGCAAGATTGGTGTTTTCTTTCTTCTTCTTCTAGTCCTTGTTCTTTTTCTTCTTCTCCTTTGTTGAAGTCTTATCCTTACCATTTCCAGCTATCAAAGCTTGGGGTTGAAAAGACTTCATTGTGCCCATTTGAATTAGCTTATCTTGCTCCCTAGTCAAGTTGGCAATGAATGAATCCAAAGAAAGCATTTTCCATGTAGTGTCAAGGGCACTTTTTGTGGCATGGAAAGTGGAGACAAAGACTGAATAGCTTAGACCTAACTTTGTGAGAATAGAAAGTATGAGTTGATCATCTTTCTTCTCTATCCCACATTCTTTCAATTGTAATATAAGGGCCTTGAACTTAGTGAAGAAGTCTTGTAGGGTGTCAAAGTTGCTAGGACTTAGACTTATGAGTCCGTTTTCGAGCTCATGACCTCTCATCTCATCAAGATTCCCAAATAACTTTTCTAGGGTGTCCCATATGTCATTGGGAGTCTGCAAGGATTATAGATGCAAGAGAAGTTTTGGAGACATAGACAAGCTCAGTAATCTATAGGCTTCATCACTACGATTGTAGCACTTGACCTTTTCAGCATCAGTGTTGGGTTCTACTTCAGTACCCATGGTGATCCTATACAACCCTTTGCTTCTAAGAATGATTGAAATTTTAACCTTCCATTCATGATAGTTGAAGGGTGTTAGGGGTTTAAGTTGAAAAGAATGCATTTTTAGCTGAATTTAGGTGAATTTGTGTTGATTGTAAGTTGTGAAATTATGTAGAAAGGAGAATGAAAGCAAAAATCTACAAGTTGTAAAAAGCAATCACACCCCCCCCAAAATATGCAAGTGCATGCTCAAAAGACGTTGGAATCAATCGAGAATGTGTCTTAGAGTAATCAACGTAAGATTAAAGCAAACAGGACGTTAGACATAGCCAAAAATGCGTCCTAAAAGACCCAAAATTTTGGCACTTTATAAATTAGTGTATTTTTGACAAATAACAAGCCTAGACTATGGAGAATTGAATTACAAACACTTTTACAAAAAATGGCACTCAAATCTAAGCTACCATTTGGAAGATATTAAAGGTTCAATTTTCTCGTAAACTAGTGTTTTTGCAAAAAAAACATTAAAAAAGTGCCTGTTATGAGAGAGAAAGTGGCCTTCAAACCACTCATTGGATTCAACATGGAATGATAAATCCAAAAGAGGTTTGTGTGAGGGGGAATTAGCCTCCCACCAACCTGGGCCTCACCTTTCGTCTTCGACAGGCGAAGATACAAGTTTTAAATGAAAACCCCCAAATTACAAAACTATCTAAAAAATTAAATATTCAATCAAATTGACTAATTTTTGTTTTACAATTCAATTTTTAACTGAAACTAATGAAGCATAGATAGAAATGAAGGATGCCATGTGTCCAAGGGGCGCCACATGGGAGGCCAAGTAAGGAAGGGGTGCCAAAAACAAACAGTCCAGATTATACTTGCAAAAAAGACAAAAGAATAGCAGATGTGGCAGTATGTTTTCACTAAAAACAGGGGCGTATCTCTAATTTGCTCGGCAAGAAAAGGTTAAAGAGTTTCCAGACTTCAACACACAGTAGTTTTACCAAAAAAAATGTGCCCTTTTCAGAAAAATAGACCTGGACGCCGTACGACCTACTTGTATGGCAGAACAGAAGACCATAAGCTAGGCACAGAAGCTTGGCATTGCTGAAGGCACCTTGTTGGAAAGATAATAGTAGACCTGGCAGAAAAGATGCGTCATTTTAAAAAAAACTGTGCCATAGCAAGCTGGACGTCGTACAACTGATGGCGTGGCTGTAGAAGGATGCTGGAAGGACTATTGTTAGAGTTGATGCTCTTCCCTCTTTTGCTCCACACAATAATGGCACCCTAGCTAACTGCTGAACCAGCCCCTGAAATGAAGATAGCCAAGACACCCAAAGGCCAAGGATTCCAAGATGCAAGATACCAGAAATGATATATATTTTTTATTTATTTTAGATCAGATCTAGAAAATAAAAAAAAACAAAGAGAACTCTACTCCTCTTAATTTTAAAATGAACTAAAAGCATAACCAAACACACGATTACTGTTCTTGATCTGATACCATATCGGAGTTGTTGCCAAAATCTAGATAATGCAAGTGCAATGGAGATGTGATCACACGAGATGATGCAAGTGCACACCACAAAGATGCTAAAGCAATTTGAAAATAACACAAGAAGATAAATTGCACAAGACAAAATGGAGAAAACCAAAATCTGAGTAACATGAGATGGCCAAAGTGAGGAATACAAATAGGAGAGTATGTAAGTAACTCCTCTACAAAAGGTGGACAAGGCACCCCAAGAATAGACTGCAACTCCATGAAAAGTAGTGACAAGGTGCTAAGAATAGAGAAGTAACTCCCATCAATGGAGTTACTTATGACATTATTATGACACCTATGACACATCTATGACACACACCTCCACATAAGCTAGCCTATTCCACAAATGCAGGAAAACTCCATGTATGCACAAGAAATACAATAAATAGGGAAAAATAAAAACCTACACTAATAGTAACTCCCAATTGAATATGTTTTGATGTCTCTTGACTTTTCATAAGTTATTTTTACATTTTCATCATTTTACCACTATTAGTATCTTGAATTTTAGGCATTTTACTCATTTGTTATAAGATAACATGGTTAGGATCAATAATATTTTCATTAAAAGTAGAGGTACAAGTCACCTATTAAGAAGCACTAGATGTATCATTGATATTGGCATTAATGTGATCAATTTGGGTAGGCCCACTCTAATAGATACTTTGGATGTTAGTATATATATTAGGTATGGTGTATGAGGAAGGAAATAAGGAAGTCACAAATTGATTTTTCCTAAGTCATGTAGAAAAATTATGAGTAAGGGAAGGGATATTCAATATGGAATACCATCATGATGTGATAGATAATTGTAAGGTCTTTCCCCCTATTCTTGGGGTGATCTTGGAGATATATATATATATATATATATATATATATATATATATATATATATATATATATATATATATATTTATATATCACATTCTTCTTTAACCTCATGGTCTTGTAGTAGGTGACCTCGTCAAGTGGTTTTAGGATTTTTATACGGCTCATATCATTTAGATCTAGTGGAATCTATATCACAATCATTAGTAGTATGATCTTGAGACATATAAAAATGATAAAGCATGGAAGTATTTATATAAAACCTATTTGTGTTAGTGAAGTCCACATAACTATGATTATTTTCATAAAATCCTTGGAAATCCTAGTGGTTTCTTCTTTGGATTGTTAAAAAATGTGTTGCATTTTGAAAGAGAGGCCGACCAATATAGTATGGAATGGAATCTGGTAACATGAAGTTGTGTAATGCTAGATAATATAATATATTTAGATAAATTAATTGTATCAGGTTGGCTGATGTAGTTGATAAAGGCTAAGAACTTTATCTCAGTAGTCAATGTAGTTGGGAAAACGTAGAAATTGTATCAATTTGGCTAGTACAATTACCAAAAAAATAAAACTGTATTGGGTAGGCTAAACATTTTTCTAAAATTTATGATGGTTGTGGAAAAATCACTAAGAATAACATGGGATAAATGTGAAAATGATCCAATGAGATGTGGGATAACATTCACATAGGTTTCACTATAATGTATGCACAAGCTAAGATGATCTATAACTATCATCTTTCTATCAATGGAGTATAATTTAAATAAACTCATAATTATAGATATTATACATACTTGGACAATTAGGTAAGGAACTAAAATAATTGTATACCTAGTAGAGAGTAATCTACAGTCAAATTTTAAGATGACAGGGTTCTAAAACGTAAGCCTATGACATGAGTATGGCTCTTTCTAGGGTTGAATGTAGGTAGATGATTGTAATAATGACTCTAAATATTTCAATAAAGGGGTGTGTCAAGGATATAATAAGAATACCATAATAAAGGAATTGATGAATAAGCATAACCTAATCCAAGATATATAAAATCACTAAACTAATAAGAAGGTGATTAGTGCAATGGTCCACCAATGTGCAGTCTATCCAACCTAATGTGATAAGTGATAAGCCCAAGAAACCCTATAGGTATACCATATTATTAAATATAAATAGGAGCATAAGAAAGGATAAATAACACATCTACTATAATAGTAAGTAAATGATATCTAATATAATAAGTAAATAAATGAAAGAGATTACACATAGAGATACTTACCTTTGAGTGGACCAATCAAAACCTCAATCTCCCTGTTTGGCTCAAGTGGAACTTTGCAAGATATGTTATAGCTTAAAGACCTCAAAAAACAAGATGAATAACTATGTAGTCTTGATTGGGGACTCCAAATACTAGGTACACTTCCGTAGTTCAAATTCTCCTATTGAGCCTCAAAGATGATAAACAAGACTAGACTTACAAGATATTGTTCTAACCTCTAACTCCTCAAAATACTACTTAGAAGAATAAATGTGAGCACAAGTAGAGTATATGAGTGTGTTATATTTATATGGAAATGAAATATGACACCTATATACATGTATATAATGCTCAAAACTAACCTTAAAATCTAAGCTGATTATATTGGCCAAACCAATATAGTTGGAAAATATTGGTTGACATAGTATTATATTGTCTATGCTGATAAAATAAATGTGACATAAAATAGAATCAGAACTATATCAGCTAGGCTGATACAACACAAGAAAGACAAGTATGAAATAAATTATATCAGCCATGATGATATGGTAGGATATAGCCTAGAAGCTAGCAAGTCTATAAGGAAAGTAGATGAAGAGGTAAGACATAAGGAGAATCGAAGGAGGTCAAATTGATAATGATTAAGATATGAATAGATATTATGCAAAAATATCTTGTAAACTACCATGATTTAATCACATCCCATTCTTGGTACACCCTTTAAGTCATGCACCAAGGGAGATTAATGCACCAACAATTCCTTGCAAGATAAAATGATAGTAAAGTGATAAATTGAAAATTTTAGGTGTGCATAAACCCCAAAGACTTCATTGAGACCACTTTAGTACTTTAGGAATTTGGTGATGTCATGACCATTAGATGTTTTCCACATTCTCATTTTAATGCACTTATATTTTCACATAATATGTTGAATTAATAATTTAATGGGTACATGGGAGGAATTACAATGAACATTACACTCCATGTAGTTCATGACCATGAGACCATGGAGCTCTAACATGTGGAGGACTAATATTATCCATTTAATATTAAGGCCTTTAGATTATTCAAAATATAAATCATAATTAACATTATTAATAAAAAATAATTAAATCCATTGTTCACTTTTTATTCATGCATTTCAAGGGTGGTATGATGTGACAAATATACCTTTTGAAAATTTAATTACATGAAAATTTATATACCCAAGATCATTCCCAAGTGACTGCCATTGTTAGATACATTTTTGTAAAGTCATTGGGAAGCTTGGGGTTTTTCCATGCATATACCTTATTTGAATGTGACCTTAAACATGATGTGATTTTATTACCAAACCTAAGAAATAGAGTAGTTTTTATTGTTGGGATGCATATTTAAAGTTATTGCAAGTTTCCATAACCTACTTTTAATTATAAATAGAAGATTTCCATATAATGCCTTAATAAAAATGATATCATGGAATTTTTGAAAGATTGGGCTAAGGACACAGACCATCAAGTCAGTAGAGGTGACATTGACACCTATATAATTAAAATTTTCAAAAAATGGGTTAGGGATTGAATGATTATAATGAGTATATTATATGGGGCTTCCAATATAATCCATGTGAATAAACTCTAGGTGCCATTACTTTCCTATATTATTAATGAGAGGGAAAATTTGGCACTAACAGAGATAATCTCATATAATTTTGAACAACATCTCTAAGGAGTCAAGGAGGGACAAAATTTCTATATAATGTCATGTCTTATGGATGTTGTTGTGCCACTGTGATTTTTTTTTGGATGCAAAATTTCCAAAATGGCTAAATTTATCCATCCCCCCATTTCATGTTTAGTACAACAAGCTACACATGTATATTTTTCGAGAATTTAAGTAGGATATCTGTAATTATTTATATCCCCTTATGTATCAAGCTATCAATGAACATCATAGGCTTAGGTTTTCAAAATAGATAAGGGAATCAATCAAATATATTGGGGATTATTGGTATTACTATTTTTTTACCTTGATTTAGATTGAGGAAGTTTTGGTTTCACCCCTTAAGCTTACATTCTATGTCACAAACAAGTTAGATACACAAGAGATTGATTTTACTATATAATTATTTTATGTACAAAAAAGGTATATGGTTTTTGGTACATATCATGATATGTGACAATAAAATTAAAACTCAAATACATTGTTTGTCATAAGAACTTACATATGACTTTATTGCAAATTATGTCAGATTGCATTGAGTCATGATCATGGATAATGTCCTCTATGTGGATGTCAAGGTTTAGGCTATTAAGTCAAGAAAAAAAAAGTGCGAGGACATATCTATGGAGGGAAATCAATTTTCTAGTTGTGATTCTATTTTTTATTTAAAAAAGAGATTTTAGAAACAATCTTCCATTTTATTTTGATTTTTTTCATTGTCATAGGATTTAGAAAATACAAGTTTTCTATAATCCTAATATTAGAAAGAGGATTATAAACTAATCCATAGTTGGTCACTCTAAGATGGATAAGTGCAACTCCATCCATTGTAAGTTCTTTGAATTTATGAATTGTACACACAAGTAAGCTTTGTGGAAAAGTATTTTTGAATTGTAAAATTGATTACGTGGATTTAAGTTCCAAAACACAAACAAAGAGAAAATTTAAATACTAATGCTTACAAAAATAATGATTGATAATATTAGTTTTAGTTGATTATAAATAAGAAATACCTAAATACAACACATAAAGAATGGGTTAAAACCTATCCTCCATATTAGCAAGCAAAAAAAATAGTAAACATATGAAATTTGTTGAATTCATTATTTTTTATGCTGAGTGTAGTAAAAAAGGTCACATGTTAAATGAAATTTTTTTTCTTCTAATATAAAATAGTATTTCACCACTTGGACATAATACACCAAAACGTGAAAATGAATCCAAGCCTAAACATAGATAAAACTAAGATTTTGTGATGTCATGACCTCTGTGACATAAAGGATAGTAAATTGTGACACATTTTTGGTAAATATTTTCAATGGATTCATGAAATTTGTTTAAAAAGGGTAAGAAAAAAAGGGACCCTTTAGCTCCCTCACCACATTTCCCCACAATAATCACCATGTATTTTCTTCCAATATTACATGGGATTTCACCATCTTCTTGTGATATACCATAACATAAAAAAGGTATTTGATTATAGTTATAGAGATAAAATAAGATTTTGTGAAATAGTTTTTGGATGCTAGAGCCCAATATTATTAGATTACCCAATTATCAATAAGAGGGTGTGTGCAGGCTTGCCTCCCACTATGGTCACCACCCCTTTTGTGGGGGTTCATGGGTAGCACCCATGAAGTAATTATTTTTGTGAAAAATGCAATGTAAAATATTGTAATTTTGTATTAAATCTAGACCATTCACTATTAGGTCACATATATGATGGTAGAATTTATGTTGGTGTTTTTTTGCCCTAATATAGAACCCTCCTTTGATATGAGGTCATTTTAATCATGGCAATGCACTATGTGTGAGTGAAGATGAGATTTTAGTGGTTGTATTACAGGTTTATCCCTTCATTTGTTAGATTGAATAAGAGAAGAACTAGTTATTTATGTGTAGATGTAACTAGCTATTTCTGTGTAGATGTAGCCCGTATTGGGTGAACCACATTAAATCTATGTCTCTCTTATATTATGTTTTTTAAATTTTGTTTCCATATTTATTTTATTAATATTACTCTACATTCTATATTCCTAATAATTGGTATCAGAGTCGAAGCTTTATTTGGTAGATAAACTCGTAGGAAAAGAAGGTTCCTAGTTCAAGTGGGAGCAATGGTGAAAGAAGGAAAGTTTAAGGTCAACAAGTTCAATGGCCAAAAATACTAGTTACAAAAGATGCAAATGGAGGATTATCTATATCAAAAGGATATTTTCCTACCATTGGGTATAATAATAAGAAGTTTGATGACTATGAAGGACAAAAAATAGAAAGTTCTTGATAGAAAAGCACTCGGAACAATACAACTGTGCCTGGTAGCATTGGTGGCCTTCAATATTTATATTTAAAAATAAAATACAATAGAGGATGTGATAAATTCATTGGAAAGAATGTATGAAAAAACCTCAGCCTCTAACAAGGTATTGCATATGAAGTATTTATTTCATATGGAGATATTAGAAGGTGGGTCTATTGCCGATCATTTAAATAAATTTAACAAAGTCATAAATCAATTAAGGTCTATAGGAGTAAACTTTTATGATGAGTTTAGGGTTATTTTGATCGTGATATCATTAACTAAAAGTTAGAATGTCTTGGTCATGGCTAAGAGTAATTTTTTTTGTGGTTCAAATTCTTTAAAGTTTGATGATGTGATTGGTGTTATTCTTAGTGAGGAAATGCAATGAAAAAGCACAAGTGAGACATCAGGTAACTATTTAACTATGGAGAATAGGGGTAGACAAAAGGATAGAGGAAAGGACCTAGGGAATCATGGGAAGTATAAGAAGGGCAAATCCAAATCCAGAGGAATGTTGGTGTGTTGATATTTTAGGAAGAAAGGACACTTAAAGAAAGATTATTGGTCTCTAAAAGGAAAATAAGGATATGGAGAAAAAGATCAAAATAAGGAAGTAAATGTAGCAAGTGATGTGGTTCAATATGATATAATCCTTTCATTAGCTAATATTAATGATTATGGGGTGTTAGATTAAAGGACTTCATTTCATGTTACACCCCAAAGGAAATATTTTCAAGACTATGTTCAAGGTTATTTTGGATATGTTTATTTGGGTGATTGTGAACCTTGTACAATTATTTGAAAGGGTAAGATACAGATAAAATTATAAAATGAAAAAAAGTGGTTTCTAAAAGAGGTGAGGCATGGTCCTACTCTGAGAACAAATCTAATTTTAGCACATCAATTGGGAAGTGAGGGATGTAAATTTACATTTGAATAAAATTCATGAAAGGTCACTAAAGGATCACTAGTAATAGAGAAAGGAGAGAATGTAGGTACATTTTATTTATCTACTGGGAATGTTAAATCTTTTATTGCTTTAGATTCTAAATAAGCATACACAAAATTATGGCACCACAAACTTGGGTGCATGAGTGAAAAGGGGATGCAAATTGTCCACTCAAAGAATTTGTTGCTAGATTTGAAGAAGGTGGATTTGGATTTCTGTGAGTACTATGTGTATGGAAAATAGAAGAGAATCAAATTTATTAGAGTTGGGAAGACAAATAAGGATTAAAATTTAGATCTTGTATATATATATATATATATATATATATATATATATATATATATATATATATATATATATATGGACTGGCTTAGGTATCATCCCTTGGTGTCTCTTCTTATTATGTTACTTTTATTGATGATGCAACTATAAAAACTTGGATGTATTACATACAAAAAAAATTGATGTTTTTGATACTACTAAGAAATAAAAAGATTTGGTTGAGATTGAAATAGGAAATAAATTAAAGCATGTCAGATCAGACAATGGAGGTAAATACTGTAACAAGGATTTTTATAATTAATATTCATCCCATGGGTTTCATAGAGAGAAGATGGTTCCAAGAACACCACAACAAAATGGTGTGTCAAAAAGGATGAACATGACAATCATGGAGCATGTAAGGATCATGAGATTGCATGCACGATTGCCCTTATAGTTTTGGGCAGATGTTGTGGATACTATTATTTACTTAATACATAGAAGGTCTTTAAGTCCTTTTGAATGGTGGCATTTCAGAAGAAGCATGGACAAGTAAAAAGGTAGACTATTCTTTTTTAAAGACTTTTGGTTATGAAGCATTTGTCCATATTTATATAGAAAATAGAGCCAATCTTGAAGTAAAATCTAATAAATGTACTTTTATTGGATATGGAGTTAATGATTTTAGTTATCTCTTATGGAATTTTGAAAATAGTAAAATCATTAGGAGTAGAGATATGATATTTAATGATAATGTCATGTACAAAGATCAGTTTCAAGGAAAGAAACAAGAAAATCCAAAAAAAAAATATGTAGTACTTGATGAAATCATTGGAAATGAAATTCTAAAAGTGCCAATAATTAGAATATACAACAACAACAATAATAACAAGTACCTCAAACTCCTAAAAATGTAATTAGAAGATCTACCAGAGTAAGTAGCCTCCATGAACGATATTCTCCTTCACTTTATTATTTATTATTGACTGATGGTGGTGGGCCAAAAATCTATGAAGAAGCAATGTAGGTAGAAACTAGAGAGAAGTGGGAGTAAGGCATGAAAGAGGAGACAAACTCCTTGGTATATAATCAAACTTAGGATTTGGTTCAGTTGCCTACAGGGAAAAGAGAATTTAAAAATGAATGGGTTTATAGGTTGAAGGAGGAATATGAAGGTAAAAAGAGGTAGAATTCCTAACTTATTGTAAGGGGGTTTGCATAAAAGAAAGATATAGATTTTGATGAAATATTTTCTCTAGTTGTTAAAATGACTTTCATAATAATTGTTTTAAGATTGGTAGCAGTAGAGTATTTTCACCTTGAATAGTTAGATGTGAAGACTTATTTCCTTCATGGTGACTTGGAGGAGTAAATATATATGGAGCAACTATAGGGATACAAAGTCAAAGGTAAGTATAAAATGGTGTGTAGATTTAATAAGAGTTTATATGGCCTAAATCAAGCTCCAAGGTAGTGGTATTTGAAAATTGATATGTTTATGATAGAAAAATGTTATAGTAGATGTAATTATGACCACTATGTTTATTTTAAGAGATTAGATAATGGTAGATATATTATCTTGTTATTGTATAAAAATGGCATGCTTGTTTCAAGGTCTAAAATGCAAGATATAAATGAGCTAAAAAGAAAACTAGAAAATTCATTTGCAATGAAGCATTTCGGTGTTGAAAATCAAATCCTTGGTATGAGAATAAAAAAAGATAAGAAAAATAGAAAATTGACATTGTCTCAAGAAAAGTACATTAAGAAAGTATTAGTCAGGTTCAATACATAAGATGCAAAAATAGTAAGTACACCTTTGGGAGGTCACTTCAAATTGAGGGAGGAAAAATGTCCTAAAACTTAAGAAGAAATAAATTACATTTCCAAAGTGCCTTATGCTTCAGTAGTTTGAATTTTAATGTATGATATGGTGTGCATGATACTAGACATTGCTCATGTAGTGGGAGTTTTAATAAGGTTTATTAATAATCCAAGAAAGGAGCACTGGGATGTAGTCAAGTGGATTCTCAAGTACTTGAGAGGGGACACTAATAGACAATTATGCTATGAAGGATCAGATGTCACCTTACAAAGATATATTGATGTAGACATGGCTAGAGATTTAGATGGAAAGAGGAGCACCATAGGGTATGTATTCACTATTGGTGACACAATAGTTTGTTGGGTTTTAAAATTGTAGAAGATAGTTACTTTGTCAACTATAAAGGAAAAGTATGTTGTAGTTATAGAAGCTAGCAAGGAGATGATATGGATGCAATGATTCACGAAAGAATTGAGATAGAAGTAGGAATATTATAGGTTATATAGTGGTATCTAGAGTGTGATTCATTTAGAAAATAACTCAGCATTCCACTCAAGAACCAAACATATACAACTCAGGTATCATTTCATTTGTTCAATTTTGGAGGATGGTCAATTGAAATTGGAAAAGATCCATATGAGTTAGAATCCTATAGATATGTTAACAAAGGTAGTCAAAAAGGAGAAGCTAGAGATTTGTTCAACTTTAATAGATCTTCAGGGATAACAAGGAAGATGGGGAACATGCCAGGGTCAAAGTTAAAAGAGAAGTCCCAAGAAGAGTTGTAGCAGTGGAGTTGTAGTAATCAATCTCCAAGTGGGAGATTGTTGGATGGTGGAGCCTAATCTTATTAGAATGCCTAGGGGGGCGGGGAGGATTTTACCCCCACTATGGTTATTCCCCCCTGGTAAGGGTTCAAAGGCAATGCTCTTGAAGTAAAAATTTTATGAAAAATGCATAGTAAAATATTTTAATTTTGTAGTAAATATGGACCATTCACTATTATTTCATAGATCTGATGGTAGAAATTATGTTGGTGCATTTTTTACATAATATATAACCCTCCTTTGATATGAGGGCATTGTAATCATGGTGGTGCACTATGTGTGAATGATGAGAAGATTGTAGTGGATGTATTGAAAGTTTATCTCTTCATTTGTTGGACTAAATAAGATAAGAACTGGTTGTTTCTATGTGGACGTAGCCCATATTAGCTGAACCACATTAAATTTGTGTCTCTCTTGTATTATGTTTTCTAAATTTTATTTCCATATTTATTTCATTAATATTGCTATGCATTCTATATTCCTAATAATTGTGGCCTCAATGACATAAAGGACAATAGATTGTGACACAGATGCATCCTAGATTATCAACTTAGTCAAGGAGTTCACTGAAGAAAGCTTAAGAACAAAATAGTGACCCCATGGCCCCGTGATTATTTCCATGTGTTTTCCTATGAAATTAAATAAGATCTCATCATTATTAGGAAGCTATGACACACCTAAAATGAATGTACACATGTCTATATAAATTAAAAACATCAATTTAATGAATATGTGGCCTCTACAATATTAAGGCCAAATAATTTTGATAGATTTTTGGCTAAGATGCTTAGTCATATTAGTAGTGAAAAATTACAAAATAGAATTGAAGATTCATGTTGAGTAATAGATATGACTATTCTCACAAACATTGAACAAACACAAAAAGAATAATGCATCGTGAATAACTAAATTCCATGATAGTTGTTAAATAAACATGGACACTATTCTCATTATAACACTCATGTAACTTCAATTAAACTTTTATTTTCATTTAAAAAAACACAAAAAAGGAAAAAATGTACATAGAATCAATAAATGTGAAAACCACACGACACTAAAAACACGAACTCATCACAACAATGACAATTCAAGAGAGGGTCTTAGTCAATTTTGAGGAAAATTATAGTTGATCATTTCAAAGATGTGCAGTTTACAATCCAAACACATTAGGAGTTTTTACATTAAAAAAAAAGAACATAATCCTTGAACATTATAGGCTATAAAAATAAATAAACACAAAAACTATTTAAACCATTGAATCCAACCTCTAGAAAATTAAAGCTCATGGCAGAATAAATATTCTTACCTCAGAGACCACTAATTTAGATTTCTTTGATGTGAGTGAATTGTAAGACAATGTTCACATGACTAGGTAACAATTATACCCAGTCATTATGCCACATTGACTATGCCAAAGGAAATAATCATAAAAAGTTTTGTGAAAACACCCAACAATAAGTTTTCATTGTAGCTAAGGATCAACAGTCTCATTACTCTTGAAAAGGGTGGCATAATTCTTGTTTCAAAAACTAAAATTTAGCAAAAAACATCCACATGGCAAGGCTTGATTGGGTAAAAAGAAAAAGAAAATCTAATGTTCACTAATTCAAATTAGTTCTGCATGGGTGGGAATTTATTTTGTAATTAATAGAATACAAGATGATGATGATGATGATGATGATGATGATGATGATGATAATAATAATAACAATAATAATAATAATAATAATAATAATTAGATGATGAAAATTCAATAATAACAAACCTGAAACATATATACCCTTATTTTAATAAGATAATAAATAATCGTCATATTTTTTTACGATAAGTAGAGTTGACCATCAAATTTAATAGTGTTCCTATTATTTAACTTATAAAATTGTACCAAATAAGACTAAAGAAATATTTTGAAACAAAATTGACATCTAATCCAATTAACTTTAAACTTTGATTTACCACACACCTAACACTATAATAAAACTTAATCCACCAAGGAAGCCACCTAAACAAAGATTAAACAAAGATCATATAATATATATTGTTATATCTTATATTGAACACATTCAAATGTTGCTCTCAAATTCTCCATATGTTTTGGCCCTATATAAATTGAAGCAATAGATTAATTGGCTTAATTGAAAAATACAAAAAGAATAATTAAAGTTTTTTTTTTTAATTTCTCCTTTACTTGTGCACTTCCTTTTTATTAGTGCCACGACTCAACAAAATTTAACTATAAGGCATACCACATTAGGATATTATTATTTTCCTTTCACCCCATTAATTTTCATAGATGAATTTACATGGATTTCCATTCCCATATAATTAGTTCACTTGAATCAACTGCATCTATAGCTTAGGGAATTATAGGCTTTCATAGCTCTGCATTGATAAGCCTTTAGGTCTCTCCCATACTATCGGTCATCATGGATCTCAAAAGGATATTGATTTATTTGAATTTATTCCTAATTTTGTTCACCAATTCTCCCTTTGGAATTTAGGGTTACCCTTTATTTAATGACTGTCACCTCCCTCTTTGCATCCATTGATGCAGAGAAAGTTGGAGTGAGAAAGCGCAACCATGACCCCAAAGCAAGTGAACAAATTCATCCTGAAGGTCTTCCATGAGGTAATGTTGATGATTCTAACTCTCCATTACCTGATATTGTTTTAGATGTTCCTACATTTGACAAAGCCTATCATTTCTTTGAAAATTTTACTTTGATTGCTTACTTTGTTGGTCAAGTCCCCCTTGAGATCCTTCTAAAGTAATGGGTTCATAACCACTCGCAAGGCCATGGTGTGAAACTTGAAGGAGTCAAAAACCTTACAAAGGTATTTATTTTGTTTCACTTTTCTAACCCAGAGGACTGTAAAGCTATTATCAATTATGGACCTTGGTTCGTTCATAACACTTTGGTTGTGTTTTTTCACTAGACTTGGGACTTTCAAGTCTCAAAGTAAGTAAAACTGAAAATCCTAGTATGGGTCAAATTTCTTGGCTTGCTTCTCCCCTTATGGGTTTATATTGAAAAACTCATAAAACTGATAGGACATTTCATATTCCATGAGTATATTAAGTTCTTTATGGCTCATCCTTAACAAAGGGTTTGTGTTGAAGTGGATCTATCTTGATATTTGAAAGATATTAATAATATACAAATTGAATATAACCACTTTTCTTAGTATGCATTATATATCAATCTCTCAAATACTTGATTTCAATTTTTGTACTTGAAACATATGATCCAAGAATACCCTCTAATGGTGTATACACCCCCTAATCCTCAAGGAAAGGGTGGATATAAATCTAAATATTAGAATGACAATAATGATGGTTGGACTACCATCACCAACAACAAAATAATAAATCTTCCAAAGGTAGTTGAAGGACACAAAATTATTCATATAGGCCTAGTGGAAATAATCATCCTCCAACTTATACTATAAAATATCACTTGCATACTAAAGCTTATCCTCCTCTTGTGTGTACTCCATAATAAGTGGACTCTCTAGTTGAGATGCCACCTTCAACACCACTATCACAACCCTATCCTAGGGTGAGTGTTCTAGAGGAAGAATGAAACCTGGTCACCTTAGACCAAAAAATTATTCTCTGTCACTCTCACAACCCCTCTCCATCTCCTAAAAAGGAATAATATATGGCACATAAGTGACAACCATTTAGAATGACTAATTTAATTCCCAACAAACTCTTGTATAATAAGTTTTCTATGCTAGAATATCTCATAGAGGAGAATGGCATGCACCTCAATACTACTCAATGATTGCATATTCTTGGAATGTTCAAGATCTTACTAATCCACCACATAAGTATGTGTCTAGGAATAGTTTTTAGCTTTTTCACAGCATGAAAAGTATTTATTTGTAAGAGTTCAAGATTTATTATTTCTTACTGTAGAATACAACATGAATAATTTGGCTTGGGCCCATATGTCAAGATACTAGGTGTGAAGTTGGGCATTGTGGGGACATAACTTTTTTGGATCTAAAACTATCTCAAAATATTATTTACTAAGGTTCAAAACCCACCCATCAGGTGGTGTGGACCCTTTTTGAATTTAATAACCACATCATTGGGTTGGTCAATTTGTATGCCTCTAATGATGCTATGTAATGGGCCACCTTGTAGAGGTGGTTGGCTGACTCACTCCTAGATGTGCATTAGATCCTATGTGGTGATTTCAACACGGTGTAATCGGTAGAGGATAAAGAAGGATGACTCCTAATACGATGGTGCACTGGTGAATGTGAAGCATGGTTTTATATGTAAAACAAAATCAAGGTGTTTGATCCCAAACATCACCAAAGGAAGAATTGAGACTCCCCCTAGTTTACCTAGTCTAATTTTTAACATAGAAGATAGGGTACTTTAGTGCCTTGATAAAGCTCTACTAGTTGAGCAAGATATTTTCTATTTTTCTCAAGTCTAGGACATGCCATTTTTAGTCATTCTTGATACATTTTTATTAGATCATCACCCTATTTTATTTAACTTTGAGTGGATCACACCTTAATTTAAGCCTACCTACACATAATTCTATCTTGATATTGCCCACCTTAAGCATGAAAGAATAGTGGAACATATTATTAATATTTAGAACTTAATCCCTTGGATATAGGGAGATACTAGTTGGATTTAGTGGTGGTCTAATGGACTTGCTTTTAGATTCACCTTTATTCACATCTATAATAATCAAGTATCCTCTTTCAGATAACATCTTCATAATGCTACAAATTGTAAATATATCTGAGCTTCACAGGTGCTAGAATAGTCATCTTTCAATTTTGAACTTCAAAATCAAGTGCCGTACTAGAGACATAAAATCAAAATTAAGGAGGTGTAAGAAGCCAAAGGAGATTAGTTATGAGCTCGTATGCATTGGTTAAATATTAGAGACAAAATTTCTAAGGATTTTTTTCCCTTTTCTATTTAGGAGAGGTGATGATAGAATCAGAGTTATCAAGGAAGTAATCATTTGGCTTACAAAACTTCCTAAAATTATGAAAGCTTTTGTACATCATTACCATGGTGTTTTATTAGTGGAATCTTCTTCTCTTGAGAGGGAGGTAACTCTCCTTCAATGCCTCTAGTTTGTTCCCTCCAAAGTCTCTAATTTTCAAAGAGTTGCATGTGATAGGCTCTTATATCTCAATGACCTCCATGAGGTTGTTAATTATATGGTAGGTGAAAGAGCCCCAAGAATTTATGGTTTTTCATGAAAGTTATACTAAAACCTTTGGGATACTATTGGTCATGATATTCACTAGGTTTATTCTGAAGTTGTTCTAACCAACTCTTTAGGATCCCTTATAAATCAGGGTAACATCAAGTTTATTCCCAAGGTAGGTGATCTTGAAATTATCACAAAATAGAGGCCTATTAATTTGTTTAATGTATCCTATAATATTATTACTAAGGCTTTATCCCTTAAGGTGAAACACATTCTCCCTTTAATTGTTAGGAGTGAGCAAACTGGTTTCATCCAAATAGTTTCATTCTAGACAATGTCACTATTGTCTGGGAAGGTATGGAATGGGACCAACTTTATAATCAAAAGGATTTATTTTTCAAGATTGATTTTGAGAAATCTTACGACTGTATTGAGTGGCCATTAATTTTGGCCATGTTTTAGGCACTTGGTTTTGGCCCCAAATTTGTTTAGACTTAATATTCTCTTTTAGGATGCTGGGGTCTGTATCACTATCAATGACACCTAATACTCTTAATTTTAACTTCATCATTATATCTGATAAGGATGTACTTTATCCCCTTCTTTATATGTGTTTGTATTGGAAGGAATTAGCTACCTCCTAGCTAACTATGATGCCAAGGTCTTGGTGAAAGGTATCTCCCTCCATTAGTCTGATAGGCAACTTTTAAATGGTCACTTTGAGGATGATTCTTTTCTCACATTTCAAGAGGAAGAAGAATATATTAGAAATTACATGGAACATCTCCATATTTTTGTTTGGCTTCAATCTCCTCTATCAAATGGAGGAAGACTCAGTGCTACCAATAGTATATGAGCCGTAAACATCCTTGGCTAGAGGAATTTTAATGATAGTGGATTCTACTAGGGGTGTAGTTTAAATTTCTTGGAATTCCTTTTGCCTTTGGAGATTTTGCCTCTGATTTATGGTCCTATGTGGTGCAAAGATTTGAAAAAAAATCTCCTTTTGGATCACCAATCCTCTTTCTCTTGCTAGAATATTTTAATTTTGCCCTAAATTTTTAACAGCTACTCATGTGTATTATTCCTCTTGTTGGGCCCCTTATAATGCCACCTACAAAAAATTTGAAAAAATTATAAGAGATTATTTAAGGTTTGATTCTGAGGGTCATAAGGGCTTCCATAGAGTCATTTAGAACATTTAATGTTGTTCTAAGGAATCTGGGGGACTAGGTCTCCAAGATATTAAAATTCAATGTCTTGATCTTAGTGCTAAAAGGATTATTAGAGGTCTTACTGGGGATGAAGCCTAGAAGATTATTATATTCCATTGTATCTCTTAGGGACTCCCATGTGATCAAAAGTATTATCAAGGCTTGGGACTTAATTCCCTACTCATAACCCCAATTCTTGTTAAAATCAAGCATTATTTTGTGATTCAAATTCTATGGAAAGATTGGGATAAACTTAAGCCTCACTATAATTAGGTAGGTGAGGGTTTCAAGAATGGTCTCTCTATTAACTCCCAGTCCCTTTAGTGGTCACCTTGCTTAAATTTTCATAATGTTCCCTTTGCCTTAAGCTCCTGGGCTAAAGTGTTATGGATCTTTAGAAAAGGTGTGAAGGTTATCAGTGATATATTTTGCAAGGAAAATAGGGTCTAGCTCACTTGGCAACAACATTAGAATAAATTTCATTTAATTAGTTTAGATGTAGAGGCTATATCAAATATTTAAGGTTCCATACTTGATGAGTATTTACATAAAAGTGGAGTCAATTCCCTTGCTCCTTGGTAGAAGGATTGGCACTGACCTATGGCCACCTCCTTCACTTGATACTCTCCTTGACTTGGGTATCATTTACTTACTCCATAACATATTCTAGATGATATGATTAGCCTCAGATTTAATCTCCATTCCAAAACATGGGGTTTGAGCCTAACACTTTAACATTGTGTGGTATGTTTCTATTAAGCCCCAAAAAACTCATTTCTTATGGTGTCTTCTCTATCAGGGCCTGCTTTTGGGAGATTGGCTTAAGCATCTGGGTGTACCTAAGCCCATCTACCAAGATTGCTAGAAACCAAAGATTGTTAATCACCTTTTTTGGTTTTTCCCTCATGTAAAAGCTACATGGTGTTGGATACATTTCCTTTTATAGCCTTTTCAACCTAATTTTTTCATGTGGAAGATAGCTTTCTTGGGGGACTTGTCTTTGTTGCTTGTAAAATATAATGATTTTTGGTAGATCTTTCGAGTTGGCATGTTTTTTAAAATATGGAAAGCTAGAAACTATGCTTTCTTTAATCATGAAGAGTTGAAACACTTTTTTTTGTTACTAAAAAAATCATTGTTATATCTAATGTTACTCTTTAGTTTCAAAGCCAAATAGACAAGGTCCATTTAGAACTCCACCAAATCCAGCATTTTTTCAACCATTGGGGAAATTCTTCATGTGCAATCAACCATGAACCTCTTGAGCCCCCATGGTATCCTTCACCTCCCTAGGGATGAGGGCATGGGACACATTGATATTGGTCCAAAACCAGATATAGGAGCCATTCTCCATGATGGTCACCACCTCATTGATATTATCCTTATCTTGGTGGCCCACATGTATCATCTAGATCTAGAGGTGATGGTAGGGGTTGGGGATCTCCTCGCTCATCCCAAGATGGTGACATAGAGGTTGGGGTCCACCTCCCCAAGGCAAGTTCTCATGCTTGGCTCTAGCGATTTTCCCTAAAAGAAATCAATATGAGACATTAAAGGCTCAACAAAATAATGGTTGAGAGTCCTTAACTATAGATGAGGATCCTCCTTCTCTAGGAGGATGGGGTGGTAAGCCTCAGGACCTATTATCTCCTCTATCTCCCTTAACGTCCATGTTTGTTGTAGTGACTTAATTATTCTCTTTATTATTATTTGTACCTTGCTCTCTTTGATTTGTTTTCAAACTATTCATGTGATGTAATTTTTTGTGGTTGTGGTCATTTTTACCACTTATTTTAACTTGTCCAAAGGTGTTTTTTCCCTTGGTGTGATTTTGATTATGGGGTGTGACTTTTCTACCTTTTTTTTGTATGATCAGTGTTATACCATATCTTGTTTAATTAATATATAGGTGCTTTTCAATTAAAAAAATCAACTCACTTTTCTATGTTTTGAAATTAGTATTTATTATACACATTATTTAGAAAATAATAAAAATTAAAAATGTTATTTTTTAATTAAATATTTGAGGATTCCATTGTCTATAATTTTAGAAAAAATTTCAAAGGAATCAATTGTGTGTTTTTTGATTCCACAAATTTTATCACAAGAAACATCATTAAATGAAAAATATATTTTTTCATTTGCTAAAATGCAATGATAGGACCATTTTGTTTAGGTAGAAAAAAATTTGTTAAGTAAAAAGGGTTATTTATTAGTACCAAAAACATAAAAAACTAATTATTCTACTATTCAAACAAATAAAGTCTATGGTGATCGAAAATAATTTCTTTTTGGTTTAATGATAAGAAAACATCATTTTTGGTTGGTTGAAAATGAAATAGTTTTAGGAATGTGGAGATATTAAGTATTTAATGGAGCAAAGGATAATATAGGTGGAGTTAGGAGAATGGAATGATACCATAATAGATCTTTACTAGTGTAATATATGTTATCAACTTAGCCTTTAGATCAATAAGTTCTTATGCCTTGTTCTTATTTAGTTTAGTGATACATTCATTCCCCTATATGAAACTTTCAATATGATTTTCAAACAAACATCAATTAGATTAAACTTGTGTTTTTCATTGGCATAGTTTCACCAATTGGTTAAGCTTGCACATCCAATAGTTAAGAGTTTTATGGGAACATTTGTAGAATGGGTCTACTACACTTTGAAAGCTTTCAATGCCTAATATCAATAAATATTTTGTATTAATAAGGTCATATTCAATGCACAATGAACCTTTGTAGATAATTAGGTGTTTTTGGAAAATGTTAATATCTTATGCTTGATGGAGATCATATTAAGATGATGATATACCTCATTCTATGTTTGGCATCTTTAATCCTCCTCCCTATTTTATATTGGCAAAATATTAATTGACTGTAACTATGCACAAATGATTAAGTGTGAATCTTCTATGACGAATAAACAACACATTAGTCAAGTATGTCCTTAGGGTCTAGGGAAAATTCCTTAGCATTCCACACCAATTCTTTCACTTCATCATTAGATTTACCATATTAATCACACTATTGATAGTTTACATCTATTACTAAACCACTTAAATATGAGAACTTTCTCTTAATTCATTCAAAGTCATTTATGGTTGGCTCATTAGTTGCTTGATCTGTCACCAATCCATCAAGATTATCAATAATGAGCTTTGCATGGATAAGAATGATTATAATTGCCATTATTACACATTTTACATAGAACTAATTGGAAAAACTATGATAAAAGTTTTAATTCTATGATTTGAACAACTCACAATCTACCACATATTTATATAATCTAAAAGTCTACCACAAATTTCACTTATCTAAATCTAAATCTAAATATGGGTAAAAAGGTATGATATACCTTTACTTCTATGATCTAATGCTAAAATAATACTAATTATTTTGAAATAGAAAAAAATATATACTAAAATTGGTCACAACTCTTAATTATTTTTTCCATTTTCCAATGTCAAAAAGATTGAAATAATAGCTTATTTTTGAATAGTGTCATAAGCATAGATCTACATAGTTATTTTCATAATTATTTTTATTATACATTAGTTTCCTAACAATGTTTTATATCTCTAGTACAAATTATGTTTTACATCACTCAAATAAAATGTATTCTCTTTACTCCTCATAGAGTTTATACGAAAGTGTTGTACATAAGGTTTCTAGAAAAGTGTTCCCAGCTAGATAGTGTGTTTAGAATAGTAGGACTACACATAGGGGGGTCACCCTATATTAGATCAATTATCTTTAGGTACTATTTCACAAGGCTTTAATTTATTATGCTTAAAAAAAATGGATTATGTGCATTAAAAATTTTCTTATACATGTTTATTTTTAAAAGTTTGTTTATTTATCTTTCCCCTCTTCCTAGAGGTTTTAATTTCTAGGTGTGATGAATGTTATTCATCAACACCTATCTTTTATATGTAAACCTATTTGTAGACAATAGGTTTTCTACCTTTTAGAAGTTCTAATAGGCCCATGACTTATTCTTATCTAAGGCTTCCATTTACTCTTACATTTCCTTTTTCCATTTGGAACTATTTGCATCTTTTAGTGCTTCTTGATAACAACTAGGTTCCCCATCATTATAAACTATAGCAATTGAAATATTGGGACTATACTTACTAGGATAATTCCTGACCTATGTAGATCTCTATACTATATGTAGAGGTGTGTCCTCATGTTTTGATCTCCATATTGACTCCTGAGGTTTTTTCTCAATTTGTTGTGAATCTTCAACATCGAAAAAGGGCTAAATTTCCTCCTTTTTAGAATTTAAAGATGTCTCAATTTCAACTTTGACATGTTGATGGTTAGATTCTTTTTTTTTAAATTCATTTCAGCATTTGATTTAAGGAATGTAAATTCATCAATCTCTACATCTCTACTAATGACGATTTTGTAGAAAGTAGGATCCCACACTTAGTATCCCTTAACACCATCTCCTTCACCATAACCAACAAAGATGTAATTCTTGGATCTTGGGTCTAACTTTGAACAATGATTCTTACTAATAACTTTGAATGCCGATTCTTATTATTAAGAGCATAAGCATTACAATCAAAAAAAAATCAAATCTAAATAATCACATGGATGGCTTGTTGATACCTCTTGCAAAATCTCATAGTCTATTGTAATTGATGGTGAATGATTTATCAGAAATCGGGATATATAAAATAATTATGCCCATAAACACTTATCCAAATTTTCATTATAGAGCAAGCTCCTTGATCTCTCTAGAAGAAAACTATTCATGCATTCAACAACACCATTTTGTTGTGGTGTATAGCTAGTGGTTTTATGCATTTCAATTCCAACTTCCTTAAAATATTTTTGAAACTCCAAGGACGTGAACTCACCTCCATTTTATATTCTTAAACATTTTATTAACATGCTAATTTTCATCTCAACCAAAGATCTAAATTTCTTAAATACACTAAAAACCTTAGATATTTTTTTAAGATAGTAGACCCATACTTTTCTAGATAAATCATTTATAAATGTAAAAATACAATGTTCCTCTATATGAAATTACAAGGTCTCATCCCCAAAGATTAGTATGAATATAGTAAATAATACATTTACTTACATGACTTCCTAGTATAAACTCCCACTTAATTCATTTTCAAAAAAATAGTTCTTATAGAAATTCAAATCTAGAGATTTTAAGCCATGAAGTAAATTACAAAATTTTAGTACTTTTAACCCTTTCTCACTCATATGCCCTAAACATAGATGCCATAGATGATAAATATCTTTTTATTTTTTAGATACCACAACTGCTTGACTGATATCTATACTCCTTTGAAATATGTAAAGGTTCCCAACTTTTAGAGGCTTCGTTGTAACTAAGGAATCCTTAGACACCTTTAGAGATCCAGATTGACATATGAACCTATAACTGTAGGAATCTAATTCACTCAAGGAAATAGAATTTAGTTTAATTTATGGTACCTATTTGATTTCTCTTAGAGTTCTCACCATACCTTCAAACGTTTTTACCTTTATATTACCAATCCCTTCAATCTTACAAGAAACATTATTATCCATTAAAAAATTACTTTCATTAAGGGTTTGGTAAAAAGAAAACCAAATCCTATGTGGACACATATGATGTGTAAAACCAGAATCCATTAATTAGTCATGATGATAAGAGGAAACATTACAAATAGATAAAACTTCATCAATCATACCTTCACTTGTTTCTACTTGATTTGCTTCCTTGGTAAAATCTTCCTTGTTTTTAGCTTCTTTCTTCTTCCAACAATCCTTCTTAAGATGCCTTGATTTACCATAATGCCAACACTTTATCTTAATCATCTAGGATTGTGACTTAGATTTAGATGTGACTCTGGAGATTTTCCCTCTTTCTTTGGATCTTCCCATAACATCCATAGTTTCAGGCATAGAGGTATCTAGACTAAATTTTCTCCTTGTCTCCTCTGCCAACAATGCTTTCATAACAAAATCATAGTCAAGCACATCAAAATTATTAAATATAATGGAAGTTACTATATGATCCTAATAATCTATTAATGTACATAACAAGGTGACTACCTTGTCTTCATCCTACATTTTCACACCAATACGAGTCAACTAGCATAACATAATATTGAGACTATTTAAAATAATAAACAAATTTCATACCTTCTTTCATTAAAAATGTATACAAATAGCTCTGCAATTAAATATGATTTTTTACATATTCCATCATATACATGGTCTCTAATCTAGACCATAATCCTGATGCAGTCTTTCTCCAACTATGTTGAGAAAAACCTCATCTAATAAACCTGATTGTATTGCACTAAGAGATTTTGTATCTAAATATTCAAAGTCATCATTATTCCTCATCACAAGTTTCTTTTCCTTCCCTTATAGGGAATTATGCATCCCTATTATAGCAAAACATATGTGATTTGAGTTTACATAACTCAAAGTTATTCTTATTGTTAAACTTATCCACTTCAAACATTGCATTCAAAACTTTTGCCATATTATGCTATAGAAAACAACACCAAATACATAAAAAAAATTATAAAATAAGAGTAAGCTTGATCTAATACCACTTATTAGTAGAATAAACACTTAGTAGCAATAAAGAACCAATAATCTCAATAAAAGAATATAAGTTTGTAATAACAAAGATAGTTCAAATAGACAAAATACTAAACATGCATGAGATAAAACATAAGCTTTATAGGTTAAAAGCTTAGAATCACTAAGGAAACATCCATGGTGCAAGATACTAGGTTTATATCAACTCAATATGAACATATTACATGCAAATTTATTATCATCCACTTTGGATTTGCATAAATATAAGTGCACCTAGTTGGTAAAGTACCATTATGATTCCTCTTGTAATCACCCAAAAATGGTAATTGGATGATAAGAGTGTCACTTGAGTCACCCTATGCCTAGGCTTTCCAAAAACCTAATCTAGAGCCTTAGACTTATATTTACAACCATTCAATAGACCTTACTCACTTATAGCTAGTCAAGAAATTCTATCAAAACTATCACCTTTGATCCAAAATTAGCTTTCCTATAGTTATACCAAAATGATATTAACACCACTTTTGGGACACTACAACCACATGGTGCTAGTGTCCCTAATTGGGTGTTACTTTCCTTAGCCTTAACTCTTCCCAATAGATACTTTTTCAAAGGTGTGCCCCTCCTAAGGTCAGCCTAAGTTCATTTTCTTATTCTCACAAGTAATAGAACCCTATTTATACAAGTCTAATCCACCTGTATTGACTACATGCAAAATAAATGTAAAATCTATTTAAAACTAAGACAAAGTTGTTTAAAATCAAGGTACATTATCCTTAATCTACCCTACTTTCTAAATAATAACATATATAACAACCTTAAGTCCAGTTTTCAAGCATTCAAATGCTCAAGCACATTCAAGGCATCTATGGCCACTCTCATTCTAGTATAAACTTGCACATAAATCAATAAGTAAATGCAAAAACTATATCAGACTTGATCCCTCTTCAAATTATTGGTATGTAGGAAACCTTTACACATTTGGGTGTTGAAGATGTCTAGTCCATCATAATAACATGCTCAAATCTAGCTCATATCACACTTGCAAAGAGAACTAGGGTTTGTACACAAAATCAAGATTTACAGGTAAAATATATAACTACAATATTTTGTCTCAAAGGTACAAAACACATAGACATAGGCACAAGTGATCCCTAAAAACAAGAATAGTCCCAAAAAGAGGACATTATCACCCTATCTTAGACACTACACATAGATGGTACTATTCTCTAAACTAGTGCTAGTGTTCAGTGAACAAAAAAAATATCAGAAATATGCTTGCAACACTTAGAACTTCTCAGATATTCAATTTTAGAACCCAGATCATCTATGATAGTCTTCTTTCATCTAAGTGTGTATTTAACCCTATTTATTCTTATTTATAGAAATTCAATAAAGGTCAAATTCATTCACACATCATTAGGTTAATTATTGAAATTTATTTTATTGATTTAGACATCTCAACATTTTCACCAAATAAAGGTAATTACACATGTAAAACCCTAAAAGGTTAAATCATTTGGTGAACCTGTCTTCAAACATTGAATAAAACCCTAGCTTACATTAATTACTATTTTTATGAAATAAATTTAGGGATGCATTCTTCCATTTTTTTAAATTTATTTATGTAACCTATCTAAATAAAACTAATTTTACATTAGGGTTTCAATTTATTTTACATCTAATATAAATTATTGTAAATAAACCGTAGATTCTAAAAACTCTAACCCTATACAACCCTAGGGTTTACATTTCCAACCATCACTAAATCTAAATTTACAACTTACTACCATGATTATCATTATAAGATCAATTTTTTATTTCATGGTGCAAAGCTTGGCTCTTTTCTTAGCTTGTTTATTTCCAACCATTTGTAAAAAGGTACATGTCTTTTACTCTTATCTTGGATTCAATTCAGGCTAAGATTATTTCACATATTGGTCCTCCCTAATCTAAGCCTCATTTTATTATGGATCATTTCTATATGGATCACTTTGATTTACCTCCAGTCACTACTAGATGATAGAGGGATTAGAGGACTCCTTTTATTCTGCCTCCACCTAGACCACTTGATTATCTCTACTCCCATCCTACCTCTATTACTCACCCTAGATAAATAGTAAATCCCACAATTTGAGATTTCACTAGGTAGAATAATGTGCCTCCTCAGCCTATACAGGAATAGTTTAAACCTACCATCTCTCCTCTCCCCAAGTAGAATACAACACCCATATATTAGCAAAGAGATTTTGATAATGTGGATCAATTGAGGATTACACTATCTAAAATATCCATTTTGGAATTACTTGAAAAATCAATAATTTTTAAATAAATTATATTTCATACTCTTAATCACACATCTATGCCTCTTGACACTATTCCATCATATTTTTCATCAATTGTGAATACTATCAAATGTGTGGAGGATGTGATATATTTATCAAATGAGGATTTACTGTCATAATCAGTCATTGATCAAAACATGCCACTTTTTATTAAAGCTCAAATAAAAAATACAACTATTAAATGAGTTCTCATTGATAATAATTCAAGGCTCAATATATGTAACCACAAATTATTTCAAACCATGGGGGTTGATATAGCATCAATTCAAAAAGCACAAAATAACATTCGAGGGTTTGATGATATTCCTAGACAGACATTGGGATCAATCATAATGGATATTATAGTGGGACTAAAGAAATTATCTACCCACTTTGAAGTCATGCCAAATCATTTACACTATAATTTGCTACTAAAGAGACCTTGAATACATGTTATGGAGGCTATACATACATTCCAATCTTCAAAAACATGTTAAATTTTTATGTGATGGGTGCCTATACACATGCCCATTAGATAATCATCAATTTCAATATTATAGGCTTACTAAGCCTTCTATACTGAGTACATCATCCGATAGGAAACCACATGTTCTCATCAAACCCCCACCTCACTAATTTCCAATTGAGTAGATGCATACTTATGAGGTGTGGGAGTCTAGTAAGACTATTCATACACCACCTTCAGAGTATCCTATAACACAAACACCTTTACCATTGATAGAGGACTAACCTCTCTAATCATAACTACCTTCTCTAATGATAGAGGACCATCCTCTTCGAGCACATCTACCTTCACCAAGCATAGAGGAATAACCTCTCCCAATATATACATTCTTATCTAGGATAGATAATGAGATTCTCATAGCTAGTTACATTTAATTTTTAAATCAAAAGAGGCTTACATTCATAATTTTGATACTGATTCATAAGCCACTATAGAGGTTGATCAACCACCTATAGATATCAATGATTATTTATGTGGATTGAATTTTACAATAGTGGGTCCAATGGAATATAATAATAATTCAAAGGCACTTATACCTCTCCCTACACCAGTAGCATCACTTTTTCAAGACTCTATAGTTATAGGATCCCATCCTTAGCCATAATCAATAACAGATCCCTTGATCCATTTAGTACATATGTTCACATCCATGGATACTAATTTAGTCAATAGATTCATGAAGGGATCTCATAAGATAGACCATAATAGATATTAAAACTATTAATTAATAGGGGATTGATTATATCACCCACAGTCTGACATAGATCAACTAGTAGATTGTCACCATAGGAAGGGAAACCATTATGTCATTTTCATAGACTCCCAGGACATGATACAAATGTGTGTGCAACACTACAACATAAGCTAAATAAATTTAAGGCTATGGGAACTATCTATATTATATATCCTCCATCTCCATAGGCACCACCAACACCAGTAATATAGTCTACTAGATAGATATGAGTAATGCGATAGAGTCATCACTGAAATAGGTATTCATGATGTTATCCATTGAATATACATATATTTGTCATAGATAGATATCTTTCACATGTAACTATAGATCAATTTTTTGATCCTGATACTTACACTTTGGGATTTTTATACCACATTGGTTATTAGGAAAGTGAGATACGACATGTTATCTAATTTTAGGACTCCATTAGAAATATTACATTCCCAGTTTTATGTGGTCCCATGGTGGTCAATACATTATTCTTAATTTTGAGAAAAGACACACATATATATGTTACACTTAGTATTACATGGTTTTAGGTGATGTATGTTATATTTGATTAGTTAGAGAGATGCTTGACATTCACTCATGATGGATACATGGTTCATATATTACATGATGACATTGATGAGAACCATAGGTTTTACATAGGTACTCCATGGTATAAAGTGGTTTATCCTGGGACTGCATGAGAGGTATCTTACATAATTGAGCATCAAACCATTTGGATACATAGACTCTAGATTCAGACCAAGGATAAGGCCCCATCAATACATACATATTGGTATGATGATCATGATGATGACGACTTATTTGAGTTTTTACTAGGCTTAGTATTTGACATTGGATGATCTTCAACCAGATCCATTGTTTGATTATCCACATCCCATGGATGTAATATTGGGTCTATAGAGACATTACACTTTACTTGTATTTTATTTCAATTACATTTTTAGTGTTTACTCTCTCTCTCTCTCTCTCTCTCTCTCTCTCTCTCTCTCTCTCTCTCTCTCTCTCTCTCTCTCTCTCTCTCTCTCTCTCTCTCTCTCTCTCTCTCTCTCTCTCTCTCTCTCTCTCTACCTTAGAGGAGGCTATTGACCAAGATAAACATCAAGATTTCCTTATGCATCAATTCAATCCATCCCAACCTTCTATGGCTACTCATATATTACTCAAGAAAAAAAATCATTATGTTACCAATGATGTTGTCAAATACTCTTATGATACCATTCACACTATTCAAGTTGTTGTTCCTAACCAATCTTTGGAACCATATCCCCCTTCTCAAAAATTCACCAATCCTCATTTATCTTCACCTAATAACATAAATTTTCACAAACCTTTATCCTTGACTAATTACTAAAACATCTACTGAGGCCTCTTCCATGAGAACTTGATCCTACTCATCCTATGAAATCTTGGTATGATCCCAATAAATTGTGTTGGTTTCACACTAGTTGGGGTCATTATCATGAGACCTGTCAGAAGCTTCATAATTTGGATATGGATTTTCTTCTTGGTCTAATTTTTTACCATGATTCTATCATTCATAAATTCCAGTAATCCTATGGTATTGCTTTCAAATCCCATGAAACCAATACTAAATCTCAAGCTTTGAATCAATCTAATGCTAATTTGGCCATCTATAAAGATCCTCTTCCAAATCAGCAAGATAACCTAGACAAGACCACCCCTCCCACCAATAATTTAGAAAGTATTATTGATCCAAATCCAAAATATAATGTGGTTAATATGACTAATATGTGAAACATGGTTTCTTTCATTGATTCTAAACCCATCTACACACCTACATTGTCTTTGCACATGTTGTGTATCTAAGATTCTTATCCAAATCACTTAAATGAGTTGGGGAAAGATGACCTTATAACTCTTGATGAACCAATTCCAACTCCTCTCTTGGATAACACTTCCTATTCTATGTATTCCATCCCTCCATCTTATTTACCTATCACCAATGACACTCAAGCTTCCATTAACACTTCGTTGAGTAATTCTCAAAACCATCCTACATAAATTGATTCATATTCTCAACATAATCTACCAACTTGTCCTCTCACTAAACCTTATACCTCTTATCAACATAAATTCCAATGTACTTTATCTCCTCCTTTCAAGGACCCCCTTCAACACTCTACACATATTTATAACAATCTTCTTATGGGTTATGATGAGTGGGATCCTATTATGGATCTTAATAATCTCCCATCCCAAGTCCCATTTATTGAGACTATGAGGACCTTTCTGCATCATCATAGCCATCTTATGTAACTTTTGTTTGAAATGAACTTTCCTCATTCTCCCCTAGCATGACATGAAGCACCCTTATTTGGACCTGAAGATAACATATTGTAATAGTGGAAAGAGATGCCTATACATGTTGATGAAATAATGGAAACTTATCTTTCCCTCAAATTTATCATTGCTTCCATGATTATTGATGATATTATACTTCATGTAAATGATACTCCTCTATTCATTAGTGTCAAATTTTTTATATCCAAGTCAAGTGTGTATTGATTGATGAAGGTTCTGGCACTTGTGCTGCCTCTCTCGATTTTATCAAACCCCTTAGATATTTTGAATGTAAACTCAAATCCACATAAAGTAAATGTCAAGGATATGATCAAAGGCAAATTCCTCCTTTAGGTTGTGTGTGACTCCACATTACCATCCTACCTGTCATAATTTGTGTAAAGGTGATGATATTTAACTTTCCTCTATCTTAAAACATTCTAATTTGTAGGCCATAGACTCATCGTATGACAGAAGTTGCATCTTCTACTTACCAGTGTGTTAAATTCCCTCACAATGGAACCCTCTATAATATTAAAGGTGACACCAATTGTTTCTATGCAAAATTGCTTTCTACATTCAAAGAAGAAATAAGAAACTAAAAGAAATGGTCAAGGCTAGAAGATACCTGATAAAGTCATGCGCACCGAAATCAGACGTTGGAAGATTCTCCTCTTTGGTTGTGGAGGAATGACACCTGTGAAGAAAAGAGACTGAAACACGGAAAAAATGTTAGTCAAAGATATGGTGGGCTGTCAGGCGAATGCCCAATCCCGGAAGTACGAAGACTTCCTAGAAGGATATCAACCCACTGATAAAAAAGCAGAATATTGGATTTAAGTAGATAAAATGGAAGATAAAATGACAGAAATAAAGGACAAAAAATAAAAATGCGTACTTGATAATGAAGTAAAATGTTCTATGCAGTCACCGATGTCGGTCTCTGTGGTGCCGACGTCGGTTAGGGAAGGTGCCGACGTCGGTTAAAGTGCCGGCGTCAGTAGGGGTAGTGACCGGCATCGATCGAGGCAAGTTCTGGACAGAGTCTGGATGAGTTGCAAAAGGTCTGGGAGAGTTGGGACAGGGTCTTAATAGAGTCGAGACAGGGTCTGATGGAGTCGAGATAAAGTTAGGGCAGAGTCTTGGCAAGGTTTTGGACAGGTTCTGGGCAGGGTTTTGGACAGGATCTAGTCAAGATAAGGTCGAGTCTAAACAGGGTCTGGGGTTTTGCAGAAGGTTGAGTCTGGACAGAGTATAAAGTATGGAAATAACAAGCAAGCAATAACCAAAGATAAAAAATAAACAGATGAGAATACTTACCTATCACAGTGCGAAGACATGATTGACATTGTTGAAGTTGTCTGTGCAGTACCAGATTGAAGCGAATGTAGATTGGTTGATGCCAGAGTTGGTTGATCGCGAGAGTGTTGATTGCAAGAGTCTGTGAATGTCAGAGTTCGGGCTTGATTGATTGATTGATTGATTCCTTAGTTGATTGATCGATTGGCGGACGCTGATGAAGGCAAGGGACGGTTCGAGAGACGGTTCGATAACCGTTCGGGAAACCAATTGGGAACCGAATGGTAACTGATAACGGATAACGGTAAGGTGATCGACGTCGGCAGGATTGCCGACGTCGGTCGATAGATGACCGACGTCGGCGACATCGGTCGGGTAACGACCATCGTCGGCAGATGCATAATGGGGATAGAGTCTAGCTTTAGCTCTGTGCTCATTTTTACATGCTGTCAGGGTCAAGGCTGGTGGAAAAAGTGATTGATAAGAGTTAAATAGGCGAAGAAGAATAAGACGGGGGATGACCAGGGAAGTTGACATGATTTCGGTGTCTACATTTGCCCCTTTTTGTCTTGTTGGTTGTTCTAGATGAACTGCAAGACAAAAATAGGAGTGATTGCCCCGATTATGGATAAGGTATTCCCCCTCAAAGCAGGAGTCGAGGGAAGGGGAACCGGGAATCGGGTGCTGATTTGACAAAGAGTGGATGGAAAAGGGGTGAGGGTGAACGCTGCAAAAGTTGTGATTGCGCGCATACCACTGCACGAGATGGTCAGGTCAAAAGTGTCACAGGTCAAGGGTCGAGGAGTGCTAAAATTAAAATAACCGAGCCCCAGCATTTAGTCGTTTGCTGATCGGGTTATTCAATCTAAGCTGAAGCTCCAAATGGGTCATCGCGTTTTAGGTATCCCGGGCTCGAGAAGTGCTCCTAGAAACACGAAAAAGTCACAAGTAGTGTAGATCAACCAGCTTGCAATCCTATACTTGTGAGGGTCCAAAAAGGGCTGCGCACAATTCTGCTAACCAGTCATGAGATAGCATACATGCAAAAACAACCCAAGGCAACAGTCTCTTGGAAGTGGTCGAGGTTGGAGGAGATAGGCAAGATCTCCAATGGTCATGGGTCAAGGTGAATGGATGAACGAAAGGATGTGGCCGAGCTAACCTCAGAAAACGTCATGTGATCTGAGTGTTGCCTACATAGCCCTTGTGTGAAGGGCCTCAGGCCAATGTAGTTCTCCCTAGAAGGGAAGGAGGGTCAAAGGGATGAAATTGGTCGTGGTTATGATGAAATGATGCAGGGAAGAGATGTTGCAGCCTTTTCCAAATGGTGAATTCTGCAACATTGGTTGAGAGGTCTTTCATTCCAAGCAATATTCCATATTCATGATGGATGTATGCTAAAAATGAATTGAGGTCTATTTACGCTTCAGCAAGTATTGGTTTATGCTTAACATAAATTGCAGCAGGTCAATAGTTTCCATGTGTATTAGTGTCCATAGAAACTAGGGTGAATAGGTTATGGGAGTGGTCTGAAAAGAGAGTTGAGTTGATTGACAAGTGATGAAGGTGAATGTGACCAAAGTGCAGAAGAAGTGAAAAGCATATTGCTCTTTCAGTGACAAGGACCAAAAAGATAGCATAGATAGGGGTTATGAGAACCAAGAGCCCCGTTCATGCGTGACGTCGTTGACCATAGTTATGTTAGAGCGGTAATCGAATCACTTCGACATTAAAGTGAGCTCGAAGTCCCTTGAGCAGGTGATAGGAGGAGGAAAAAGGGTAACCCAGTTTTAAGAGCAGAGATAACTATGCCCCTTTTTATAGGAGACCCTGAGACAACTATAAGTCAAGTCCATGACTCTTTTTTTTTTTTTTTGAGGCAGACTGATCGATGCGGGAAGCCTGCATAGAGATGTCATTTGCTTGGTGGTCAGTTGTGAAGCTGATCAATGCGGGAAGCTTCTGAAATAGTGTTGTTTATTGCCAATTTAGTCATAGCCATCCTTCAAGGGAGTGGTCTAGATTTTTGTTTAATATAAGGGCTTTGGAATAGCTGTCCTTCGAGGGAGCAGTCTATTAATTACAACAATGATAGTACAGCTGTCCTTCGAGGGAGCAGTCTGCTTTTTGATTTTGATATTGATATAGTGACCATGGATATTGTGACATCTTGATTTATTTTGACAGAAATGTGAGTTGTGGACAAGATTATAGAAGGTTAAGGGCTCCCTTTTATGAGGACAAAGCATCCATACAGCATAAAAGGGTTATAGGAATTGTTAAGAGGAATAGGGTTGAAAGGAAGTAGGATTAAGAGGACAGGGATTGCTCAAGGGACGAGCTCAAGTTAAGTGTCAAGTGGACGAATACTCGACTAATAGTAGAACGGTCGCAGATGCAACGCATTAAGAGGCTCAGGTTATGGGCATCCATCAAGAGAAGACAGATGATAAGTCCCTGATCCATACTTGTGCGTGATAATAAAAGGTCCGAGCCAATTAGGAGCAAACTTGCCTCATTTACTGTGCTCCATATTGGTCATGTGTTGATTGATGAGTGGATGTGAAGTTGACTGATATGGTCGTTGATTGATCGAGACTGGTTGAATGTGTGGATAAAAAGGTTGGTCAATGTTTGGTTGAGATTTGGTCATTTGATAGTTGGTCAATGGTTGGTCGAGGGTTGATTGGTTGGTATTTGGTCTTTGGTTGGGTCGAATGTTTGGTTGAGGTCGAGTTAAATGTTTGGTTGCTAGTCTGGTTGAGGCTAAGTTGAAAGAGTGATTGATATGAGACTGTGTTGAAAAATTGGTCGAGGTTTGAATGAAGGTTGAATTCCCCCAGAGGCTAGGGAGAATGTTTGACAGATTGGTTAAGGTCGGTTGAGGTTTAGTGGTCAGATGGACTGTGTTGATGTCGAATAAGGGGGTTAAAGGCGACAAAGGAACCAGAACCTGGCGTGGAGATCCCGATTTAGGTGATGAGGTTGAAAAGGCATGGGTTGGTGTTGATGATTTGGTAAAGAGGTGGTCAAGAGGATCCTTGATGAGAAGGGAATCCTTTCTCTGTTGGTGACGAATGACAGCTTTAAGAGCGCAACAACGCTCAGTGTCATGTCCCGAAGTATGATGATAGTGACAGTATTTAGAGTTGTCGAACCAAGAGGGTCTTGATCCGAGAGTTGATGAGAGGGGCGGTGTTGAAGGCTTGATAACGTGGTCAAGAAGAGAGGTGTCACTCCCCAGACATTGGCGAATGGCGACCTTGAGGGCACAACAATGTTCTGTGTCGTGTCCAGGCATGCGATGATACGCACAAATACGAGTGTCATCGAACCAAGGTGGTTTAGGTCTGAGAGATTGACATGGTCTGAGAGGCGGAAGGTTGAGGCGAGATGACTGTAACAAGTGCCGTAACAGCAAGGTATAAGAACCTGCTAACGGGTCTGGATATTTTATTGCAGTGAGGGTTGATGACGTTGGTTTGAGAGGCGTAAGAGACATTGGTCGATGATTTAGAGAAGATATATGTTTGATAGGTTGATAGAGTAATGGAGGCGACGTGTCTTTGTGAAGGATGGGAGTAGGAAGCACTCCAGTTAAAGTGGATGGATGTGGGCCTAAGATTGAAGATAATGACGAAGGTGGGGGAGGAGTCCTCTGGTGTGGTCTATGGTCTTTGTGGGTTTGGGTTGAGGGCCACTATTGTGTGAGGTGAGGTTAGATACGGGTTTGGGTTTAGATGTGGATGGAGGTGAGTGAGATATAATAATCTTAGGCAAAGGGCAAGAGGAAATCGTGACCGGGTCTTCCTCAATCGAAATTGGCAAAGAGACTGGTTCTTCTCTTGGTGGAGAAGAAATAGGAGAGGGTGGCTTCTCAAGTGGGCAGATGGCAGGGATGATCGTGCCTTCTACGTGTGCTTGAGGAGTGGGCGAGGTAAGGTTTTTGGATGAAGGTAGGGCTAATGGCGTAGGTGTGGTCAAGGCGTCCTCTAGTATGAGAGAGGTCGATGGCGGACTAACAGGAGAAGAGGGTCCTTCATCATGTGAAGAAGGTTGGTCAGGGACAAGAGGTAAGATAGTGTTGACGGTGTGTATATCATGGTCTTGAGGGTCATTGATCATGGTTTGGACGTTGTCTTGAGTAGGGGGGTGATTAGGAAAAGGTTGTTTGAAGATGTCGAGGTTTTGGTTGGGCGATGCATTCGGGTTATCCAAGATAAGATCCCCCTTGTCTAGCATGTCCTGGACGAGGTTTTTAAAAGTTTGACAGTGATCCGTATCATGGCCTTTGACACGGTGATAGTTACAAAAGTGGTTCTCCCTGTACCATGCAGGGATAGGTGTTGAGGGGTCAGATTGATGTGGTCAGATTGAAGGGAGATTGAGGACCCCCTGCTTGATGAGTTTATCCAAGACAGAGGCATATGACTCTCCAATTGTAGTGAATTGACGCTGTATGGATTGACGTTGAAAATGTTTAGTGATGTAGTCTAACATTGAAGATGTTGGTCGGTTAGTTATTGTTGAAGATGATGGTCTAGAGATGACAGTGTTTGCTGACCCCTTAGATTGAGAGTGGGCAGAAGAAGGTTTGGAAGAAGAATGGTCATTGGTTCTTGTGTTAGTGTTACACAATTTGACCTTATCTTCTTCAATAGCGCAGAGTTTAAGCTTTTGGGCCATGGTGAAGGCCTCGTCGAAAGTGTGGAATGTTTGAACCTACAAGTTGGATGAGATGTGACTGACACATGCTCGGGAAAAGAGCTCAATGAGCTCGGGTTGAGGCAAGGAGAAGGAGAGCTAGTTAATCAAGCCTCTCCAACGGGCGACAAAATCAACTACTGATTCATCGTCAAATTGCCTAATGGAGTAAAGGTCTGTGATCAAGACTTGTTTAGTGATATTGATTGAGAAATGGTCAATGAATAATTGAGCGAGTTGAATGAATGAAAAGATAGAATGTCTGGCAAGGGAGCTATACCAGTCAAGGGCAGGGCCAGAAAGTGACATAGGAAATGTGCGTAATAATAACGCATCATCGTGGGCAAAAAGATAGCAGGCATGTCTGAATGCCTGTAGATGTTGTTGTGGATCTTCCTTATTCTGAAAGCGAGTAAATTTAGGAAGCTCCCAATGGTTGGGGTATGGTCGGATAGGGACAGAAGGATGAATGGGCTCGTTGTAAATCTGGTCATATGAAAAGACATTACTTGAACCGGAGATAGAAGCTTTGAGACTAGACATTTTATCCATCAGCATCTTGATGACGTCTTCTGACGGATTGGTGGACAGAGCGGCCCCTAGGTTGTAAGGTGCTTGAAAGAGGCTAGAGGAGGTATACGACGTAGTCGATTGTACCAATAAGGATGCAACGTACAGATGACTAGTCACAGGGGCAGAAGTAGAGGTTAAGGGTGGTTCGTCATGAAGGTCAAAGGTATAAGTTGACTAGGCACCGCCAAAGGTGGTTGAATAGCGGGACTAGTAGAAGGATAGGTTGACACTCCTGCATTTGTGGGTGCAAGAGTGTAAGGGGTCGAGGCAATCAAGTTCTGATACGATGTAGAACTTGGTTGAATTGCAGGTGATTTAGGGGATAACGAAACCCCGATGGAGGTCGGTTTAAAAATAGATGAAGAGGCCAAACTTTTCGTATTGGCCATGGTTGAGTTAACGGTTGAGGTGAAAGGCTGAGTCATAAAGGGTTGGATGACGAATGGTGTCGATGTCATCGCCATGTCACCCAAAAGGTCTCGCGTTGGATTTCTCGCGGGATAGTTATGGAGGGTTGCGGTATTGAGGTCCAAGAATTTTTCAAAATCCTGGTCCCCTTCAGGGATAATGGGAATTTGAGTCAGGGTCAGGGTCGGTCCTATAGGAGTTCTTTCAGTCTCTGAGTGTAACTCCATGATAGGATGGGTTAGAGATGGGGTAGACGAAAGCAGTTGACAGCTAGAGTGGTTAAAAAAGGGCCTTGGTTTGACTGCGTGTCAAAACCATATAAGGCGAGAAAGGACATCCTCACACGCTCAAACAAGCAGATAAGAACTAAAAAGATGAAGACAAAAGCAGATCCTAAAACCCTAGAAGTAAAATTTTTAGGATTATAGTGGCTTATGCCTTAGAATGTGTGTAGAGGAAGATTGGCTTTTGAGTCAGGTCCTAGAAGAAGCAGTCTATGGATGGTTTTGGGTTTTGTTATGGTGCTCAAGAAGTCTGTGTTAGCTTTCGTACAGGCCTGGTGCTAAGGAGCAAGCTCCCCTCACTTCACGATTCCAGTGGTTAGCTGGTTTCGCTTAGCCAAAATATACTTCCAATATAGTTTAGGCTCTGCCAGAGAACAAAGTTGGCTCTCCCCTTAGTGATGAAATCCAAGTAAGATTGCCGGGACGGGTAAGATATCCGCTGGGGGATGGAATCCCAATCAGGCCTTGTCTCAGGTAAGTTAAAATGTTTATTTTGTGCAGGTGGTTTGGTCGTGTAACATCAAGTGATCTAGATTAATTCAATATGCGATTTAATTACTATGTGTGGTCTAAAAGATGCAGGCAAACAGAAATGAATGCAAAGTGTTTTAATGCCCAAGTCGAAATGTTTTGTTCGTATGAAGACGAATGGAGAAAGAGTCGAAGAATATGAGTTTTAGCTAGTCTAGAAGTGCAAGAAAGAAAAAAAAAAGTTTGTTTTAGTTCTGCTTATGATGTCGTTTAAGAAGAGATGAAAGGAGGCGAAAAGGAAGGAACCTAATGCACCTATATGAACGAAAGAAAGAAAGAACCCAAGGAAGGCCCTAGGGTCCCACCGGGCGTGCCAGAATGTTTCTATGCAAAATTGCTTTCTACATTCAAAGAAGAAATAAGAAACTAAAAGAAATGGTCAAGGCTAGAAGATACCTGATAAAGTCGTGCGCACCGAAATCAGACGTTGGAAGATTCTCCTCTTTGGTTGTGGAGGAATGACACCTACGAAGAAAAGAGACTGAAACACGGAAAAAAATGTTAGTCAAAGATATGGTGGGCTGTCAGGCGAACGCCCGATCCCAAAAGTACGAAGACTTCCTAGAAGGATATCAACCCACTAATAAAAAAGTAGAATATTGGACTAAAGTAGATAAAATGGAAGATAAAATGACAGAAATAAAGGACAAAAAATAAAAATGCATACCTGATAATGAAGTAAAATGTTCTGTGTAGTCACCGATGTCGGTCTCTGTGGTGCCGGCGTCGGTTAGGGAAAGTGCTGACGTCGGTTAAAGTGCCGGCGTCGGTAGGGGTAGTGACCGGCGTCGGTCGGGGCAAGTTCTGGACAGAGTCTAGACAAGTTGCAGAAGGTCTGGGAGAGTCAGGACAGGGTCTTGATAGAGTCGAGACAGGGTCTGATGGAGTCGAGATAAAGTCAGGGCAGAGTCTTGGCAAGGTTTTGGACAGGTTCTGGGCAGGGTTTTGGACAGGATCTAGTCAAGATAAGGTCGAGTCTAAACAGGGTCTAGGGTTTTGTAGAAGGTTGAGTCTGGACAGAGTATAAAGTATGGAAATAACAAGCAAGCAATAACCAAAGATAAAAAATAAACAGATGAGAATACTTACCTGTCACAGTGCGAAGACATGATTGACATTGTTGAAGTTATCTGTGCAGTACCGGATTGAAGCGAATGCAGATTGGTTGATGCTGGAGTTGGTTGATCGCGAGAGTGTTGATTACAAGAGTCTGTGAATGTCAGAGTTTAGGCTCGATTGATTGATTGATTGATTCCTTAGTTGATTGATCGATTGGCGGACGCTGATGAAGGTAAGGGACGGTTCGAGAGACGGTTCGATAACCGTTCGGGAAACCGATTGGGAACCGAATGGTAACTGATAATGGATAACGGTAAGGTGACCGACGTCGGCAGGATTGCCGACGTCGGCCAATAGATGACCGACATCGGCGACATCGGTCGGGTAACGACCATCGTCGGCAGATGCACAATGGGGATAGAGTCTAGCTTTAGCTCTGTGCTCATTTTTACATGCTGCCAGGGTCAAGGCTGGTGGAAAAAGTGATTGATAAGAGTTAAATAGGCGAAGAAGAATAAGACGGGGGATGACCAGGGAAGTCGACACGATTTCGGTGTCTACACCAATCCTTAGAATTTCAAATAATTTCAAGATAGGGGTGTATTCAAGATTCCTACCCTTGAATCATTAATAAGTGTTAGATTTTATGAGTCTCAACCATTTGACTTTCCATCAATTCTACTCAAGGTTAAAATGGTCATCTTAAAATTATTGGGAATATTTCCCCAAACCTCCTAGATTTTGATGATAATGAACCTAATGAGATCAATCTCAAGATTAAAAATTTGTATCTCTCACCTCATCTCGTCTCTCGTCTTAGTTTTTTACAACCTTATTCTCTCCAACCACCTTGTGATGACATCCCCTTTATTTTAATTAATACTTGAAATTCCATTCATCACACCTCATTTAATGACAATTTCATCCCTACCTATGTCATTGATATTCATATGCCTAATTATGATGATGGTTAAACCTTAGATGATCCATTCTTAAGAGGCCTTGTTCAAGCCCATGATGTTAATATTATCTATTATTATTCCTCTTTGCTTTAATATTTTAGTATATATTCCCATATTCCATCATATATCACTCATAATTTGAGAATTTTTCATCTTTATCATATGTTAGAGATGGTGTAGATACCTCTAATTTCTAAATAACCTTTTAGGAGTATGCTAATAGATTGTTCTATGACTAGGCCCTATCACTTTACTAAGTAGCATAACCCCTATATCCTACTTATCCCTAAGATTCTTACAACTCTCCTTCATCCTTCTATAGACCTTACCCCTCCCTTAGTAATGCCCAGTTTAGATCATGTTCCTACACCCATTTTAGCTAAGTTTATTCCTACTTATCATCCTATCACTCCTACCATCGAGTCATGCCCTATCTCTCCATTAATACCACCTTCTCTTGGTGATGGTTTTCTTCCTTTACCATAACTAACTCCTTTATACACAAAATTGGGTGATCATCCTTATCAAAATCCTTCCAATATTTTTATGCTTCCTCCTCTGAGTAAACCTACCAATACTACTCATAGGCATATCTATTATTTTCATGACACTGATAACCATTCATCCAAGCATTATTGAAAGTTATACCAATATATTGATACTTTGCATCCTAATACCCCTCAATCATCAGCCAAGGTTATATCTCCCCCAAAGATACTACCTAAATATATTCCTATGTATAGCAAGGTATAGTATCTTTGATACTAATATGGCATACATCACATCGATCATCGACACATTTTTCAACAACATCTTCAAGATCAATTTTTAACTATTCTTACACCTTCTACCATTCCTCCCATAGGTCATTCCCACCATAAGTCTCACCCTTCTTCCCCCATGGTTCCACCTCTTATGGTTCCATCTCCTTTTGTGGTCCCTTCTTCACCTTCTATTCCTCCACCCTTGAATCCCTCACTCATGGACCTTCCCTCACCTATGGATCCTTCTTCACCTATGAGTCCCTCACCTATGGATCCTTTCCCACCAGTGATCCCTTCATCTCCTACATTGACCAATCCCTTGTATTATCCTAAGCATCCCTTACATGATATCCCTCCTCAACATGATCCATCAAACATTCATACCTTATCTCATTCTTAGGATAAAAATTATTGCATTTCATTCTTTCTTGAATGCATATTTAGCTCATTTAGTAATTAAAATGCATTATGAATAAATCATAGTGCACATATGTTACACAACCAGACCAAAAGCACATCAAATTAAACATTTAAACATACTTGAGACAAGGCCCATCTAGGATTTCATCACCTAGCGGATACCTTACCCTTCTTGGTGATCCTACTTGGATTTCACCACCAAGAGGAGGACCCACTTTGTTCTCTGGCAGAGTATAAACTATAGGCAAAGTATATATTAGCTAAGCGGCCTAGCTCAGCTCTGGGTTTGTGAAGTGAAGGGAGCAAGTCCCTAGCACTAGGCCACGTATGGAACCTAACACAAATTTTTAAGTGCCAAAACATAATCCGAAACCAGCCTTAGACTTCCTCTTTAGGACCCGTTCTAAAAACCCAATTCCTAAACACATTCTTCTAAGGCATAAGCCACCATGACTCTAGAATTTATCCTTAGGAATTTAACGTTTAGAGGTTGCTTGCCATCATCTATTTTTCTATTCTTATCTAGTTTTTTGAGCTGGTAAGGTCACATCAATCTGAGGTCTAAAAACAACTCAAAATTTCACCTTTATTCCAAAAACTTTCAATTTTTTGAGTTTTTGGAAATATACAAACACCGACATCAGTTTTTCTGCCAACGTCGGCAACATATCTTCATCGACATCGAGTTTTCCACCGACATCGGCAATATATCTTCACCAACATCAGTTTTTTCACCTACGTCGGTCACTGTCAAAAAAAATTCTTTCAAAATAGCAAGCTTAAAACCTGACCTTTTTGCTTTTAAACACACATTTTGGTTTTTTGAAACTGAAACATATAGTTTTTGAAACCTAAATTGATTTCGTCTTTAATGGTTTTGACACATAGTCAATCCAAAACTCTTGTTGACCACGCAAGTCAACAACCACTTCCACCTTCGCCCTTCATACCAAGTCCTCTAATGGAGTATACTTCAGACACTGAGCATACTCCTATCCATCCAACCCCGAATCAACCTCCAATTTTTCCCAAAGGGGATCAAAATTTTGAGAGATTCCTTGACCACAACGTCAAGGCTCTCCAACACTATCTCGTAAGAAGCTAAATGTGAAACCCTTTAGGTAATCTTATTTTTGGGATGCCAACTTCCTTAGTTGAAGTGACAACGATATCGACAGTGTCTGCTACCCAACCTATGACCACTCAAGCCACTACTTCAAATAATAACCCAACCATGGCCAATGTTCAAGATTTGGCCTCTCTTTCCATTTTTGGACCTACCTCCATTGGGGTTTTCGTACCCCCTCAACCACAAACAATTCAACCAAGTTTGACACATTTTCAAAACTTGATTGTCTCTACCCCACCCACTCTTACACCCATAAATACAAGAGTGACTACCTATCCTTTTACGAGTGTCACCAACACTCAACCACCTTTGGTGACATCTAGTCAAGTTGTGTCCTCCAGCCTCATGGCACAAGCCCCCTTGACCTCAACATCAGTCCCTATGATGAACTACCAATATGTTACACCTACACAAATGCAACCAAGTACATCATACACCCCTCCTAATGCCTTCCAGGTACCCTATAACCTAGGGTGTGCCCCTCTTGCCAATCCATCAGCCAATCTAATCAAGATGTTGATGGATAAGATGTCCAACCTTGAGACATCTATTTCTGGTTCAAGCAATGTTCTTTCATATGAATAAATCTGTAATGAACCCATCCACCCTTCTGTCCCTATTCAACCATATCCTAATCAGTGGGAACTCCTAAAATTTACTCACTTTCAGAGTAAAGAGGACCCACAACAATATCTACGAGCGTTTAGACATGCTTGCTACCTTATAGCACATGATGATGCATTGCTACTTCACCCATTTCCCATGTCACTTTCTAGTGCCGCCCTTGATTGGTATAGTTCTATTACCAATCATTCTCTCTTTAATTTCACTCAACTAGCACAACTATTTCTCGACCACTTTTCAATCAACATCACTAAAAAGGTCTCCATCACAGACCTATATTCTATTAGACAATTCGACGATGAATCAATAGCTAAGTTTGTTGCCTATTGGAGAGGTTTAATCAACTAAATCTCCTTTTCCTTACCTCAACCTGAGCTCATCAAGATCTTTTCATGAGCATGTGCCAAGCACATCTCATCCACTTTGTGGGTTCAAACATTCCACACATTTGACGAAGCTTTCACCATGGCCAGAAAGCTTGAACTCTGTGCTGTCGAAGAAGATAAAGTCAAACTGCGTAGTAAAAATACTAATGCAAAATCCAATGACCCCTCTTCCAATTCTTCTTCTTCCAATTCCAAATCCAAGGGATCGGTAAATGCTATGGTACTTAGATTATCATCTTCTACCACAACTAATCAATCTGAACCCTCTACATCACAAAGCATTACAAGACAATTCCAACAATGGTATATACAGCATCAATACACTCCAATAAGAGAATCATACGCTTATGTGTTGGATAAACTAGTGAAGCAAGGGGTCCTCAATCTCCCTCAAATCTGACCACCTCAATTTGACCCCTCAAAAGCCATCCCTGCATGGTATAGGGAAAATGACTTTTGTAATTATCACAGTGTACAAGGTCATGACACCGACAATTGCAAAACCTTCAAAAACATTGTCTAGGACATGTTGACAAAGGGGATCTTGTTTTGGATAACCCAAATACATCAGTTAACCAAAACATGGATGTCTTTAGACAACCATTTCCTAACCATCCCCCTAGTCAAAACAACATTTAGACCATGGCCGATGACCCTCAAGAGCGCAATATACGCACTGTCAACATGGTTTCTCCTTTTATTCCTGACTAACCTCTCCCACAGTCTAAAGAAGTTAGTCAACCCATTCCTCCACCATGGGTAGAAGATCCTATTTTACCCATATCACCCCCCACAACATCAAACACCTCATCTACCTATTCATCTACCTCATAAGGAACTCGTATTACCTGTTCCTCTTGCCCCCACATTCCCTCTTCTTCTACCATTGGAAGAGCATAGCCCATGCCCTCATATAGAAGGGGCCATCATCCCCCCTACTTCACCCTTTAGAGGAACCTTCCTCTCTTATTTTGCTTTCACCGATGGAAGATAGTCCTCTATCCAGCCCCCTTTCACATGTAGGAGAGTTTACTTTGACCTCTCCCATATTAGAGGACGCTTTGACAGTACCAATGTCGGTAGCCTCACCCTCATCCTTCTTATTACCAATGGAGAATCATACTTTACCCACTCCTAGACCACACATAGAAGGCGTGATCACCCCTGCACTCTATCCACTTGAAGAGCCACATTCTCTAATCCCTTTTCCACTGAGAGAAGAACTTGTCTCTTCACCCACTTTGACCGAGGAAGATCCTGTAATGGTTTTCTCTCACCTTTAGCCCGAGATCACTGCATCTAACACATTTCCACTCTCGTGATCACCTAAATCCTCCAAAAAACCAACTGTAAGACCTCGCATGACATCACCTAAACCCTTCTCTCGATTGGTAGAAAACTTAGGATTTCTCCATTCTAGGAACCTAAAACATGAGGCGCTATGGGAGCGACTTAAGGCTCCTTGTCCTACACGTCCCGCTTCGACTCATACTACCAATTCTTTTACGACAACTCCTCCAAAAGTCTCTAATGAGGATCAGGCTTCCACTTCCAAAACATCAAAAGCTCAACCATCCACATCTGAACCCAAACCTTCACAAGCATCCACCATGCCGAAACAGGTTAAATCTCTCAGTATTTGCCTCGTATCAAACCTCACTCACCCACAAGTGAAGGTAGACCTGAACCTCACCCTACACAATAGTGGTCCTCATACTGTATTAAAGAAGGCTACTAAACCATATTGGAGAACTCCTCCCCCACGATCACCATTGCCCTCTATTTTGGGCCCACACCCTTCTACCTTAATAGGAGTGCTTCCTACTCCAACACCTAACAAAAACAAATCGCCTCCATTACTCTCTTTACCCATCAAAAATATATTTCTTCCAAAAAATCCAACACCTCTCACAACAAAAGTGTCATCTACTCGTGTGGCCACACCACCAAACAAACAGATGGTATGAAAAACTCCTCCTACAACTTTTAAATAGAAGTTGTCAACCCCTACTACAACAACGAATGGAAAACCATTAGTGGGGTCCTATGCTTCATTGTTACGTTGATTGTTGCAATCTTCTAGCATCATCCTCCTACCTATTAAACCATACCAACCTCTTAGATCAAAACCATCTTGGTTTGATGACACTAAAATTTGTGTATCATCACGCACTTGGACATGATATTGAGCATTGTTGCACTCTTAAAGTCATCATTCACCAACACCTAAAAAGGGCACCCTTCTCATTAAGTACCCCTTTAACAAACTATCGACACCATCCCATGCCTCCTAAACCTCCTCACCTTCACACTCATCAACTCTCAAATCAAAACCATCTTGGTTTGATGACACTAAATTTTGTGCATATCATTGCACACTTAGACATGACACTGAGCGTTGTTGTGCTCTTAAATTCATCATTCGACAACACTTGAAAAAGGACACCCTTTTCATTAAGGATCCTCTTGACCACCCTTTCAACAAACCACTGACACCATCCCATGCCTCCCAAACATCCTCACCTAAATCGGGATCTCAACGCAAGACTATGGTCCCTCTACCACCTTATCCCCCTTTGTTCGAAATCAACACCATCAATGTGGCCACTAGGTCACAAACCAGGAAGGATAAAGGAAAAGAGATTGTTTATATCCCTTAAACATATCCATTCATCAAGCCTTCTCCACCACCAAAACCAAGATTTCTATCTTGGGCACATCTCCACCAACATCTTCGAGGTCAATTCATGACTCCATGGTGAAACAACTTCACCAAACTCTTGTGAAGACATCTTTGTATGACCTCATACAAAACTCTCCACAGCATTGCCAAACTTTAATTAAAGCTTTACAAGCAGTGGAGGTCCAAGCCAAAGATCCTCAACCACTGGCTTCTTTATTCAAAACATTACCCATCATTACCTCCATCACTTTCAGTCATTCTGAGAATTCCAAACTCCAACCTAGAAGATCAGGATCTCGCCCTCTCAAACTAAGCTTGTCAAGCAAAAAGCTTCACAAGATGCATCCTCACATCGCACTCTTTGTCAAAGAGGAGCTTCATCATCTTCTCTTCATCTCATTTATCCAACTCATTGATTATCCACAATGGGTGTCAAACATTCTCCATGTCACAAACGCGACTGGGGGAATCCAACTTTATACTGACTATCATAACCTCAACTAAGCATCGACCAAACACCAACCAAATTCACGAACAAGCATCAACCAACTTCTTAATCATCTTTAACACATGACCAATATGGAAAGAAGCAAATGAAGCAAGTTTGCTCCTAATTGGCTTAAACCTTACTTCATAATGCACAAGTGTGGATCAGGGACTTATTGTTTGTCTTCTCTCGAAGACTGGCCAGAACTTGAGCCTCTTAATGCCTTACATCTACAACCATTCTACTATTAATCAAGTAATCATTCACTTGACATTTAACTTAAGCTCGTCCCTTGAGCAACCTCTGTCATCTATATTCCTATTCCTTTCAACCCTTTTTTCCTATAGACATCAGTCAACCCTTTTGTAAAACATTCATGCTTTGTCCTAATAAAAGGGAAACCCTTAAACCTCTATAGTCTAGTCCATGACTAAAAGTTTAGTCAACAAACAAAACATATAAAATTGAAATGCCTAACCAAAGGTCATAAACTATAAATGTAGACTGCTCCCTTGAAGGACAACTACATCATTACTGTAATTGATAGACTGCTCCCTCAAAGGACAACTATTCAAAGCTATCAAAACATACAAAGTAGAATATAGACCACTCCCTCGAAGGATGGCTATGCCCAAATTTTACTACATACACAACACCCTCTCAGAAGCTGCTCACATCAATTAGCTTCACATGACCACCAAACAAGACAACATCCCCAAGTAGACTTCCCACATTGATCAGTCTACAAGCTATTAAAGTCATGGACTTGCCTATATTCATTCTCAAGGTCACCTATAAAAGGGGCAAAGTTATGCCTGATAAAAAGGGTAACCCTATCCTGACATATTACCTAATCACACCTATTACCCCAACAAACTCAAGGGATTTTGAGCTCACTTAATGTCAAGTGATTCAAGTACTTCTCTAACACAAACCAATGGTCAAACGACATAATGCATGAACGGGGCTTTTATTTGTAACAACCCTATCTATGTTATCATTATGGTCCTTGTCAATGAAAGAGAAACATGCCTTTCACTTCTTATACACATTCGTCACATACAACCAAATCATTTTATAACCAAACCCAACCAAACCAAATATTTTTCAAACCTCTAACATGACATCATGATTTATTTAATACAAATACCATGATGTGTTATATAAATTATCATAGCCCATTCACATTAGTTCTATGGAAAATAATACACATGGAAACTAACAAGCAAACATGATTTATGTCAAGCATATACCATCACCACTATGGAAACTTGCTAAAACATAAATAATCTCATTTCATTTTTAGCATACATCCATCACCAATATGGAAAATTGCTAAGGATGAAAAATCACATAACCCATGTTACAGCATACACCATAACACAATATGGAAAAGGCTGTAACATCATCATACACTCATCATTTTAAGCCATGGGTGACTCATAGGCCCATTCACACTAGTTTTTATGGAAAATAATACACATAGAAACTATCAACCAAACACAATTTATGTTAAGCATATACCATCAACAATATGGAAACTTGTTGAAGCATAAATAAACTCATTTCATTTTTAGCATACATCCATCACCAATATGGAAAATTGTTAGGAATGAAAAACCACATGACCAATGTTATAGAATACACCATCACACAATATGGAAAAGGCTATAACATCATCATTCATTTCATTTTTAGCATACACCATCACTAATATGAAAAAATTCTAGGGATGAAAAACCACATCACCAATGTTATAGAATACACCATCACATAATATGGAAAAGGTTGTAACATCATCATACACTTATCATTTCAAGCATGTACCATCACACATATGGAAAATGCTAAAACCACTAACCTAACCAAAATAACCATCAACCTCTTTGAATTTTCCTCCCTTTTAAGGGAGAACTACATTGGCCTGAGGCCCTTAAAATATGGTCTATGTAGGTATCGCTCAGTTGACATGCCAGTCTTCTGAGATTAGCTCAGCCATTCATTCATTCATCTATCTAATGGACCAACTATCTAAACCTGACCAAAATCATGACCACACAACTAGCCCTGACATTATGAAGTCACCTTAGACTTCTCATGGGGCACAATGGAGATCACATACATCTCCCTTACCACAATAAACAACACTTGAGATCACTTATATCTCAACCCAACTCGACCAACAACCTTGGAGATCGCGACTATCTCCTCAGACCATAACCACTTTTGAGACAACTTTGCCTTGGTTGTTTTGATTACATATATGCTACCTCATGAATAGTTAGCAAATTGTACGCACCTCAAATTATGACCCTCACACATATTATCATATCACAACCAAGTTGATCCCCAATATGTGTGACATTTTCATGTTTTTCGAGAGCACTTCCTAGCCCGGGATGCTTGGAACATGACAACCATTGGAGCTACAGCTTTGATCATTTAACCCAATCAGCTATGACTAAAAAGATAGGGCCCGATTACTTTGATTTTAGCACTCCTCAACCTTGTTTGTGATAATTTGACCTACCTATCATGTGAAGTGGTATACGCGCAATCTCAACTATTACAGCATTCACACTCCAACTTCACCATACCCATCCACTATCTATCAAATTGGCAACCGATTTCAGATTGCCCTCTCTCGATTCCTACTTTGAGGGGGAATACCTCATCCCATACCTGGGGCAACTTACTCCTATTTTTGTCTTGCAGTTTGTCAAAACAACCAACAAGACAAAAAGGGGCAAATGTAGACACCAAAATTGTGTCGACTCCCCTTGGTCCCCTTACACATATTATTAATTTAAAATAAACTACTTATTTTAAATTACGACATCACCTAGACACCTCACCTTGGACACCTCACCATGACACCTCACCTTGGACACCTCTCCCTAAGACCATTTCCTACCCTATGAGTCACCCTATGACTAAGTCCTTCATATCATAACTACCTAAGACCCATTCTAACCTCCTAACTAACTCTCATGCCTAATAACCCCATCCTTCAACCATTCTCAAATTACAAATGCACTTGGTAGATGGAGAATGGGCAAAGGGCTAAAAATAGCCCTTTGCCCATTCTCTGGCCACCGACGTCGGTCAACTATCGATCGATGCTGGCGGGATCACCAACGTTAGTTTTTTAAACTGAGTTCTAACTCTGCTCTCAACCCTGAATCACTAATCTCAAATCCTCTCTCTCTCTCTCTCTCTCTCTCTCTCTCTCTCTCTCTCTCTCTCTCTCTCTCTCTCTCTCTCTCTCTCTCTCTCTCTCTCTCTCTCTCTCTCTCTCTCTCTCTCTCTCTCTCTCTCTCTCTCTCTCTCTCTCTCTCTCTCTCTCCTTAGACTCTTAGACGTGGATGTGCATACTCTGAGACCAAGCATCAGACTTTGACTAATGCTCACCTGGCTACAAAAACTCTACATAAGTCACTCCAGATTGGATTGGAACATTGCATAGGGACCTCAACATCAGCCACAACAGGAATAAGCATTTTCACACCCTTGGTTCTTCATCAAGCAGAGCTAAGTATTCTTCTATCTCCATTTCAGTGTTTAGAATACATTAGTAATTAGTTTCTATTTACTATTTTTGAATACAATCAACTTGACCTTACTTTATTCCTAGAAACGCTGAAAAGCCTTCCTCCTATTCTTATCTATTTACATACCAACCCTTTGCCTTTGCCCCCTCGCAGACCCTATTTTCTATCTTGCAACCCTACACAGACCCAGACTCCTTCTAGACCCCTTTTTTGACCACAGACATTCCTTGAAATCCGTCCAAGGCCCATTGCCCCTACCAACATCGGTAACATAACCAACGTCAGCATATTGACCAACCGACGCCGATAGGAGTACTGACATCAGTGACTGTGACAGACTGACTACAGAGAACAGGTATGCATTATCTTTATTTCTCTTTCTTATTCTTTCACCATTTCTTTTTATACAACACTCTTTTCATAAATAGTGGACTGTCATCCCTCACAGAGCTTTATGCTTTCAGGACCAAGCTTGTTGCTTGGTAGTCTGCCTTATCTTATTCTAACATTTTCTTTGGTCTAAGTCTTATTCTTATCTACAAGTGTCTTCCTCCATAACCAAAGAGGAGTTCCTACAATGTCTGGATATGGTGCGTAACTTAATCTGGGTAACGTACAAACCCCTGACCTTTAACTTTAGTTTCTTCTTCTTCTGAATGTAAAAAGCAAAAATGTAAAGAAACAATTATCATTTATCAAAATTTGGATTATGTAATCCTAAGAGAAACATTTTGGAGATAAGGATAACCTCATCAGTAGTCTTAATCAATTGATGGAAGTGTGTCATTGGTCAAGTGATAGATATATTTAGTCAACCACATATTTACTTTTTTTATGCACACAAATCTACCTTATGAAGAAGAAGAAGAAGAAGAGGAATTAGGGATAAGTATTTTACACTAAGGATAAAATATAAGATAGCTTAAGGAATTTAAAATATCAAGGAGAAGAGATAAGCTATCAAGGTACACCTATTATTTGGATTACCCAAATTTGGTAGACATAGGTCTTCTTCTTTCTAAGAAAATTAACCCCATTACCAACTCCATGGTCAACACAAGATCTATACCCACTCAAAAAAAATAAAAAAAAGGATTATTGCCTCATCAAAAATCATAATCAAAAGGAGAAAAAGATGGATTTATTGATCTTACAAGTTAAATGTAAAAAATTATAACTAACCATCTCAAACATGTAGGAAATTAACATGAATAAATGAATAAAATATAAGAATTGGTGTAATGTTGACAAGATTTACTTCATTTAATTATTCCATGAGAATCAGATTAACATATTGTATGTCCCATTATTTTTTTAGTACATGAAACCACACGAAAAAAATTGTCAAAGGACCTCTTATGATAGGTATTGTGATATAATTTAGTGATTTTTGAATAAGATTGTCATATCATTTAATACAAATGCTTGTACCATCTAAGTAATTTTGAGGGTATAAACATTTAGTTAAAAAATTCATATTTCACATGTTTATAAACTTGAACCATTATCAACCATCATATATTTTTTTAACCTTAAATGTGTATTTAAAATCTCGTATAAATAGTTCATTTTTATATAATCACCCTATAGGATTTAATGGTCATAGAACATAAATGAGGAAGCTCATAAATTGTCTCATTCACCAAACTTATAAATACATCTAGACTATAAGAAGTAAGAACTGGTGGAATTTTTTTTTGAGATAACATTTGAACATAAACTTGGTTTTTAGTAGTGTGATTTAGAATAGATTTAGTAAATAATTTGAAATGTTTATATTTTTGAACTACATATTCGTTTAAATTACTATTATGACCTTCCACATGGATTTGGTTGTTATGACTCAAGTCTTCTATCTTGTGCTTTAAAGTTATGCATTTATTTGTAGAAATTTATTACACTTTATGATATTGTGATAGTGTTAATGTCATTATTTTTAGGCAAAGGTCTACATGAGTCCCACTCTCATTATGGAGGTAAATATATCACATTACATGCAACAAATAATTTAAGAAAAATTTAAGGACTCTTAGATAAATGTGTGAATTGCCTTTACTCCCTTTATTATAAAATGAAATTCCTATCAGGTGGTGGATCAACCACATTGATTACATTCTTGGTCCCATTCTTAGGTTTAAAATTACTACCATTCAACTTAACTTTGAATATTGTTTTACATTGATAATTATTTTTGAAAGAGGGTAGGGGTATTAGTCCCATATTTTAGCATGTTAGCTTCTAATTATGTGACAAAGTTCATGAAAAGATTTGTATAAATTAAAAACCACTTTGTCCTTATGGTTTGAATTAAGGCTTCTAGGGATGATTTTTTTAATAAATTATAATTGTGTGTAAAGTCTAAACATCAATCCTAAAAATATTTGATATAATGACAAGGGTTTCCTTTTTCATTGAAGAAATCAAACTTAGGAGCATCAAACCTAGTGGACTAAGGATAAGTGAGAACCTCATAAGCCAAAAGGCTATCAAGTATATCATTTTAATTTAAATTATAATTTAGCCTTTGAGACACTTGGGAAATAAATTGAATTTGTTGTTGCAAAGATTTCATGGTTTTTATTTTTTTCATAGCAATGGCGTATTAGAAGTTGGAATCGAAGGATTAATACCACATACATAGGAATAGATACATTAAATGCTTATGAAACAATATGATCAATAGGTAAATTTTGAAAAAGTGGTTGATACTATTGAGTAATTTGAGATGTGACATAATAATTATTAAGACCAATATGAGAAGGAAAATTCATATCAACCTTGGTAGAAGCAACACTAGAGTAATAAAATGAGAAAAAATATGATATATAAGCCATTTTTTGTCATAGTAGGGAAGAATTTACAAATTAAAATATGTTAAGCATTCAAAGATTCATTATTAGTCACAACATGTATTTCCATAGGTATAATTTCATCAAATAATTTCATTTTATATTCATCCCATCTATATGTTCTCTAATATGTTGTATAAATAAAATAAGTTTATCTACCCTTTCTTTATATAATTTTAAATGTTAAATATTATAATGTCCACCATGATTTTTATCATTCATATCATTATCATTCAAAACATTGGTATTTTCGTTATTAAAATTATTTTTATCCATGTCATTATCATTCAATTCATCCACATCATTTATATCAATTACATATTCATTCACATATGTATCAATAAAAGGATCATCAACCTCATTAAAATTTTCCATTTTATTTGTCAAATCATCATGAGTACTAGTGAAATCAATCTCAAAAAAATCAACTAGTGTGTAATTAATTCTACCATTTTTCCTAATAAGGAACTTAGATATAATCTTACTTCGTAGCATAATATGGAAAAAATATAAAACATAAAATGAGATAGGGATAATGATATAAAATCAAGTACTCACTACTATAGATAAATCATATTTATACTAATACGGTATAGCCCTATAGGAAAAGAGAGCATGCAAACCAATATGGGTAACACTAGACATGTTCAAATGATAACTCTAATGAGATAGGGGAATAGTGCAAGAAAGTAGGATAACCTAAACTAAATTAGATCCAATATGAAAATACAGACATTGTGTAACCTTAAAAAGTGTAAGAAAGCATGATTTCACTAGATTATTTTATTAGTAAAGTGGTTATAGATCAAGATACACTACAATACACCATATATAATATACAAGACAAATATGACCTAAATATATAAAAATAATAGTAAATAAATATTTGAAATTGCATAACAAAAATATTTTAACAATCTTTAAAATTGAAAAAAATAATATTTGATTTTTGACTTATAGTGTATTAGTAATTACTAAAAATGATGGAAACTAGGTGTAAAAATAATTCAAAAGAAAACCCAAAAAAAAATAAGGATTTGATGACATACAAAAATTGGTCATTATAGAAATAATTCAATGGTATCTAGAAAAATATAGATATTGTCTAGTATAGGATTTTGGTTCAATACCAGCAAATGATGTCAATTTAATTTAAAACCTTGTTGTTGTCTTCATCACAAAATTTGTGACAAAAACCTTTTTTATATTATCAATTTGATACACAAGGATTCCATAATTAATTTTCATTGATCCAAACCCTAATCCACTTTAATATACCTTTCAAGAGAATAAAAATTGGTGTAGATATCAAGGGATTGTCTCAATTAGATGTTACTTTTAGATAGTTTGAAAATTAGTATTCATGTAGTCCAACAAATAATCTGGTGTATATGAAAATCATGTTTAATCATTTTTTATAGGTTAAGTGTAAGGCAAATATCCTAATAAATTATGTAATATTTTATTCTATAATTATTATAATTAAATGAATTCATATTTATAATATTCTGATAAATATGTTAAATATAGAAAAGTATAATGTCAAACAATATTCTAAAAGTTGAAATGTAAATAATAAATAATACTTAGCTTATTCAATGATGCACAAGAAGATCTAAAAAATACATGTCCACAAGAATGAATAATGATGTTCCACCTTGATTCCTCATATTCTATAAATTTCCTCGCTGCCAACCTAGACACTACTGTCAAGATTTAGACACTACCATCAACACTTATTTCTTAGTTTTGACACTTCTATCTAGCTCAAGATGCAAAATATTTGTTGGAAAACCCACTTGTTTCTATTAGGTTTACTATTGCCTTATAGGTTGTCAATTCATATTATACACATAGGCTCCTAAAACCAGTATTTTTTTCAAAAGCATAGGTCCTCTAATTTATGCATGTCACCTATGAAAAAAAGGAGTTAGTGGGCTCAATTGAAGTCAAGATGACCTCAAAGACCCCTTTGTCAATGATGTCTACTTACATATCCATACACTCTAAATAGGGCCTCAGACCAATTTATTTTTCCCACTTATGTGGGCTTGTGTGTGAATAAATGTGTATTATGTTATATGTGAGTGAATCTAGTGATCTATATTGTAACTTGACAAATACTACTCATGAGCTTCTCTTTGAATGATTTAGACCTATAATAACATTACTCCTATGACTGAAGTGGATGTAAATAATAATATGGAAGTATAACTCATTTGTGCAAGTTATATTTAGTAGTGTAGTATGAACTTTGAGATGTGATTTCTTAGATCTTTGTGTGTCCTATAATGAATGGCCTTTTATTTTTATTTATACCAAAGATTTTGATATGATCTCATGGAATAGTTAAATAATACAAATAGATTGAACCAAAAATGTAAAAATATGTGCAATTGGGTCATATAGAATGCATAAACACTAGCATCAGATTAGATACACCAATGTGGATGTTAGTGTCATAAAATGAATGCTACTATCATGCACGATAAAAATTGAGGATATGTAAATATATATTAAAGATAGAATAATTTTATATGTATACCATAGGCTACATGTGATCTATGTCATCATAATTTTAGGGATGGACTATAGGCTAATCATTTAGGCATAATGAGATCATGAACACAATCCTTTCGATAATGGGAAGGTCATAAACTGAAGGGTGGAGCCATGATTAGTATTTATAAATTGTAAAATACTTATGTCAAATAAAATTAGATTTTAGTATTTATATTTACACCCCCTTGCATAATCTAGGAATGCATAAGGATGAAATTACTAGGTTAAAGGAAATAAATGTGTACCATGGTGTGTACAACACACCTTGTTTTCTACAACCAAGAGTTTGTTATAGTGTAATTAGTGCATATAATCTAAATTTTGAATAATAAAATTCTTTAAATTAAAGAGAGTGTGGAATTAATACATTTGTGTACCAAATCAACCATGTTTCCTATTGGTACTTTATTTTGAGCGAGGAATTAATACATTTGTGGGACAAATCAACCCTGTTTCTTATTGGTACTTTATTTTGGTGATGATGCTTCCTTTTTGAAGCATTAGAGAGAGAGTTCACAATTGAACCTTGGATATGTGAAGATGGAATTTAATGGAAATCATGCCTCCAATATAGTTTAAGGGTTAGATTTTTCAAGGTTATTGAGAGAATTAAACCTCAATCACACAACTCAAGTGTTTACATAGTCTAGCCAATCTATCCAAGGTCAAATGGTGTAACCATTTGAACCTAAAAAGGGGAGTAGTGTCATGCCCATCAAGGACACTCAATCTTGACCACACTACTAAATGGATCCAGCTATTGCATATAGGTAAATTCTCAATTGATGTGTCTTGTAAAGTTTAATGCAACAATGTGTAATAAGACAAAGAATAAACTATGTTCATTACCCCCATCAAATCTAATATAAGTGGTGTATAATTTAAATGTGTATCTATGATTTAGTTTATTTTCATGGCATATGCACCCATAATGTGTCTAAAACTAAATTATTTTTAAAATGTAATCTCTACTCTATAAATTGTATCTAATATTTTTCTCAAATATGAAAAACTCTATACTAAATCTATGAAAATCGATGCTAAATGCATAATATTGTGTCCCAAGTGTATATATGAATCATGTAAACTATATCAAATTTTGATAAATTTTCCAATTATGTGTGTGTGGACTAATGTCTCTATGGCATGCCCCCACTGATATGCACTCCCCTTTCCCCCTCCCTATCATGCTCTTTAAGGTGATGGGTATATAATTTGGTAGTCTCTTTATCTCAAAAGGATAAGATAACCATGACATATCTATATCATTCATGTAGTAAAGAAACATATATTGGTATCAAGTCTAAGTAGATGTATCAATGAATCTTGCAGTATCCAATCATAATAAGACCTAAGATGCATGATGTGGATCATGTTAATGTCTATGAGTAAAAATCAAAAACTAAACAAAAAATAAAGCATACACATAATATCACTCAATGTAAATCAAAATGGGATCTAAAGCGACTGCATATAAGGAACAGGTTCAAATGCTTCACACTTAAAGGGAGGATGTGTTCAAATTTTGTCACACCAAAGAAGCATAACTCAATGGCACTATAGCCAAAAAACAAGGAACATGTTCAAATGTTCCATATTCAAAACAAGGTAGAAAAAAATAAGTGAAATATAAACAACCATATTAAGCATATCATACTAGTCCTTGCATAAATCTATTAGCAAACTGTCCTATAACATACCATATTTATCACACTATGTAATATTTAAGTATGAGTGTATACATGTGTAAGCAATAGTACATATTCTAAATCAATATAATGTAAAGTGATCATAAAATAATGTAACTTGTATCAATCATGATCAATGAAGCAGATGCTTTTACATAGTGCGTCATGTGGGTGCAGGAAAGGTAAAACATCTATATACTTATGTATCATATATATAGTTTATGCATGTATCAAACTCAAGTACCCATGAAACATATGTGTGTATATAAATAAAATCATATGCTATCTACTCATATAAATTGAACAATATATATTCAAAATATAGTAAACATGTAAATGCTATATATTTTTAGATTTTTGCTTTATTTGACTATTTTTGTTTTTTTTCAATTTTATGGCAAATATGGGTCTTCGATGATCCCATCTAGGTGATTGTCAGAAGGCACTCTAGAATTAGGACAGGGTACAAAAAACTAGTCATACTGCCAAGGATCCTACATATGTATCATATATTGAACTACATAATCTATGATACTCTACATGTGCCTCATAGGATGTTATGGTAAATAAGGAGTATTATAAGATTAAGTGATTCATGGAACCCATTGATTACTGATATGTGACTTCTTCAGTGCAACTGTAACTATGGGTCTTTGTACCCTTTATGAAACATGTTGATCTACTCTTAGCAATTGGTTGGGTCATGTAAGTGTAAATGAGGGATCCATGGAGTCCACTATGTATCTCTAATGAAACAAATTATTAATTATTTTTCACCTATGAAAGGGGATTTCCATTTGCTTACCCTTTTTCTCATGATTAGCATTAATATTTTTTATAATTAACTATCTTGGGATAAACTTCTCTTATTGTATTAGATGTTCATACTGAACCAATATGGATACCAAAGGATAATTCATAGCAAAAATAGTTACAAATTAAAAAAATAGAGGAAGAAAAGAATCAAAATGCAAAATCAGAGCATGAAAATGATCCATATCTTTAGATGAATAGAAGCATTGAAACCAGGATAAAAGCATCAATGATAGTGTCCAGGGAGATAGAACATAAATTTTTAGAACCTATCAAATCAAGACAAAACATCGATCTACCATCTTCTGCCCCTGTACCTATCATATTTTCTTGCACATCATTGGATAATCTAAGTATTATCTCTCCTTTCTATTACAACTTTAAGAATATTATTTGGAATTATACTTTTCTATATTCAACATATTCTCAAATTCAATATATTTATCATAATATTGTAAATATGAAATCATTTAATTGGCCTTATTTTAAAACTATCTTACTCCATATTTGATTAGGTTATTCCTCCTAACCCCTAACCTATCAAAAAGGGTTAAACATATCCAAACCATTATCCCTATGTATGAGATGCACACAAGTAATTGATCTTATATATGTTGTTTCATAAATCCTTCTTTAGGTAAAAGTATGCATTTATAACACTTTAATAAATGTGAGTGCAATAAAATAAGAATGTAAAGACATTTAGATATGATATCTAGGCGTGATACTTGATTTCATTATGTCATTAAAACATTAGTATGTTTATATATAGACTTCTTGAATTTAAATAAAGACCTTATTAGAGAGCAAGCTGACATTATCACAGCAAAAAATCCAAAAATTAGGGCACACCAAAACATATAAAAGTAGGGAAAGGGGCCAAAAGGAACCACCTTTGACACAAACACTATCAAACCATTTTGATAATAGTCAAACTAATATCAAACTGGTTTGATACAAGTTAGAATGACCATAAACATTGAAATAGAGAATTAGATATTGTGAGAGCATTTGGGAGTATCTCTAGGCAAACAAATAATCAATCTAAAGGTTCTAAAGTATTCTCTATTGATTTATAACATAACTATTGACCCTAGATGATTGATATCAAAGTTACAAGTGAAATGGAAGGTTATACGAGACCCAACACCAAGCAAAATGCACCAATAAAAGCCTAATATGAAAAAATGACTCAAATACTATGAATAACATAGAAAAGCCTAGCCTATATTGAAGTTAGGTTTCTATACCAACCCTAATTACCAACAACATACAAACTAATGAATTTATCATGAACTTATATGCTTCAATAAATGTTTTAATGATTGATTGATTTTCTCTAAAATGATTGTAAATGCTTAATACAATCTAGTAAAAAATAAATGGATTATCTATATTTCCTCGGATGAAAATGAACTACAATGCCTATGTATTTATGGACAAATTGAATTCAATTTAGAACCATTTTAGAACACAAACCAACATCAAATGATCATAAGGCAAAGAAGGTGGGATGTTAAAATTGAGTGTACTCCAACCACAAGGGGCCACACAAGCTTCCTTAGACTATACACTAATGAACTCCAAACACATTTGAATAGTTAGGGCATGTTTTATATAATTGTTTAATAATATTTAAAAAGCATGGGAGAGATGGGTTAAGATATGGGTAAGAAACCATCAAAATTTGACAACGTATACCAAAAATACTGAATTTGGACCCATAATTGATAAGTACAAAAATATCCTAAAATCATACATTTTAATTTGACAAACACATTGTTCAAAACTATTTATTTGGGTAAATAAGAGAATCGACAACATTACCCTCTTAATCTCGCCACAGGATAAACACATAATATAATTTTGAATTGGCATGTTTTTCATACATACAATTTATATAGAATAGAATAACATACATCACACCTAGAAATTAGAACCCAAAAAAAGAGGGGGGAAATAGATAAACAAACTTTTTAAAAATAAACATGCATAAGAAAACTTTTAATACACATCGTCCATTTTTTGTTAACCAAAACAAATCAAGGCCATCTGGAATGGTACTTAAAGATAACTTATCTAACATAGGGTGATCCCCTATGTGTAGTCCTATTCTTATAAACACACTATTTAGATGGGAACACTTTTCTAAAAACCTTATGTATAAAACTTTTCTATAAACCCTATGGGAACTAAAGATAACACTTTTGTTTGAGTGATGTAAAACACAATTTTTGTTAGAGATATAATAAATTGTAAGTAGGAAACTAACATACAAGCAAGATAATTAGGAAAATAATTGTGTAGATCTATGCTTAGGACACTATTTAAAAGAAGCTATAGTTATAAATTTTTTACCCTGGAAAATGGCAAAAATAACTGAGTTTGAACAATTTTAATATCTTTTTTTTTTCCTTCAAAATAATTAGCATTAGTTTAGAAATGGGTCATAAAAGTAAAGGTATATCATACCTTTTTACCCAAATTTATATTTATATTTAGTTAAGTGAAATTTGTGGTAGACTTTTTAGATTATATAAATATGTGATAGATTATGAGGAGTTCAAATCATAGAATTGCAACTTTCTTCATAGTTTTTCCAATTTTATATATATAATATGTAATAATAATGGAAATTAGAATTATTATTACCCATGTGAAGGTCATTATTGATAAGCTTGGTCAATTTGTGACATATTAAACAACCATTGAGACAACCCTAAATGACTTTGAATGGCTTAAGAGGAAGTTGTCATTTTTAAGTGGTTTACTAATAGATGTAAACTATCAACAATGTGATGAATATAGTAAATCAAATGACATTGTGAAGGAGTGGGTGTGGAATGCTGAAGAAATTTCCCCATACCCTAAGGACATACTTGACTAATGTGTTGTATATTCTATGTAGAAGAGTTACACTCAATCATTTGTGCATAGTTACAGTTAATTAATCTTGATCTAATATAAAATAGGGAGGAGGATTAGAGATATCAAACATAGAATGAGGTCTATCATTAGCTAAATATGATCTCCATCAAATATAAGATATTAATAATTTACAAAAACACCTCATTCTCTACAAAAGTTCATTGTGCATTGTAGATACCCTTATTAATATAAAATATTTATTGATATTGGGCATTAAAAGCTTGCAAAATGTAGTAAATCCTTTCTACACTTGTTTCGATAAAACTCTTAACTATTAAATGTGCAAGCTTAACCAATTGATGAAACTATGATAATGAAAAACACAAGTTTAAGTAAATTGATGTTGGTTTCAAAATTGTATTGAAAGTGTCATATAAGTGAATAAATGTATCACTAGAGTGAAGGAGAACAAGTCATAGGAACTTGTTGAGCTCAAGGGTGAGTTGATGGCATATCTTACACCAATAAAGATTTGTTATAATATCATGTCATTCTCCCAACTCCACCTATATTATCCTCTACTATATTAAATATTTAATAACTTCTCATTCTTAAAACTATTCTATTTTTAACCAACCAAAAAATGATATTTCCTTATCATTATTATTATTATTATTATTTTAAGACAATTTTTATATCATAAACTTTATTTTTTTAAATAATAGAATAATTAATTTTCTATTTTTTGATACCAAAAAAATAACCCATTTTACTTAACAAAATGGTTTCTACGTAAACAAATTAGTCCTATCATTGTGTTTTAGCAATAAAAAAAATATATCTTTTCATTTAATGATGTTTCTCGTGTTAAAATTTGTGGAATAAAAAATTCACACAATTGATTCCTTTGACATTTTTTCCAAAAATTATGGACGATGGAATCCTCAAATATTTAATTAAAAAATAATATTTTTAATTTTTATTATTTTTAAAATAATTAAAAATTAATTTCAAAACATAGAAAAGTGAGTTGATTTTTTTTGGGAATGGAAATCCATGCAAATTCATCCATGAAAATTAATGGGGTGAAGGGAAAACAATTACATCCTAGTAAAAAGGAAATGCGCAATTCAAGGCAAAATAAAAAAAATAAAACTTTAATTATTCTTTTTAAATTTTTCAATTGAGCCAATTAAACTATTGCTTCAATGTATATAGGTCCAAAACATATATTATCTAATATTTGTGTAGGTGGCTTCTTTGGTGGATTAAATTTTATTATAATGTTGCGGTAAATCAAAATTTAAAGGTAATTGAATCATATGATAATTGTGTTGAAGAAGATTTCTTTGATTTTATGTGGTATAATTTTATAAGTTAAATAATAAGAATAATATTATATTTGATGGTCAATTCTATTTGTCATAAAAAAAGTATGATGATTATTTATTATCTTATTAAAAATAGGATATATATATGTTTCAAGTTTTTTTTTTTTTTTAAATAATTATTATTATTATTATTATTATTATTATTATTATTATTATTATTATTATTATTATTATTATCATCATCATCATCATCTAATTATTATTTCACATTTGTCAAGCACTAATAAAACATAAGAACAAATGAAAGATGTAATTACCAGATCTATTGTTATACTACTTTTATATACTACCATTCGAACATGTAATTCTGAAACAACTACTAGAACTGAATTTGTCATCAACCATTAAACATGTCTAAAGTACAAATGAGTTGGAACCAAGACCAAATATGATAGGCAGGGTTAGGTAAAAATAATTGGTTGGTTAAGGATTAATGGCATGGTGGAAATAGTATATGGTATGGTATGATGCAAAGAATAGTATATTGTGTCAAAATGGGGGACTGAACTGATCCCAATGTGAGTTGAGCATCGCCTCCATAGTCCCAAAGGAGCTCAAGTCACTGTAGTTCAAATTTATGGCAAGGTATGAAGGGATGGTAAGGTGAGGCAAAGGGCAAGGCAAGGCACATGGAAAGGTATGAAATAATGGCAAGGCAAATGGCAAATGGAAAAAAGGCAAGGTAAATGGCAAGGTAATGAAAATGGTTCGGTTATTCCTACTAATGTGGAGATACACATTCTAATCAGCATATGATACAAATAGAATGGTCAATTATTGTAAATTGCTATCTCATACCTCTTCTAAATAGCTACTTTGTCAAGAACCTACTGCTAATTTGGAATCTAATAACATGGTTGTGATCTTCATTGGTCATTTATTTTGTTTCCTCCAAACTTTGAGACAAGATACCTTCATAACCTGTATAAAGGAAAGTGTGACCACAGATGGTTAATATAGATAAACAATGGATAAAAGGTCTGATTTGGAAATGAAGAGATGGATATTAATGAAATGTATAATGGTTGGGTAAAAATGAAGATCAGGCTTTTTAGGCACACACAATGTTGTTGATTCTAGATTCGACATAATTTTGGTTGTGGTAAGGCCAAAGACTTCTGAATATGCTCTCAATAGGATCACCAAATTCTTGTATTGTTTGGGCCTAAGAGTAGTCATCTAATTATGCTATATAATGGAAGTTGTACTAATGTTATCTTTGATAATGTCTTCATCAAATAGTGAATAATTGTTGTGCTCAGCCATTGGTGCCTTGAAGAGGTTTTCACCAATAAAGTTGTCTTGATTATCCCATAGCACCTCCGAGAAGCTTTCACTAATGAATGTTGAATTTTGACTTTGATTGTCTTCTAACACCTCAAATAAAATATCACTAGAACGTATTGAGTTTGGATTTTTATTTCCCCCTAGCACATCTAAAAAAAAATCACTAGGAGATTGTGAATTTTTGCATGAATGTGGTCTTTGTCCACCTGATATTCTACAACTGATATGTTGCCATGGATAGTGTTCAATAAGGTGTGATTATGTTGGTCTCAATCGACACTTATGGGAGGTAGAATGTCAATATAATGGATATGTTGGGTGGTGTTAATGGCATATGGAATGCTAATGGAATAGGAAGAGGCAACATAATCCTCATAGAAGATACTAGGAGACCTTGTGTTGATGTTGAAGTAATCATCCTCAAAAATTATGGAAGGATCACAAATGTATTCAAATTGATCTGCAAGGCATATGTATCCAATGTTATAATAGCCACAAACATATTATGATTCTAAAGCTAAGTCTAACTCAAGGGATTCTAAATCTAATATTGATACTGATGGTGATTCTACTTCTAATGCTAAATTTGATATCAGTTCAAAAATAAAACTTGACTTTAATTCTAATTCTTCATCTAGTGTTGTAGCAAATATGTTATGTTGAATGATTGATAGAAGACAAGTAACAACCTATGATAGCATGATGAGCTCTTTGAAATTAGATTCATCTAATAAGGGTTCAACATAGATTAGCTCATCTAGGTGAAGCCCCTTAAAGAGAGGGAACAACTCGAGGGGTGACTCCATAGAAACTATCTTGTCAAAGTGAGGCTCTTCAATGAGGGGAAAAAGGTCAAGAGAGAACTCCACAAAGACTAGCTTGTCAAAGGGGGGCTCTTTAAAATAAGAAAATGGTTCAGATAATGATTTGCCCAAAGGCAGTTATAATTATTAAGATGTGACTCAATAAAGACTAACTTGTCAAATTCCTCGATAATAGGGAAAGGATCAAAAGGTGATTCATCATAGGTTGACTCATCACAAATAGTTGTTTCAATAAAAACATCATGGATTTGCTGGTTCTCTTGGCCTTGGTTTACAATTGGTTATAAAATATCAATTTTAAACACATCTTGGTCTTCGAATGATGACTCTTGGAGAGGTAATGACTGGTTCTGTTGTGGCTTAAATATTAGCATGGATTTTCTAAAGTGGGGCAAGGTTGGCAATGGATGAATAATGATTGATAGTCCAATAATGATCTCTTTATAAATAGACTATCTAAGATGGGCTTAATAAAGGTTGGTTACGGGTCTAAGATGGTAACTATGCTTTATCTAGTTGAAATTATGTAACCTTGTTGGTATAATAAACTACCAAACTTGGAAGAGCCTAGAATGGTAATAAATAGGTGTTGCAAGGCTTGGTTGCTAATGTAGGCCTAAGGGTGAGGGCCTTAAATGGTAATGAAGGGGTGTTGTGAAGTTTGGTTGTTGATGCAGGCTAAAAGACAAGGGCCTTGAATGGTAATAAATGGGTGTTGTGGAGTTTGGTTGCTAATGCAAGCTAAAGGAGAAGGGCCTAGAATGGTAATCATTAGGTAGTATAGAGCTTGGTTACTAACACAAGCTAAAGGATGAGGACTTAGAATGGTAATACTTGGGCACTGTGTAGCTTGGTTACTAACATAGATTGAAGGATGAAGTCTTAGTATGGTAATGAATGGGCACTACAAAGCTTGGTTGTGGATGCAGGCTAAAATATGAATGCCTAGAATGGTAATAAATGGGCATTATGGAGCTTGGTTGCTGATGTAAGCCAAAGGAAAAGGCCCTAGAATGGTAATCCTTAGGTGTTATGGAGCTTGGCTGCTAACACAGATCAAAGGATGAGGGCCTAAAATGATAAGCCTTGGGTGCTATGGATCTTGGTTGCTCACATAGGCTGAAGAAGGGTTGATGGTATAGGTAGGGGATCAAGTACCATTGTCATTTAAATGGAAAACATCATATGTTAATTAGACCAAATAAGGGAAATTTTGACATTTGATAATTGACATGGCTAGGTTTGGCAATTAGCCCAAAGATGGTGGTCTTGGTCCATGAAAATGGTCTAGTTCTAGGTCTAGGTTTGAAACCTACATTAGTCTAGGCATAAGTCTTGGTTTGAAACACAATATATTTGGAATAGGTACTTGGCCTATTACTTCAAATGGTTTAAACTTGGTCTAGAATGGATCTCTTCTCCAAAATCATTAATAATAAGCTTGGTCTCAAACATCCTCAAGGTCTAATGTCAAATGTCTCACACAAATGGTCGATTGAAATACAAATCTGAATGCCAATCTTGGTAAAATGTGTTTTAAAAAACTCTAATCTAGGATTAAAAATGGGAAAAGTTGTTAGGTCTTTGCAAATAAGGTACAAAGCTAGGATCAAAATAACTAGGTCTAAAATGAAAGGTAAAATGGTAAATGCTAGGTCTTTGGGAACATGACATAACATTAGACTTGGATCAGACTAAAGCAAGGTAACAATAACAAGATGATTAATCTAATAATTTAAAACAATATGACTCAAATTAGGCATACATATTCAAACACACACTTGATCATTGGTAAAAGACATTGGACCTTAGGCATATGCAACAAAAGAGATGCAAGACACATGAAAAAGATCACTTCTAGAATCTAGGCACAAAATATTCTCTAATCAAAAATCTAAGTTACACAATCCAAAAGTGAAAGGTAAACATCTAGGCCAAAATTAAGTCAGGCATAGGCATAAAGCAATAAATGTTTGAATCTAAACTTTCCAAGACCAATTTCAAACTTGTTTCAAAAGACTTAGTTCTCAAAGAGACAACAATCTAAACCAAATAAATGGCATAATCATAACAAATCATAGACCAAAAAGGTGCACGTGGTTTTGAAATTGATTAGACACAAGGAAAAAAATGTTGTTGAAATAATGTGAGTAATGTAATGTTGTTATCTCACTCAAAAGGTATGACAAATGATTTTTTTTAAAAATCTAAGGTGTGTATAACATGAAATATACTGAGAGGTGGAGTGAATCAGTATATTATATATCTTTTTACTTAATCTGATTTATTTTATTTAACCACTTACTCACACATTCAAGATATGTAATAAAACTAATACAATAATTTGCACCACACAAGAGAGAGAGAGAGAGAGAGAGAGAGAGAGAGAGAGAGAGAGAGAGCAAATTTTTACATGGAAACCCAAAGTGGGGAAAACCATGGAGAACAATCTCAAGTATATGAATGTGCACCAACTCAAAATACAAAGTTTTCAAGCACAAACTTGTAGGAGCACCAAACCCTTTGTCTGGCACCAACATAACAACTATTTGTGAGCACTAACCAACGAGAGCACCAACCCCTCTTGTGTATAAAACACAACTATCTCTCAATGTTGCTTACTCAACAAATGATAGAAATCTACAATATCTCCTACTTTTCTCTCTTTGAAAATAAATACAAACCTTGCACTCTCTTGCATCTTACAAATGGCTTCTCAAGATTTTATTTATAGCTTTCCAAAATACCTTTGGCATTCACCCTTTGTGACCCTTCAATCCTCATGAAAAATGGTGCCAAACTTGCATGACCCTTCATATCCTTGCATTTGAAAAGTCATATGGTGACCCTTCGTAAGTAAAATCATCCTTTCCTCTTTTGTCTTTATCTTGGTGACTTTTTTTATTCCTCAAAGTGTCCCTTTATGGAAAAATGCACCATACCTTTTTTGTCTTCACATGGTGACTCTTGGAATTCCTCAAGATGACTCTTCATGAGAAAATGTGTCCCATTACTAATTCACCTTTGACCTTGTGACTCTTTGACTTCTCCATTGGCCCTCTTTTGACTTATATGCAACCAAAAATATATTCATTAATATTAAATAAATATGAACACACATTAGCCAAGATATGAATATTAAAAACACTATTAAATGTAATGGGGTCTTTATCACAATAATGCTAGACCTTTGACATCAATGACAATATTTCCAACAATCTCCCCCTTTGTCATTGATGGCAACCTCAAATTGAAACTACCACGTCTTAAAACCTACACATACTGCCATCTAAAAAACATACAATAACTCCCCCTTACTGTAGCAACATGTACCTATTCCCTATACTTTTACCTTTTATTCTCCCCCTTGACATTATGGAAAAGAGCCTACTTAGAGCTGACACTTAGCTCCCCCTCAACTGATGTTGAACCTCATTGGTAGGAAGTAAAAGAAATTAATCCCAACTTCTCTCGTAGATACTCAAATGTGTCTTTTGGTAGTGCCTTTATGAAAATATCTATAATCTGCTATGTAGTACTGATATACTTCATCTTAACCTATTGATCTGCAACCTACTCTCTCAAGACATGATATCTAATGGGAATATGTTTTCTTCTTGAATGCATCACTAGATTCTTCAAAATAATAATAAAACTTATATTATCACAGAAAATATAAATAGGTTCGTCATATTTTACCTTGATATCTTCCAAAGTTTTCTTCATCCAAAGCACTTGAGTACAACACAATACCACTATAATATATTCTACTTCAGCTATAGAAAGTAATACTAAATTATGCTTCTTACTTAGCCATGATACTAAGATATCACCAAAGAATATATCTCCTACACTCATACTCTTTCTGTCATCCAAGCACCCTACCCAATATAAATCTATATACGCAACCAAAGTGAAATATCTACTTGTGGGATGCCATAATCCATAATTTAATGTCCCCTTGATATATCTAAATATTATATTCACCAACTAAACATGACTATCTTTTGGAGATGACTGATATTTTGCAACCATACCTACTGCATGCATGATGTCTAGCCTTGATGCTATCAAATACAAAAGACTACCAATCATAGATCTATACAAAGATTGATCTGTAATAGGTGAATATTCATCCTTACTCACCTTATTTCATGTACACATTAGTGTGCCAATTGGTACACAATCCTCAAAACCAAATTTCATCAACATTTCCTTGGCATATTTACTTTGAGATATGAAAATTCCTTTATCTGACTAAAATATTTGCAATCCTAAAAAAATGACAACTCTCCAAGCATAGACATCTCAAATTCTTTTTTCATATTATCAAAAAATTCTTTTGTCAAATTTTTAATGTTTCCTCCAAAAATGATATCATCAACATATACCACAACAATCAATTGATGCTCACCTTTTGTTTTGATGTAGAGATTACTATTAGTAAATCCTCTCTTGAAACCTTGATCTTGTATGTACTTATCAAGTCCTACATACCAATATCTAGGAGTTTGTTTCAATCCATACAATGCTTTCTTCAATCTGCATACATGGCTACTTATATTTAAGAGAATAAATCCCTTAGGTTGCTCAATGTAGACCTCTTCTTCTAGATTCCCATTTAAGAAGGTAGATTTGACATCCATCTAAAACACTTTGAAATTTTTAAACACTACATATGCAAAAATATTCTAATAGTCTCTAACCTTGTGACTAGTGCAAAAGTTTCTTCAAAACATATTTCTTCAATCTAAGCATATCCTTAACATACTAATCTTGTTTTATTTCTAGTCACTTCTCTATTTTCTTTCAGCTTATTTCTATAAACCCATTTCATTCCTATTACATTGTGATACATTGGTCTAGGAACTAATTACCAAGTATCATTCTTTTCTATCTGATTTAACTCTTCACCCATAGCCTTAACCTAATGCTTATCATGTCTAGGTTCTAAAAAAGTTCTAGGCTGAATTTTGGATAAGAAAGAGAAATTAACTTGCTCAAATTACTTACCATCATTCTTATGGTGTGAATACCTTCATTTATGTCCCTGATGATGTCACTTTCATTATGATTTCTATAAACATATTTGGATAGAGTTTTGTTGTCCTTTTTTTTCTTTCTTCTCATCTTCATCTGATTCTTCAAAATCTTCCTCTTTAATGATTTCAAGAATGTCTACTGGATCACTGATTATTTGTGTTCCATCTTCTTCTATCCTGACACTTACACTTTCAACAATTTTCTTGGTTCTTTTGTTATAACATTTATAAGCTTTAATTTTGAAAGAATAACCAAGAAATATACTTTTATCTACTCTAGATTCAAACTTACCAAGCTTTTCATCGATTTTCTTTATGAAGCATCTGCTCCCAAAAACTCTAAAATAATTAATTATTGCTAGTTTGTCTTTCCATAGCTCATAAGGAGTCTTGTCACTATTGACTCTCAATAATTATCTATTCTGATTATGCACGATTGTAGCAACTACCTCTCTCCAATATTTATCTGCTATCTTGGATTCATTTATCCTCACCATCTCTTGAACTATTCTATTTTTTTGTTCAACTACTCCATTTTGTTGTGGATTTTTGGCTACTAAATAATATCTTTTTATTCCATAGTCTTCACAAAACTCAATAAATTGATCTAACATAAATTATATTTCTTGATTTGATCTTAGACACTTAATCTTGAAACTAGTTTCATTCTCAACTAATGCTTTAAATACTTTGAAATGTCTGAAAGCTTTTAATTTTTTCTTTAAAAAAATTACCCAAGTCATACGTGAAAAATCATCAATAAGCAACATGAAATATTTATCACCTTGAGTAATTTGAGTTCTCATAAGTCCACATAGATCAGTGTGAACAAGCTCTAGCATCTGAGTGGTTGAGTACTCTTTTATTTTGAACCACCTTCTAGCCTGCTTTCCATGCTGACAAGGTTCACAAAGCATGTCAGATGGCTTTGTAATCTTTGGAAGAGTTTTTATTAATTTATTCTTATTGATGTTAACAAGATTATCAAAATTTATGTACCCCATTCTCTTGTGTCATAGCCAACTTTCTTCAATCTAACTCAAACAACATCTTTGACCTTTGATGTTTGATAGCATATACAAATTATTGTCTGTTCTCTGAGCATCTGCAACCAACACATCTAAATCTTTTCTTCTAATTTCACAACCTTATGCATAAAACTTTAGGGTGTGCCCCTGATCACACATTTGACTTATACTCAAAATATTATGCTTAAGACCTTCTACATACAAAACATTTTCAATATTAGTTCTACCATTATCCAAACTTAGTGTACTTTTTATAGCAATTTTGGCAGTAGTATTATCTCCAAATTTCACTATGACACCATTGATCTTCTTCAAGGTTATGAACTTTTTCTTGTCTCCTGTCATGTGCCTCGAACATCCACTATCAATGAACCATAGCTTTTTTTCATTTCTTGCATGCAAAGTAGTCCTGCACCAACATAGATTTTTCAGGTTGTTTATTTTTCCATGAACCTGTCTGAACTTTTTTTTTGATGAATAGAGCCTTAAAAATTTGGTCCTTCTTGACTGAATCAAACACACTTCTACAATACTGAGCTATGTGCCCAAAATTATTACACTTGTAACATATTATGGCCTCTTCATTAAAGCTTGATAGAGGAGCAAAAGAGTTATGGCTTTTGCTTGACTCTATATGAATTTCTTTCTCCTTATTTCTAAAATTTTTGGCCATTTTTTGACATTCTATTTTCTTATGACCATATCCATTACAATAAAAATAGCAACCATAAAAATAGGACCTGTTTGTGTATCTCTAACTTGATTCCCTTTTATAGCTCTATTCCCTCTAGCCTTCTTTGTTTGAGATGTCCTCTGTATTCTTAACTCCCCTTTTTATTTCTTATTTTGTAAGAGCTTCAGCATAGCTCTTTCCTTTTTCCTTGTCTATGAAAGTAGTGACCTCCTCTTTCTATTTTTCAAATCTAATAAATATCTTATCTGACATTGATATTTGATTTTCTAATATCTTATTCAACATATTAGTGCTATTCTCAAATTTTGAATCATTGGTTGCTCTTTCATTGATTGTTTTATTTATTTTCTTAAGATCTTCTTTTAAAGAAGAAATTTTAATAACATACCTTTCACATTCTTTACTTACTATTTTCAACTATGTCGTTAGATCTTCTTCATTCTTCTTGGCTTCTTCAAAGTGTGCTTTTAGATCTTCAATTATTTCTTTTGACTTCATTTCATTTTCCTTGATCTGGAGATTTAATCTTTTATTCTTCTTTTCAAGAACTTTTAACTTTTCTAAGGCACAAATGAGTTCTCCTTCTAGATTCACTTTGGCTTCATCTTGTTCTTATTCTTGATCATCTATACTTTTTCTTGCAAAGGTATCTTTATGTATGGCCATGAATAGAATCTCTTCTTCTTCTGAATCATTGACTCCACTATCTTCAACTGAGCTGGGATCTTTAGAATAAAAACTCTTCTTCTCAAATCCATTCTTGAATTTACCTTTGAAATTATTCTTGTATGTAGACTTTCCTTCTTCAATGTCATCATTACCCTTATTTGGGTATTTAACTACAAAATGTCTAATCTTTCCATAATTAAAACATTTAAAAGGTAATTTTTATTGATATTTACCTGTGCCCTTTTTCAACTTGTGAATGAATAGAGCTCCATTGTCATCTTCATCATCGCTAGAACTATCACTTGATTCTTGAATCTTAGCCTTCTCTTTCTTTGATGTCTTGAAAGTAGATTCTCTATTTGAGGGTTTATCTTGTTCAGTCCACATCTCATGTGCCATAAGAATACCTTGAAGCTCATCCATCTTTAGCTTGGCTAAATTCTTTATCTCTTCAATTGCTAAAAATTTTGCATCATATCTCAATGGTAGAGATCTCAAAACTTTTTGAACCACAGTTGATTCTTCTAAATTTTCTCCAAGACCTTAAATCTGATTAACTATTTGATCAACCCACAAAAGATAACTTGCTATATTTTCTTCTTCCATCTTCAAAATCTCAAACTGTCTTCTAAAAGTTTGGAGCTTAGCTTTTTGAACCTTTCCATCACTTTTGTAAATATTCTCAAGTTTTACCCAAGTTTCATGAGTAAATTTGCATTTCATAACTTTAACAAATTTTGATTCATATAAACCACATAAAATAACATTTAAAGCTTTAGCATTATTTTCACTTGCCTTCTTTTCTACCAGAGTAGTTACAAGTGTTTGTGTCTCTTCATATTCCTCTACCACTGCTTGCCATATGTTGAATCTAAGGGCCATCAAATAATTCTTCATTTTTATGCTCCAAAAAATATAATTCATCCCATCAAACAAAGGTGTCTTATTTGTAGAAAATCCTTCATGTGATCCAGCCATAATGCTTTTATGATCTACCTTCAAGCTGTAAAATATTTTCAAAAAGAACTTGCTCTAATACTAACTGTTAAGCATGAAATATATGAAGAGGGAGGGGTGAATCAGTATATTATATATATTTTTACTTAATCTTATATCTTTTATTTAACCACTTAATCACACATTCAAGATATGCAATAAAATTGAAACAATAATTTGCACCACACAAGAGAGAGAGAGAAAGACACCAAATTTTTACATGGAAACCCAAAGTGGGAAAAACTATGGAAAAAAATCTCAAGTATATGAATGAGCACCAACTCAAAATATAAAGTTTGCAAAAACCAACTTGCAAGGGCACCAACCCCTTTGTTGAGCACCAACACAACAACTATTTGTGAGCACCAACCCATAGGAGCACCAACCCCTTGCAAAGATTTGTGGTCACCAACCCACAGGAGGACCAACCCATCTTGTGTATAAAACACAACTATCTCTCAATGTTGCTTACTCAACAAATGATAGAACTCTACAATATCTCTTGTTTTTCTCTCTTTGAAAATAAATACAAACCATGCACTCTCTTGCTTCTTAAAAATGGCTTCTCAAGCCTTTATTTATAGCTTTCCAAAAGTATTTTGGCATTCACCATTTGTGACCCTTCAATCCTCATAGAAAATGGTGCTAAACTTGCATGACCCTTTGTATCCTTACATTTGAAAATTCATATGGTGACCCTTCATAAGCAAAAGCATCCTTTCCTCTTTTGTCTTTATCTTGGTGACTTTTTGTATTCCTCAAAGTGTCCTTTCATGGAAAAATGTGCCACACCTCTTTTGTCTTTACATGGTGACTCTTGTAATTCCTCAAGATGACTCTTCATGAGAAAATGCATCCCGTTCCTCTTTCATCTTTTACCCTGTGATTCTTTGACTTCTCCATGGGCCCTCTTTTGACTTATATGCAACCAAAAATATATTCATTAATATTAAATAAATATTAACACACATTAGCCAAGATATGAATATTAAAAACACCATTAAATCTAATGGTTCCTTTATCACCAATAATGTTAGACCTTTGACATCAATGACAATATTTCCAACAAGGCGCAAGACTTAGAATTAAATGGGTAGCATAATGATGCCCCTTTCAAATAAGTGACATACATACACAAACATTTATAAAATAACCAAGGTAAAGTGTGGAATCAAATGGATGGCATAAAAACTCTTTAAACAAAAGAGTGATGTGTAGACATGACTTTTTTTTAATGTTGTGTGAAAAACAAATAGTTTTGACTCAAAAAAATGCGCGTAAAAAGGAAGAACAACAAAAATGACTAAGTGTATCATCCTAATCCTAAAAAATGACAAGGTGGCTTCGTACTGTCAAATTTTGTCTGTATACTTGATCTTGAGAGAAAACAATGTTTTTTAATCCAAATATTTAGGTGTTTATGAAAATTAGGATTTTTATGCCCCCTCTTCTCTCAAGAGTTCATAGGGTCACATAAAACTTTGGCTACTCACCATGCATTGATAATATTTCTATGTCAAGTGGGGTTTGTCTAAAACCTATAATTTTTATATGTTATATATGGTCCCATATGTGTGGTTATCACTAGGGCACACACACATCATTTAGATATGTGTTAACTAGTTTATTGTAAAAATGCCTTGTCCTTTTCACAACCACTACATCTATCAATTACTTAGTGTAGTGTGATGTCCAAGTTAAACCTATGTTTTGAGATAGTCTCTTGTTAACAGAACTTGTTTAACTACTCAAATAATCATCCTAGTAATTTAAACTTAATTTATATACCCCTATCATGGAGTGGGGTTGAAGGGATGCCAGGAGATGAATTCCTAGGTGAATACTTCCCTAGAGAACTTGTGAGGGAGAAGCGAGTTCCCAACCACAAGCCAAGATGCAAGAAATAAAAATTGTAAGACGTTAAGGTTACTTTAGGATCACCCAAATCATTCATATTTTAGGGAGCACCTTAGAAAATTTCCTTCCATGCATGGATAAAGTGATAAAAAGAAATAAGTGATGCATTTTTTATCACCTAAATTCCCTAAAGGGGATGGGGGGAAAGCATACACACTAGACTTGGTTTACAAAACAAACACACAACAACAAAAAAAATCAAAATATCTTAAGAGTGCTTAACTAGATTTTGAGTTTTTTTTTTATAGCACCAAGTGAAATATGATGTGAAGTTTAGCCCCTTGACATTGTTTGAGTTGTGAACTCTAAAAAATGAAAACAAAGCAAGTAAATAATTTTTAAACACCAAATGTAAATGTGATTTTAATCTTAAAGTTTTGAAAACATATTTATTTGGTCTTTGGCTCCTAAAAAAAGTGTTAGGGGATTTTCTTATTTTTTTCTAAAAGTGATATTCCTGCAAGTTAGCTCAATAAGACATAAAAATCAATCTTAAACTATCAAAACCTGCAAGCAACAAGCTAGAAGGCTAGACTTCAAGAAAATATATTAGTACCTTAATTTTATACATTTTGTGAAATATTTGTACAACTTGAATGTAATCTAATGGAATATTCTAAAAATTCAAGAGAAGACATGTGGTTTCAAAAAAAAATAGTTTGAAAGACCCTGAATGCAGCTCTGAAAGATGACTTGTTCAAGCCATGGATTATCAGGTAAAATAGCATCTTACAGAGATTCCAAGCCATGAAGCTGTAGGCAAAAACTTATGAGTGAAATTTTGAAAATTATTTAATGAAAATGAGTCAGATTAAGTCAAAATTAGGACCAAATAATGGTACATAATTTGCTTTAGAGTCATTGAAAGGATTCATGGGATGTGTATGGTCCCACCAAGCATTCCATTATATAACATAAGATTATGAAGAGGACCATTAGTCTTTTAATAGTGAATAAAATTCAAGCAAAACAAATTCAATACAAACTAACAATTCTTGCCTATGTACTAGGGTGAGCATAAGTAACAAGCACACAATGAAAACACAACTAAAAAGCATAAAATAAAACTCCTTTTGACCTTCCTTATAACTCTAAATTTCACATTGAGATGATTGATTTCTCATTTTGTGGAAAATGGAGTCTTCATCAATGGTGATATTACATCATATCTCCTTCATTCACCTTGGCTTGGCTTGATTTGACTTGGCATGTTGGCATGGTAACACTATAATGGCGCTTTTTGGAGGTCTTTTGGCATAATAATATTGCACTAGAAATTTTTTTGGATCAATGGGTGAGGGATTGTATTTATAAACTCTAGAACTAAATCTAACCCAAGTGTAGTTAATTGTGGTTGAAGTCAAACTAACCCAAACTTGAGTTAGGCATGAGGGCCATATGAGATACATAGGTCAAAATGATTGTCTTCCACCCAATCTAGATATTTTTCAAGTGGCTAGACAACTATCAAAAGCAATGATGAATAGTCTGAATATTTTATATTTTTAAATTTCCATTTTTAGATATTCATTAATTATAATTGGATTGATTAGCTAAGCATTTAATTTGGTTTAATTATTTGATTACCAAACTACTAGTTGTTAGGTCACAAGGTGACTGGAGATGAATCTATATGAGGTTACTATTGTGTATAGGATAATACCCCGAATAGGGACGTCTCAACATGATTCTAAGCACTAATGTCTGATGTGTAGACAAAAATGAGATGTTCAATGATTCCTAGGATTAATATACATTGTTTGGTAGAAATCAATGTAACGTTTGGTTGGAAGCCAATTGTGGCCAAAATGGGGTCTCTACAATTTGCTCATGTTTGAGAAGATAGTTCGAGACATGGGTAGAGTAACATATTTTTAAAAAAATTAAAAATTTGTTAAGAATAAAAATAAGATAATGCTTAAATAATGTTGCTTCAAACCAAGTTTGGGAAGCCTATGATGATGCCCCCTTGAGGGAGTGTTCAATGCATATGATTGATGGATGGTCCCTACAAAAATCAAGAAGAAGAAATAAATTAATCCATGGGTGAGATTAATCCAATCGAGATCATTCCTACTCACATTGATTTAAAAAGCACTAATTTTCCCAAAGGTGGTTATAATCAATAACAAAGGTTAAGACACTAATTTTTCCAAAGGTAGTTATAATTAATGGCACATGCATGTGCCCCAATAGGGTAGATAGGTTGAAATAATTATTTACCCAAAGGAAATAATAATAATTTTGATGACTTGGATTAAATAATAAATTTACCCCAGTAGGATAGATTTGAACATAATAAACTAGTTGTACCCCAATAGGGCAGATTGGTAAGCATAACTCAAGGAGATAACCTATTACAAAGATTAAAGATGAGCAGGCACAAATGTAGCTTCGATGGTATAATGAATAAAGAAGAAAAAACTAATTAGGCACATGAAGATGTGTAAAGTGATGAAAGAGGTGATTTTAAGAATAATGGTGGATGAACTAACCCAAGATATGTCATGTATCTAAGCATTGCCTACATAGTCTAAATAAACCTCAAGTGAATGTAATTCACCCAAAAATGAGAGAAAATAAAATGGGGAATATAATAGAAGAATAAGAATTGATCGATGTGAATGATTTGGTTGTACCTACCAATGTGGATATGATCATCCTTATTAGCATTAATACAACCAAAATGGTCAATGGGTGGATTTGATCAAGGAGGGTGGGAGGGTTTGCCAAAGTGAACAAGGATAATTTTTTATGGCACCATTAATTATAATATATTTTAACCTAATTTTTGATGTAGTAGATGATGGTATACACCATGACATAAAACACCATGATGACTTGGCCATAGTGTGCATAAGAACTAACTCCCAATCTAATAAATAATTGAAAATAATGCACCAATGATAAAAACCATGATGATAATGTTGATGTATGAATATGGATGGAATCAATTGCAATGCACAAGGAATCACCTAATGAATGCATATAGATAGAGTCAAGGCAAAAAAATGAAATCAAACAAATGGGAAAACAAACAAACAAATAACTAAGCAAACACACAAAAAGCTTGAAAGTAAAAACAACTGAAAGTATCATGTCATTAACCAAGTAAATACCTATGTTTGAAGGCTCAATGGAATGATAAATAGGTGGAAATACTATTTTCAAGGAAATAACATGTGGGGATAAGATAACCTAGTATAAACTTTATGCTTTGGTGTTGCCCCAATAGGGTAAAAGCTATGAACTTGGCCTAAAAAGTGTGAATTGAACGGTGTCCCTAAGAAAGGATAGATGCAAAGGGAAGGTCACACACCCCAATGGTAGTGGAAAGGATTAGAACCAACAATGGATTTTGCCCTAGTGTCTTAGGTTTAGACAAGAAAAATGATTGTGGATTTTTGGGGCTTTATATCTCTCTAGGAGGTTTTAAGATGATTTTTCTATTTTTAGGATCTTGAAATTTTTTGAATGTTTTTGTAATTTTTGAGGTATCTTAACTCATTAGAGATTAACAAGATAATAATTGAATAATGGTGAGAGTGTGGGATTATATTTATCTTAAAATTATGAGAACATGGTTTTATAATATTGGTAAACATAATAAGTTGACACAATAATCCCACATTCATTGGGATAAGAGACTACTGACATATAAGGTAGGATAAATAAGAACCTAACACAATGATAAACACCACAAATTGCCTTTGATAGACTTGAGACAAAGGAAGGTTCTTTCATAAGGAGGCTATGGATTATTAAATTATGTGAGGGTTTAAGCAAAAATAGTAATAGCTATTAGTATGAGATAAGTTTTATAAGATGGGTGTCTATCATAATCTGAAGAGCCTTTTTTGCAAAAAGCCATCATTTTATGAGCTGAGTTTTATGGGTTGTAGCTGAGTGGAGACCTAAAAAGATTTTATTTAAAGTTATTGCATTTTTTTGGTAAAAAATCATCATCATGGTGAGTGATAGGGGAGGGATTTTACCTAATTCAAGAACTACATATCTAGTCTAGGTGAAAGTTGGTTATATATGAATCCTCTGTCTGAGTACCAATGATCTATGGGTTTCACTAAGTTTGTATAGAAGGTAGTTGTGGACATAATGGGATGTCTACAAGTAATTCACCAACATCTACAACTATTCCTTTCATGACCCCATTTGTGTTTCCCCAACTTAAACCAATTATGGCTAATATTGCTTGGCTTGGTGAAGAAGGATGCCCTGTGAATGTTTTAGGGCCTACTCATGACATGCTAAAGAATCATGACAAGTTTTGACTGAAGTAAACACCCAATGAGATTCAAACAACTAAGAATTATATACATACATTTAAATATGCCTTGATCCAAACACAAATTCAACATGATGACATGGCTTTCCACTTGTTTCCTTACTCCTTGGGAGAGGTTGTTTATGCATGGTACCTTGGGTTACCAAATAGATCTATCACTTCCTAAAACAACCTAGAAAAAGTGTTTTTAACCACTTTAGGCTGCCTATTGTTATGTTTATCCTATATCATCACTGTATGATTGCCTTTAGGGAACTGAATTAACTGATGAGTCTCTTTATTACATGCTTCCATAAGATATACCTAAGATTGAAAGACCCTTACACACAAATGGAAGTGGCTACTATACAAACATACTTGAGATATTTATACTCAATGACCTATGTGTTCCTTAGGATGACCCTAGTGGCACTCTTATCCTTATAATTAGCTTATAATAAGGCTATCATCATTGAGTAATAAATGGTGTTGCAAGGCTATAGGGTTGGTCCTTTACCTTCATTAGGCCAATCAAGTGCCTACAACCATATTCTAATGATCAACTAGGTTATTCAACATAACACTCCATTGATGAATCCAATCATAGGTGCCCTGTATATAAGCTTGAATCTAGTTTATAATCCAACACCTATGAACTATACACCCAACAGCCTACCTTATGTGTCTTTGAATAATGTTTTACCATAGGTAAATAACAAATAGCTTATTCCCATCACATATAACAACATGGTTGTCATGCCTAACACTAATGAAAGTGTTGATTCTACTAGTAACCAACATGTTATCCCATCATTTATAAATAACCAAGAACCTATTAACAATGCTCATAACTAAACACACCATGTTACCCCTACTTTTCTTGACACTATTTCACCTATGGCTAGCCCACAATTGTAAGCAAGAAATCAAAAAAATACTAGTGTAAACCCTAAAGTAGTGAACCTTCATCAAATGGTTCATAATTTAACTAAAAATATGTTAGTTTGCATATATAAGTGCCTTAACACACCCACCAAAACAAAAATAAAACACCAACCAATAAGAATTTCAACTTTCAGAGAACCAATAGACAATGGAACACAAATACAAATAACAAAGATATATCTAACCATTAGATAGTAATAACCATTATAACAATAATAGTGCTTCTAATGCAATGAACTTGACTAATTTAGCACTACCCACATAGTGTAGGATACACTATACAAGTGACCATGCTAAAGTTTATTGTCTGAAATTCATTTGTGCCTTAAACATCTTTCAAAAGGAGATGGACAACTTAGAGATAGTTGTCACACCTCATAAAAATTCTAACCAAGGTAGAGGAAACCCTGACACAAATTTAGTCTTGGAAACTTATGAGTTTCCATTTGAGATTAATAATTATCCTGAGGATAACCTAGACAAGGTTCGTGTATTCAAACAATTTCAAAGGGGAAACAACTACCAGTTGAGAATTAAACTCCAAATCCCACTCAATTTCTGCTTGATGAGAACTTGATTAATAATTCATTTCCCTTAAAGGACCTCAAACTTCTTATCAAACCAAGAACAAAGTTACTCCCCCATCAACTAATAGACTAATGGAACAAATCAAACATGGATACAACATTGTAGATGACTTGAGGAAAACTAAGGCCAACATTATGATGTTTTAATTACTCTAGATTTCTAACTAGAATGATATGTTACTAAAAGAATTAGCTACTTTAAAGGAAGGTAAATTAATATAATAATTGATGCTCACATTGCAATCTATAAAGAGAATATTGAAAATCCTTTTATTCTAACAATCAATATTTTTGGAAAAAACTTACATAATTTCATGGTTGATTTAAGTGCTTCTAGTAATGTGATACCTTTTTCTATTTGCCAATAGTTGGGTTTGACTCCTACAAAGTCAAACAAAAAAGTTATTCAATTGGACAAATTGAAGGTTAAAGTTTTTAGAGAGTTAAACCACATCCAAATGCAATTGGCCATCAATCCTATGGTGTAGTAATTTATTGATATTTAGGTAGTGGATATACCTGATGCGTACGATATACTCCTAAGTAGAGATTTATCTAGGACATTGAACAGTTACATGGAAATAGAATTTTCTCATATGTGGCTCCTATGGTGAGGCATACCCAATCAGATCAAAATCAAAAATGATCTAAAGATGACTCACATTATCATAGATTATAACAAAATAAATGAGATCTTGTTTGAAGAGTCCAAAATTATGGAGTCTACACACTTAAAAAAGAGGCTAAATCATATAAGGATTTCTCATTTAGAATGTTGTCTATGTAATAAGTTTCATAAATTGAGGAACTAGATCAACTAAATGAGGATGATTCCCTATGTTCCTCTAAAATAACTACATTTCCTAGTGATTCCATGGTAGACTAAGGGGGAAATTAGCTTATCCAAGTGAAATACAAGGCTGATAACAATCATTATTAGCATTGGGTATGGCTAAGTAAGAAATCAACCAATTAAAAGAGAGCCATATAAATGAAAATTGGGAGTTTGTAAACCTCAGTGATGAGAAGGTCACCATTATGAAAAACTCTACTCCTACCTCTTCCATTGAATATTTGACCAAAAAGGCCTCATCAGCTGAGAAACAAGACCCATACTCATTTGATGTTGAGAAAAGCAGCAAAGAAATCAATGTTGTAGCAGAACCATCTTATCAAACCCTGATGTACTCAGTATAGAATCACATATAGACCTAAAATTTGATATTTCTAAGTCTAAGAACATATGTGGTTTGAATTTTGAACTCATTAATCCTTGAGATAAGTCTTATTTAGTTGCATTTCACTTACAATTTGCTTACACAAATAATGTAGCTAAATATTAGATGATTGTTCATAGTCTTTTATTTATACTAAGAAGGAAAGTGAAGATTCTTAAAGTATTTGATGACTCAGATCTAGTGGTCAAATAGATAAAGATCTAGTATGCTTGTAATGATAATATTTTGTCTTAGTATTATAGATGAGTATGGAATTTGATAGAGGGTTTCAATGCATTCAATATTTGAACACTATTTCATGAGAGAAATTATATGGAAAATGCATTTACAACTGCTATGAGTAACATAAAACTAATGTTTGACTCTAGATTGAGAATATTCTTATTAGATTTGATCTCTACTCCTTCAGTCCCAAAAAATATTACCAATTTACAAGTCTTTGATGATGATCTACAAATATTAGACTTCATCACCAACACTAAGGTGTTTGCAGATCATAATATTGATGAATATGGTTGAGAAGACTTAGAACTAGCTGAAGATGGGATAAATTTTTTGGAGATGAATAGTATACCTAAGGGCATGATCTCATTAGAATCAATGTTTTATGTGGATTACCAATCTGAGAAATAAAAATTTACCTACACAAAGGGAACACTACATCAGCATTACAATCTAGGAAATGCAAATGAATCAAATAACGTGCTTCTAGGAATGACATGTACTAAAGGATAAACTCAAGACTTTGTTCAAACCCTGAAGGATTTCAAGGATATTATTTAATGGAGTTAAGAAGATTTAAAAATGTTTAACCATTTTGTAGAGGCAAAGACTAGTGAATCCACTACTAGAGCCATTGATATTCAAGGAGGTGTAAAAGTTGATCTAATCTAGGATCATCTTCCCTTTCAAGCATTCCATGTGGGTATACAATTTACTACTAATCAAAAAGAATGGGAAGACAAGGATCTATGTGGACTTCCAAAACTTAAACAAAGCTTCAAAAAGGGATAATTACCCATTGCCTTCACTATATGAACTTCAATAGAAGTGAACAACTCCAAAATGATGTCATTCCTAGATAGGTACTCAGGATATAATCAGGTAGTTGTCAATGATGAAGACTAAATTAAGACAAAAATTACAACCAAATGGGATACATTCACATATAAGAGGATGTCAATTAAGCCTGATCAATATGGGTGCCACATTCCAATATGCCATGGATATTGCATTCAAAGATATTATTGGTAAATGCATTGTCATCTAAATGGATGTTCTAACTATATTTTCAAAGAAGTGGGGAGACCATGTAAAGGACATGAGAGTGGTACTGCAAAGGTGCCAAGATCATGGAATCTCCCTAAACTTGAAAAAGTACATAATTGGGATCACATAGAGTAAGTTAACTTGAGGCATTACAATAGGCCCAAATAGAGTGGAGATATTTATAAAAATCCCACTACTCGATAGCAAGAAAGAGCTGAAGTCATTCTTTAATAAGATCGACTTTGTTAGGAAGTTTATTTCAGCCTTTGTAGAGATAATCTAGCCACTAAAAAATAGGTTGAAAAAAGATACAAATATTGAATAGATGGCTAAATCACAAGTGAATTTTGTTTGATCAAGAAAGCAATTAAAAATAATCTGGGGTGGGTAAGTGCACAAAGTTGGGGGATAAAAAGGAGCTACCTGTGGACATGATTTTCTTGAAATTTCAAAAAATTGAACTTGTGTAGATAATTTGAAATAGTTACACTCAAATTTTGAGGATTATTTAAAGAACATGAATTGTAGCACTTCAGGTCTAGTTTTTAAAACACTAATTCTTTTCAAAAATGATTAAGTATAATTAGGTCAAACATTCAAAATTTGAATAGGAACACATTTTTTATTCGTGAAAATAGAATGTATAGATGGTCGTGTTGCCCACCATTTTTTAGCATCATTTAATATTGTTTGAAACCTTTTAGTGAATATTTATATAAGATCGTCTATTTTGTGACCTGTGTTTTTATATTTTATCAATGAATATTTTTTATTATATCAATGTATATTTTGTATTATTAATTTTGTAAGTAAATAGAGATTGAAAATTGATCTAAGATGGATAGCCAGCCATGTGGTCCCCCAACCACTTGAAAAAAAAAGGAAATGTATTTTTTTTGAATGTGTGTAGAATAACACCTAGTTTTTGACCATATAATTTGTTTTAAACTTGGATGAATGAAAAATAAATTATATTAACATGTATAGGCATGTGGTGGCCTAAAAAAGCTATAGTTATAAATAAACATAGTTTGTAACCTTAAAATAGTCCAAAATTTATAAAAATCATATATTTGGAAAGAGGAGAGCATGCTCGTCATCTTGGTAATAATTTTATTAATTGGATCATTGAAATTCATAGTGTTTTTGGTTATGGAAGTTGAAATTTATTGTTTTCTATCTAAGCTCTTAGACTTGATTGTAGATTGACAGGTCCAAGCCTTTGGCTCATGAATACATACCATTTCTGAGCTAAAAGGCTCAAATTTTGAATTCAAATTTATAATGCATATGTGTTATATAATGAGTATGTGCTATACTATAATTCATATGCATTATGTCTATATAGATATAAAAATACATTTTAGCTATTGTTTTACCCTGTTTGAGAAATCGTACCAATAGACATTCTTTGCACTCTTCTATAGTACTTTCAAGTTGAGAACAAGAATTATTAAGTACTTTTTTGGAACCCATAATTGAAAGGCTATCAATTTTCCAATGGTTGACAGATCACATTAGATAAAGAGGAAGAATTTGAATAACAAAAAACTTGAGTAAATACAAGAGATGAGAAATAAAACCATTGTATGAATGCAAGCACTTCATTTAAAACAAGCTATATAAACTATCTCTAATGATCCAAATGTCAAAGATAATGATGAAATTGAAATTAATGAATTGAATAATAATGAAATTGAAAATAATCATTTTAATAATGATGGAATTGATAATATTAAATTGTATAATGATGAAATTGACAATAATGAATTAGATAAAGTTGGAATTTCACATTCAAAGTACATTATTTTCTATTTTGTTAATGATGAATTTTTGCATGATGCCTTACCCCGCAACAATGAATAAATTTTCATTAAAATAAATAATGATTAAATTAATAATGAATAAAATTTCATTTAAACATATAATGAGGAAAGAAATAACGAAGAAAATGTCATCCCACCACTAATCAATGAAAGTAATGAAATTTTTAAGACACCCTCTCAACAAGCTCCAGTAGTAACACCACCTCTAAGAATTATGATTAGAAAATTTAAGTACTTAATTAAAGTCAATGAAAATATTTTGAAACCAATGCCTAACAAAATGTCTGATCTCCATTCAAGAAGATTGGCTCAAAAAAATTTGGGACAATTTCTTTCATAATTTGACTCATGATACTAAAAGATGTCAATTATTTATTTTGTTGATGAAATTGATTAAGATGAGACCTACCATGTATACATTAAGGATAAGAACATATAATATAGATGATGAAAATGTAGAAATTGTTGACAACTTACATGATGCATATCATACTATAAGCCCTAAATCATACAATAAAGATTATAATGTTGCATGGCATATAATCACAACTTATGCAGTAAGTAGTCAAACAGGGAAAAAAGATTGATTTCAAAAACAAGCCGAACACTTGATATTAATAAAAAACATTAATGAAAGTAATTTCAAGATGCAAAATACTTAATGAACACAATACTAATGAGCTCTAGGCATTCTTTGGCCAACTTCCATGAAAGGAAAAGGCTATAACCGATGCTCTAAAAGAGTTAGTTGCATAATTTTGGAAGGACAATACTATAGTTTCATCCAATGTAAGAGATGTAGTCAAAATAAGAGTTGGTTCTCATAACCATGAATAGCATCTAAAAAATTTATTGGATATGACTCAAACACAATTGTACTCCATGTTTTTAGAAAAACATCCACAAATTTCTATTAGTCAAAGATATTTTGATATGACTAAACCTTTTTATTTAAAAATAAATCACACACACACCACTTATTATTGTAGGTAACATGTTGAGTTTGTAATTCACTATGTTACTTTTCACCATATTCATTGTACTTTGCATACTAATAATATTTTGTAGGAGTGTGACTTAGAAGTTCTATCAAAATCGGCCAAGAAATTTATTCCAACCATTTTTTTTGTGAAAGACCAGATGGATAGTTATTTTATAACAAAGTATGTTTGGATGGAAATTGTAGCATTTGTGGTAGATTGCCAAAATTAAAAAAATTGCATCCATGAAGATGAAACAAGTGCAATTGGACAGGAATTAGTTGGTTTGAGCAAATACAAATCTATGGTTTATCAAGTAAAAGATGGAAAAAAAATCTAAAGGTGTGAGCTTGTTAAAAAATAGATACCCATTTTAGAATTTATGATCAAATTTAGGGATAAAATTATTTATGACTATGCAAGGCACACACATAGGTCTAGATGATTAGATGAATAATTCAAGATAAGCAAGGACACATTCCCACTTGGTTCAATTATTATAGTAGTCTAATTTGCTAAAAATTACACATTCAAACCAAAAATGAAAGTTCAACCATAATATTACAACTCATCACAAGTTTCCATATTCATGCATATAGCATTCATGCATGTACCTAATAGTACCGAGCAAGATCTAAAAATATTAAGGGAGTACCATTTATATATCAGTGATGACCATTAATATTATACAAAGTATGTGCATGGTTGTTTTGAAATTTTCTATGAATAATTAACTAAGAGGAACATTCATTTCAATTAGCATTACATTTGATCAAAAAATTACACATTACAATTCAAGAATGCATAGATGTTTTATTAGCTGAGTAGGATGCACTTTACCACTAGCATATAATATAGTTTTAGTTTTACTAAGGCTGGCCATGGAAAATGGGAGCATGATGGTACAAAAGCATGTGTAAAAAGAGTTTTTACAAGGGAGGAGTTGAAATTTTATGAGGGTACTCATTTGACTGATGCACAAAGTGTAGTTGAATAGTGTAATAAGAACATGTGGTATGGTGTTAAACCACATTCTACTATTCATAGGCACTTTTGGTTAATTGAGGAAGAATACTTGGGAAAGTATGAGGATTTTATGATTATAATGGGTTCAAGTGAGCTCCACTCATTTTGTATCTCAAATGCAAGCTTCTCGACTATTCATATAAGACACTTAGCATCTTTCTATTCTACATGTATGTACTCTATTTAGAATGAGTGTGAGTCACAAAAGTGGGTGGATGACTGGAGTTCCAGACCTTTAATTCCAATCAACACATATCAAGTTCCATGAGCATTGAAATTTATAGATATGAAATCATCACATGACATTGACCATGTATCTCATCTAATGTAGCCAGGTATAATATTATTCATTATGTAATATTTAATCCCATTATCTATCTTCATATATTGTCATTAAATTTTATATTTTGTGATAAAAGGCATGTTTTTATAGTTATTACAAATGAGGACAATGAAGAGGGGACAGATTACGACTTATGTTGGTGTGTAGAGGAAAATAAAAAATTGACTTCCACAATCATAGATGGAGAAAACATTGAGTATCCTATTGGGTATGTGGTAGTCACTAGAACTTGGCTTCGATGATATGTAATCAAAAATCTAGATATATGGTTATTTGAAAAATTTGAAATACACAAGAAGATATTGCACTATTCAAATTTGGTTCTTACGATGAATATTCAATTTATAAAATATCATAGGATTCCATTAAGTATGAATCTATGGAAAGTTCATGACTTAGACCATGAAACTACTCTTGCTACTATCATGATTAGAGTAGATCCTAGTGGTTTGATGGATTGACATGTGCAGGTATGTTGAATTTTAAAATCTAGATATAATCAATTTTATAAAATTTTGATGATTTTTTAGGTAGTGTATATATAAATTTCATTTTTAATTAATTACTAATAATTTTTTGTATGTTGGTGGTGCCAAATAAGCTTCCAACTTCATGCGATTGGCACTGTTAGTAAAGATTTTCATATTCTTGAAGCTAAGAGAAGCTCAAGATAAAAGTACTTAACATTTATCTTTGAAATGAGTTTTCCTTGAGTGAAAGGTGTAGAAGGAGAATCATGGTTATTTGAAGTGTTTGATATAGTCAATTGACTTCATGAGTTAACCTATATTTGGGGATGGTGGTCTCCTTGATTCAATTTTGATCTTGATGTGAAAGATCATAGTCCAAATGAATATTAGTCCTTGAATAATCCTTTAAAGGCATAGGGAGAATCCCAAGTTTTCAATAACCATCTCAATCTTTATTCCACTTTATTTTACACTTTTATAATTTAGGATTAGGCCTACTTAGGTCTTGTGTGCTTCCTCTAACACCTCACATGTTTGAAAATCAAACCAATCACCCAAAAAACTCTTTTATCCTATTAATAATGATAAAACACATATGATTCCATGATTTTATGAAGTTTCACCATGTAATTTAGGAAATGTTCAATTTTTTATTTGTTGTCAAGTCTCAAGGATAATGTATGATAGGCCTAGAAAGAGAATTTTAGATATATTGAAAAAAATAGAGTTTAAAAGCCTAATTATATTGCCAAAATTTCTATTTTTATATTTTCCAACTTTTCTTTTTAGACACCTAAGGTTGATCATGTATGGATTTGCTCATATTACAATATTTGCTCAAAACTAGTTCTCTGAATTGCTTAAAACAGCAAGTAGGCTATTTATGAATAATTTTGTAACTTGAACAAATTTTCACTTTAAGACCTAAAATTGAATTATCCAACTCTATATGAACATCCCTTAACTTTTTTCTTTTGAAATTAAGACTTGATAATGCATGGTTTTTTCTTGGATATAGGCTTGTATGACTTATAATATATAGAACCCTATTTTAGCAAGCTTCAACCAAAGGAAATATTATCAACTCAGAGTCTTTAGTATCAAAAGGAATAAAACAATCCCAAATAACCTTTTCATTTTGTTTATGAAACTTACCAATATGTATGAACTAATCAAACATCGAGAATGTGTCAAGGATATAAAGACTAGCACATAGATATTTTGAGCTAGAGTTTTGTGTTTTATCTCTCCTCAGGAACACCATAGACTTCAGAACACTTAAAAAATTTATGAAATGGAAAATTAGATCTTCAATCCAAATTTGAAGTCATTTAGAGCTATAAAACCCAAGTTATGTCCCTTCGTGTATTGGGAAGGTTGTTCTTGAGGCCAGAATAGGTGGTGAGTTTATCGATCAGGAATGACGTGAGGCTAAAAATAAGGTCATAAATGTTACCCTCCAATATATTCATGTTGTAAATTCTAGTTTTCAGCAAATAAACTCTGTAAATGGATTTTTCGAACAATAAATCCAACTTTGACAACATTTGTTGATAGTGTTTTTGTCATCCTGAATGATAGTGAAAATGTATTTTCAGGTGGACTTAGATGTTAGGGTCATGGAATAATGTGTAATTCACCTATCTATATGTGTTACAATTGATATATTTTCACTTAGGGGTCCTAGAGGTAAAAATTCCTATTGGAGCTTGAGAAGTTGTCTCTTCACTGCCAAAAAGTTGTATTTCAGGACCCGTCGCTGCAACTTATGCCATAAATTGCTCTCTAAGGTTAAGACAAAGTGATCTAGGGTGAGAAAATATTTTTCAAACACATATGAGTGGGATCTTATGATTAATTTAAATGAATTATGGATTCCATTCTATGCACGTGTGAATTTATGTTAAAATTCTATATTTGTCTTGTATTGGGAAGGTCATTCTTGAGGCTAAAATGGGTGGTGGGTTTGTCGATCGGGCTTAATGGGAGGCAAAGAAAATGGTAATATATATTAGTCTCCCATTCATATGTGTTGTTAGTGCAAATTTATAGTGAATAACCATTGAAAATGGAGTTCTTAAACAATAATTCCATCTTCGACAATATTTATTGCTAGTGTTTTCATCCTCTTGAACAGTAGTGAAAATGTATTTTGGGTGGACTTGGACATCAAGGTCATGGAAACATGTTTAATTCACCTATATATATGTGATATAATGGATAGATTTTTACCTACAGTCTTGGAGTTAAAAATTCATGATGGAGCTTGAGAAGTTGTATATTCATTACCAAAAAGTTGCATTTCAAGACCTATAACTACAACTTATAGCACAAATTGTTCTCATAGGTTCAACCAAAATCCTCAAACATACAAGAATATTTTTTAGACACCCAAAAGAGGAATCTTATAGTTCATAAAAATTACTTATAGTTTTTGTTATATGCATGTGTGAAGCTATGCTAAAATATTACATTTTCTTGTATTGTGAAGGCCAGAATGGGTAGTGGGTTTGTTGACCAAGAGTGATGGGAGGTCAAGAACATGGTAATATATGTTATTATCCCATTTTTATATTTTGGTAGTGCCATTTTTCATTGAAGAACCATCAAAAATGGAGTTCTTAAATAATAACTCTAACTTTACCAACATTTTTTGTTAGTGTTTTCATCCTCCTAAACAGTAGTGAAATTGTATTTTTGGGTGGACTTGGATGTTAGGGTCATGGAAACACATGTAATTTTCCTATCCATATGTGATACAATGGATATATTTTCACCTATGGGTCTTAGAGGTAAAAATTTCTGTTGGAGCTCAAGCAGTTGTCTCTTCACTACCAAAAAGTTGCATTTTAGGACCCCTCACTACAACTTATGCCATGAATTGATCTTGAAGGTTAAGCCAAATTAATATAGGGTGAAAGAATAGTTTTAAAACACATATATAAGGGATATTATGATTCATAAAAATAAATTATGGTTTATTTTTTATGCATGTGTGAAGTTATGCTAAAATTCTACATTGTTCTTGTATTGGGAAGGTCATTCTTGAGGCCAAAATAGGTGGTGGTTTTGTCGATCAAGCATGAGGGGAGGACAATAACATGTTCCTAGATGTATTTTCCCATTTATATGTGTTTCTAGTGCCATGTTTTAGTGAATAACCACCATAAATGAAGTTCTCTAACAACTTTGACCTCACAAGTCAAATTGGCACCCCTATAGTTCAAAACTTAACTTGTCATGTCTCCTAACCTTATTGATAGCCATATTATGTCTTTTGATGCCTTAAAATGGTCTTAAAATGTCTAAATTAGTAGTTTTTAAGGTTTATTATCATATTTTAAGGTATTTTTATATGTTAAGGTTTATAAGGAACATAATAACGTTGCCATTTGAAGTCTCTCCTTGTGTCATGTCTTTTTTGCCAATTCATAAGCACCTTTAAGTCATCAAGTGAGGTCAATACAAGAGGTATAGTTATGAATATTAGGTCATGATTCATATTATATTTTATTATAACATCATTCAATTTTTTAGCCCTTTAAGTCACTTTTATGCTTTGGTCATGCATATGAGGTATATTAGAGCCAATCTAAGAGGTCAAGTGGTGAAGTGTACATGCAAAGGTGCTTTCCAAATATAGGTAGGAATAAAAAATTATGAAAATGGAGACATATATATAGTGATCCTAGTGATTCAATTGTCTAAAAGGAACCAAAACATCTAATCTCATCAAAAGAGCACCCAATATGCAGCTTAAAGCCTAGTTGCATTCCTAAGATAAGACCTGCATGCCTGTCTAGAGGTTTAAGGAAAATAAGTAGAGTTGGAAACTATAAGGTAGTGTTAAGAGCCTCTTAAGTTGTGTTATACCTTATCAAAGGAGATGAGAATATCCAAATGGAGAAGAGAGGCTAGTTATAGTCTTTGAAACCCTTAGATGAATAGTGAGTCTTAAAAGTGGAGATTATGGAGAATGTGGTGAGTTATTAAAGTTATATGCTTGATGGATAAATAATAGGGAGTGATAAAATATGCATTAACAATTATTTTTAGTGAATTAATCATATAAAAGTCTTTATACCATTATGTTTTGGGCTCAGATCTGCCAAACCTATAGGTAGCCTGTAACATTCCATGAAAAGTGAATGTTAACCTCATCAAAGAATTGTCTTTGGTCTTAAGAGAAATTGGAGAAAGGGATTATATATGTAATTTAATTATAAAAAGTATTGGTATTGGCATTGGTTGGGTTAACAGTTAAAAAACTCAAGGAAAAGGTGTCTCAGTCCTAGCATTTTGTAGATAACTAGTACAGTTAGGAGGAAAGTGTTGAGTTTGATGGTGAAGACTAATGATCAATCCCTTATCTTGAATACAAGACATAAAGGTGATATGGAATAAATACTATTAAATAAAATAATATTTTAAATTTTATGTAACTTAGTTAATTAAATTAAATACACTCTTAGCTTGGGCTCAGTCCTACAGATTTAGACAAGATAGAAAACACTATATCTTTGCCTTTACCTCATCAAAAGTCTTGAAATGTGAAAGGGAGTTAGGTTTTCAAGTGGAATAATTTTTTGAAAATATTTTGTGGTGATAATAGTTGTGATTAGAAATAAAATTGAGTTTTAGGGCCTATACCCATGTTTTGAACCATGTTCTTTCATGCAAGTGTCCCATAGGGTCAATTTAGATACAAAGGAAAGCTTAGGAATGGATGAAAATAGTTGAGATAAGTGATTTTACATGAGTGAATATAAATGGGATATTTTGAATGAATAATTAAGTTATAAAAGTAATAAATGGTGTTCAAGATCCATGCAACGAAGTCTAATGAGGCATTAAGAGAAGTTAGATTTTGGGAGAGAGATAGAGTCCTAAAGAATATTGATTTGAAACTTGGTAATTAGAGAATATTAGTGACCCTATGTAATTTTTTATATTTTTTGTGAGTGGGTACAACCTTAAAGTATGATTTATTATTTTCAAGAGAGCCATAGGCCTAAAGAAGCCCAAGGAGTCCTGATTGACAAAGACCATAGAAGATAAAGTACACTTCCATTGAGAGTTTTCAAATTAAATTTTGTGTGAAGTAGGAGGAGAATAAAGGGTATCCAAAAAATGTTTTAATTTTCTCATAATTTTCATATTTTGTTCCAGATAAGGAGGTCGATAGGTTCAGAGGGCTCAAGGTTAGGCCTAAGAACCAAGCCAAGAGAGAGAAAATCCAAGGAAAGGAGGGTACAAAACCATAATAATGGTTTATTAAATTTGGATTAGATATGATAATAATGGATATAAATTTTTTAACTAGTAGGAATGCTTTAGGTCTAAAATACCCCTTGGAAGCATTAATTAGGCCTTTTAGGCCTAATAGCCCTTGAAGGGCCAAAGAGAGAATTGAGTCAAGATAATTAAAGGGGAAGATAAGATAATTTTAGAGGTATGATAGAAGGTATAAGAATATGTTGGAATGCATATGTAAATTCATTGAATGCATGATTGAAGTGGAAAGCCATTAAGCCTAGTGAAGCCTATAGGAGGCCTTAGGAGTGTAAGAGAAGCTAAGGGAGAAGAATAAGTTGAGTCCTACAATTTTGTAATTACACTTAATTATAAAAATCACCTAAAATTATCAAATATGGATTAATGTTAAAACATTAAACTTCATTTTTTATAATGGAATTTAAAAAAACTCATTTCTCTTAAATTAGTCAAGAAAACAATATGATATCTTTACCTCCGTAGTGAAAATTAATTGACTAGTCAAGGTACTTTGTTCAAAACACTGATGTTAATGCATATTATGATTTCCATAGACTACTTGTCCATTCTTAAAAAAAATCACATTACTCTCAGGCATACGATCCAAGACTTGATTGATGATAAATAAATATAAATAGAAAGTTATAATAGTACTTGGATTTAATAAGTTTCTCAACCAAATCAGCATCTAAAAATCTTTTCTAAACCATGCTACTCAATCCAAAGACTAAGATGATGTCCATGTGGTAGTTAAAAAAACACCTCCAAAGTATAATAATGTGTATCATGTTGATTGATTCATTGATGTAGTTAATGACACAAGTAAGTAACATCCTCCAATTACTTTTTTCAACCAAAAAAACCAAATAATGATTTTAACCATGGTCAATTATTCATTCTAACTTTTATAGATACATGACATTTGAGGTAACAAATGAAATTATAATTCATAATGGTTGAAGTATTAAAGTGTGAATAATGAATTTCGTTACAAGTATTTGATATATACACACAAATATCTAATGGGTACAACCATAGAAAATAGACGATATGATTGTATTATAAATATGACACCACTTGGGATAATTAACTTAGCTATAATAATTGGTCCTAAGACATTACTAATTTAGATTCATGTAATACTAGATAAGGAAAATTTGGACATATTTCTTAGATGATCCTAGCTTAATCAAATGATATATATCATATCCATGTTACACTAGTGTCTAATGTTAAATCCATTATAATCAAGTTATCACCATATTAGGCACTAAAAGTATAAGTTAATCATACAACTTCAAGTACATGCACATAAAGTTCAACTACCTATTCATCCATTTACCAAAGTAATATTATATCAGCATAAATTAAAATATAATACTAAAATCCATAAAGGACCACAAAATAAAAATGTAATAGAATGTCAAGTGAATGTCATATATGCGCATGTACAATGTCAATAATACATAGATTGCCATATATAGGCCTAAAAAATGTGTACATTAACATATAAGCATACAAAAAAGTACATCACATGTACGACATGAGAAAATAATAAAATAACCTCCCTCTCTTTATCTTCTTTAAAGAAGACCCTCCCTGAGATGTCATCCTGGTAGATGGAGATCCCTTGAATGCCTTGGATTGATCCAAGGTCTGACTGTGGGTACTATATTTATAGTTCCCTTGCAATTGAACCTATTGAAATATAAGTATTATTAAAAAATTAACATAAAATATGTATGCAACCAAGTTAATAAATTAATTTTAAAATAGAATAAAAAATATTTAAACATGTACTTACTGCCATCTCATGGTCCTGGTTAATCTAAATTTGACACTCGGTTTGGTCAATGGTAGTTTGAGCTACATGAATAGAGATTTGAAATGAGGATGAAATATGAGATGTTTCCCTACTAACCATCTGAATTGGACTATCAAATGTCATAGGACAACCTTGCATACACAATATATTCACATAAGTTATATTTACCAGACAAGTATATAGTAAAATTATTAAAAAATATCTATTTTACAATTCAAAATTACAAGTTAATATGTACCTCTATGAGGGCCTATGTAGATGACATCATTGCAATAATGCCTATGTCTTTTTCCACTCATATTAATGGAGGAGTGTCTACTTGAGACATCAACCAAACAAACAATGTTTCACTTAGTTTGTTATAAAGTATCAAAGATACATGGCAATTATTTATCCTTTATTAAACCAAGATTGTAAGATGTACTCAAAAAATTTCCTTTATATAAGTAAAATTTTTCATGATAACACAGGTAGCTATAGTAGTGTATGGGCAAGTAGCTAGATCTATATATGTAAATAATGGTTACGTAAGATCAAATCCCATAGAAATGGTATGTGATAATGAACGCACCGTATCCTCCTAGAACATAAAAAATTATATATATATATATATATAATTCATTTTCTATGTAAATTAATTGTTATATTTTAAATTTGAAAATAAAGCTTAAATTTGACATGAAATAAATATATAAAATATACTTGCATCCATGTAGTGGTCGATGACTGCACACCAAATGTGTGTGCCAAAAACTCATCACTCAAGAGTATATCATCCAATCCCTCTAAACCATGAGCACCATCATCATTAGAAGTTCCAGTACATATATCTCCACAAGATATACAAGGATGGGGTTAGGTATGCACACTAGGTGGCATTTCTCTAGCATTGGTCACTAAAAGCCTATTTGTATGTTGAATGAGTGTATCAGTAAACACACTAAGTATATGTAAAGTGTTAATCTTCATGACCTCCTTCACTATAGAGGGGATCTCAAGATGAAGTGGCTTTTGGGTAGGGATCCTTGTAGGTCGATTTGGTGTATGGTGTACACTTGGTCAATCTTGTGCAAAGCCTTTCTCTCAGCCCTAGAACTCACTATAATCAAAATAATTTGGAATCTCATTGAGGATAGACTCATAGTAGAATTTCCTTAGAAAATACAATGGGACCTCATAGTTGTTACACAGTGGATAATCAAACACCATCCACCATTAGTCTTATAAATTGGCTTTGATCAAATTGTGTTGGCACCTATGGATTAAAAAATGTTTAGTAGTTAATGGAAATGGTGCCTTGGTGGTTGGGTCAATGAATAATGCATACATGTATGCTTTTAATATTTGTTTTTTTTACCTTATGTACTGATAATTTGTCATCATAATAATCACTACAACTATCAGGATAAGATTTGCATCTATCAATTTGACTTGTTATCAAGTAAATTTAACCCAATAATGACTCTAGGTTATTGGCTAGATAAGTGTGGTGGTTGTTGGTGGATACGAGATCCCTCATTTTCCTTATTATTTTCTCAATGTCTTTTTCTTTTCACAATGTGTGTAGCTAGATACTCCTATCTACTTGTGGGATATTATGTAATTGTAAGAGGATTAGGTGGAGAATTATCCAGAGGATTAGCAGGGTTAGGTAGAGGGTTAGCCATAGAAATAACAATTTCAACTTGAGGGTTAGGTGGAGGGTTAGGTAGAGGGTCAATCATAGGAATAACAGGGTTAATTAAAGGTTTAAGAAGATGGATATGGTCTCCTATAGTGGATTGGACTGTTTAAAATAAATAATTGCAAATTAAACAATGTAAAAAACAAAAAATAGGTAAAATACAAGGTTAATAGGTGTAATTTTTTATGACTTACCTCATCTACATGGTGGCATCATGAAGTTCAGGATGCACTAATCTTTCCATTGGACTTCTGGCAAGTAATTTACCCTTGATAGGCATAAGCATGATTATGAAATGAGTGTTATGAGAGGAAATAAATAAATTGCAAAATGGGGGTTTGTGGGACCTTTTTAATAATAAAAACATAGTCAATAACACATACATGTTATATGAAACATACACATTATATAACACATATGCATTATTATACAATGTGTACACATTATATAATAACATGTTTGCATTATTGAATATTTGGGTGGATGTCCATAGAATTATCCCCCAACTTTGTGCACCCACCTATGTTGATCAATCCCAACTACATGAAACCCTTCTACCTTTACTTGTTATCCTCAAAAAACTCAAGTGTTTATGTTTTGACATAAAATAAAGAAGTTGGAGATGAGAAACCTATCCCATTTATGAGTTATCGACTTCATAATGTTGAATTAAGTATTTAACCATAGATAATAAATATTTTCCTTGATAAAAGCAATTAAAAAATTTAGACACTACATTCTCTGTAGCATGGTATTTGTAGTTGTGCCAAACCCAGTTGTGAAGGTTGTGTTAATGCAAAATGAGCTAGGTGAGTGAAGAGGGAAATGGATCTAAGAGTTTGACCTAGAGATACAACCAATGAAAATTATAAGGGGTGAAGTACTCATCCAGTCATGGTTGAAGTAGACCCACAAATAGTTTGTGGGTAATACATAGTGCAAAATATCATAATTGATGATTGGTATCAAGATGTGGTCTACTATATTCTCGAAAATGAGTGTCCCTAACACTTAAATTACACTCAATAAGAATGTTGTGAATGAAAATAATCCATTTCCTAATCAAAATAGGGATTCTCTAGTATCAATGGTAGTTGTGTTTAATTAGTGAAGAGGAATGTTGTGTATGAATGTTATGTCTAATGTGTCTAATTAGTGAAGATGTCCCATTACCTATCAATGGACAATTCCTCAAGTGTTAATTATAGACTTGAGTGGTTTGGGAACCCCTGTAAATAATTTATTCTTTGTTTTCTACTTTTCCTTCTTGTTTCTTATTTTAGTTTAGGTTTGTTTTCATTATTTTATGTTTTATTTTTTTCCTCTCTTTGTTCAGTCTCATCGCATTCCTTTTTGAGATGAACCTATTGTTTTGACATAAGGATTCCCATGTTTGATTAAAGAATGTTTTATGGTGGCTTGTTTGTGAATAACATCAAAGGGTTTTTATGTGTAAAATTTTCAAAATCTTGTTCAATTAATTCCATGAATTATTGTATTTTACTGGTATAGCTAAAATGTTGAAGACCTATGATTTATAACAAAACATATGGATTTAGAAAGGTTACATTTATTTTTTTAAGGATCATCAACTGCACCTAACATAAAATACAAAGAGTACAACAACTCCAAAAATTTTAGCTTTACTTTAATTGATTTTACATGTGTTGATTATTGTAGACACCCCATTTTGGCCATAATTGTGTTCCAATTAGACTTCAAATTGATTTATAAAAAATAGTGTAAATTAAGCCTAAGAATCATTGAATGTCCCAATTTCATTCACACATCAGACATTAGTGATCATAATTATCTTGAGGTATCCCTATTTGGGGTATTATCATGTATGTAATAGTAACCTCTCACGAATTCATCTCCAGTCAACTTGTAACCTAGAAAATTGATAGTTTGGCCTTTATGCCCATTAAGTAGGGCACTTAAATAATTCTTAAAGTGCAAAAAAGCAAAGCAAAATGAATTAACTAAGCAAATCAAATTGAATGCTTAAGTGAAATTTCTATGTCAATTAGTGAAAATAAATTTTATAAAATTTCAATTTCAATAAAAATGAGGTCATAATGATGTCATCATCCTCAAAGTCAAGGAATTTAAAAATATATTCCCTAAAGCCTTATATTCAAAAATGGAAAGCCATGCTTAATAAATGGGATCTCTATCCTAAATATTAATTACTTGTCGCCTCCTTAATTCAAATATCATTAGACTAAACCTAACCACAATTGGGTTAGAGTAAGTTTGAAAGGCTATAAATACAAGGATTCACCCATTTTTCAATAAGCTCTTTTTGGTGTAATGTTATGATGTAAAAATACCTTTAAATACCCTCTTTATAGTGTTATAATGCTCATTTTTTGAGAGAGCCAAGCTAAAGCTAAATTCAATTCCAACATTACCAAGGTGACAAGGAGACATTAATCAAAGAGCACCATTGTCAAATATTATTTGATCACATGACCAAGCACGTTCCTCCATGGACAACATAAACTCTTACCCTCAAGGAAGGTAAATAATAGTTGTTTTGTCTTCTATTAATAGTTACTTGTATTGTTCTCTTATTCCTTGAGTGTCTAGGCTTGAGGTGTTAAGTTTTTAAGTGTGTTTTTATTTAATTTTTAATTATACTAACATGATACTGATCTCCCCTCTTAGATTCATATTGATCACATGGTGGCATGCCCGGTTGGACATGCACCCCACAAAGCTCTTCTAGATACTTCTTAGGATGTTTTACTAACTATTTTTATGCCATGTTTTTAATTCAATCACCAAAAAAGTGAAGAAGTTTTAGCTCTCGATTGATGTCCAAGGATCAATGATGAATGTAAAAAATTAGGGTCTATTTATGGAATCAATATTGATCAGAGGAATTGGCCATGATCTTTATGTCAAAAACATAGTCAAATTAGGAACCATAAATGTAGTTAAAAATCAAGTTTTTATTTCTTTTATTTGTGCCTAATAGCTTGTTTACTACCTATTCAACATTCTTATTGTAGGGAAGTGAGAAGTTTTGAGTTTAAAAAATTATTTTTCAAGCATTTTTGTTTTCAAAACATGTATGTTTTTGGTGTGTTTGTAGGAATTGATAATGATCACAATCGAATCGATGTTGATCACAGGAATCAACCCTCATCCCTATTGATTGTCAATGATTTCTTTGTGTTTTTAATTTTTAGAAACATGAGAGTTAAAATTGTGTGTTTGTATTAAGATAACTTGTTGGAATCTAACTTTGGCTCAAACACAAATTAATCCACAAACTTTTTTGTATGGAATTAGGACAATAAAGGAGTTTGGGTGTTTTTTAATCAATTTTTCAATTTACAAAGTCAAAATTTTCAAAGGTGAAAAAATTATTCATATTTGGTTAAGGTGTTTACAATTCACTTAATAATTAGTCCCTTTTGTATTTTCACAAGCTTTTACAAGTGCAAACATGGCCAAGGGGTCAAAATTTTCAAAACACATTTTAATTTGGTGTTAGTAAAATGAACTTAAATCTTTAGTTAGAGTTCCTAAGAGCTTTCTCAAATTTTTTTATTATTTAGACTATTTTCAAATTACTTAGACTAGATTATTTGATTTTGTCAAACACAAACTTTAACATGTATGCTCTCCCCCTATCCACTTTAGGGAACTCACGTGACCAAAATTGCTTAGTTTATTGTCATTGTTTGTAAAAAGTGTATCAGAAAGAATGTCACGTATTCTCTCCCCATGCTCCAAGTGATTTGGGTGATTCAAAAGCAACCTCTAAAGTTTTTCCCTTTTTATTTTTTTATATTTATGCACTTGGATTGTGGGTGAGAGTTCATCACCTCCCCATGAATTCTTTAGGGGTGAACTGACATGGGGTTTCATCTCCCAACATCGTACCAGCCTCATTCCATGATGGGGTATAAAAATTAGGAATGCCATTAGATGGGATAGTGGTGAGTGATTATCGTAACCATCCCAATGGGTACATAGGTCGTGCAGCAATTAGACACCAAAATTCAATTAGTAGTACATGACTGAAGTCATTATGCAAAGAAAAAAACCCTTACAAAGAAAGATAGGTGGTTTGGATTCAATTGATGTGATTTGACCCTTATTTTAGCCACATTTGAGACCATCTAGTATGTGCAAAAATTATAGATTTTTAGTCAAACCCTACTTGTGGAATTTCATGCCAAATGTTGAGTGTTCCTCACTCTAAGTTTGTGATATGTACCAATGCTTGAGAGAGAGGGGGGGTGTAAAAATTCTACCTATGCCTATACTTTAATTTTTGGATTAACACTTAATTTGTAACAAGTATTAGTATATCATTGTAAACTTTGGCTAAAGATATGCACCCATGTGTCATTTATAGGAATAGGATGAGCCATTTTTGCTACTTTTATTTTCTTTAATTTACATGTGTATTTTAAAGACTAGAAATTGTTTGTTTTTTTGTTCAAAAAATAATTCATATAATAATCACATGTTTTTTCACCACTTTATCTTAAGAGGTGTTATTCTATCTGTGTAGTGTCACACTTTTGTCTTAGACTTTTTTTCAAAACATTTGTGTGTGTCACTTGTTTGAATGAGGTGTCGTTACGTTGCCCATTTCATCCCAAATATTTTACCTTGGAGTTTTGAAAATAATTGTCATGCCTTTTGATCAAACTAACATCATTATGCTACTCATATTATTTTAAAAACATTGCCTTATTTTAAATTGAGTTTAAAATTGTTAGTGTAGGATATTATTTTCCTTATATTTATTATTATGGATTATTCTTACACATATATTTAGTTTACTTATATGTAATATTGGGGTCAAGTAGGTGTAATAATAAATTAATTAAGGTGAACATCCACATGTGAAAATTATATTCAAATTAGTGGGTGAGGATACCCTTGACATTTACCCAACAATATTGACATATTACACATGAAGCACACATTCCATCTAGAAAATATCTTATGTTCACATTGCTAAATGTATTGTATATATGCCTCTATTGTACCTATAAATATGCCTTTCATCAAATATATTTTTAATTAGTTAAGAATGTACTATTGATATAATTCTCCTCTAGTTTGATTTCATTCTTAACAACGAAGTTATGCTTCTATTTTCTTCACATTTGCAGTTCATATGTTAGATTCTACCAGTTGGATATTGGACAATTATGTCATGGTATCAAATATATTTTATGATAACGAACATCATTTTGTTGTTAATTTATTTAAATCTTGAGTATTTTTTTAAACTTTGTATTCTAACTGAGATTGTAAAGGAGAATCTTATAGATCTATGTATATCATTTGTAGTCCTTTCTTCTCTAATTTATGAACTTCATTAAGATTTGTATGTATTTCACTTGTATAGGCTATATAAATAACCTTTTGTATAGTTTAAATGAGGATTATATTTGATTGGATAGAAGACTAAATCATTTTTTATTAATAAGGAAGCAAGATTTTCAAGTTGTTTTTTAAAAATCCATTTTTTAGATAAAAAATGATTGGTCTTTTTCTTATTGTGATAAAATAGTAAAAAATCGCTCAAAATTTAATTTGGATTATGTACACCTTAATTTCCTCCTTATGGAACATTTTTAAAGTCATAATTTATTTAATAAGTTCAAAAGTTATTACATTTTTACTAACTATGGTACTACTCAAAAGAATTCAAAAAATATATAATTTTAAACATGGAGAAATTTCAAGGAATGTTTTTAATTTTTTTTTAGAAAAACAATATTATTATGGGAAATCATAATATAAGGAGTTACTAATAATTATTTTGTAGTTCCATTTCATGAGGATAAAGGGTGAGATCTGATTTAGTATGCGGTCCAACCCCCTCACAAGCAAAACAAACTTTCTCCACTTCTTTCTTGTTTGACCCACAATTTCACATTCTTGTTCTCCTCATGGAAGCATTTTAGATTGAGTTTGATGTCCATTTTATATAATTTCAAATTATCACTTATGTAATCATTGTATAGATTGCTCATTTGTGGATGTATTCTAAGCTGAGTCTGATGTCTATTTTTTATAAGTGTGCATTGTCATTTATGCCTTTAATGCAAAGGTTTCACTCATTTTTATGCCAACCACTTTTTTGGTGTGTATATTATGTGATAGTAAATACTACATCATACTTCACATTCAACTACCTTGGATAATTATATTGTTACTATGTGTATTGCATTATGGTGAATACTACATCAAATCATGCACTTTGACAACATCAACTATATCTACAAGGTTTATTATGAGGATTTGTACCTATAGTTCATTGTATCAAAGTGTAGATATACTATGTAGTACCTTATTTATAATTTATACATCATCTATCCATTTTACATGAGTTTAATTTGCACGAATCAAATCTATACTCATGTTTATGGCTATATTAGGACCTACACATTATTTTAAGATTTGATGCACTTGATTGTGAAAAACATTTGGTGCTCATGGTATATGCACTAAAATATAAAGTTCCAATATTATACGCATTATAGTGATGATTTTATATGCACTAAAGTGATAATTATATACACAATTATACATAAAGTGCCAAACTTCTATAATTGAGAGGTGGGGGGTGAGGTTTTTTCTGATAGTTTCAAAGGGGTTACTTTGTGCCTTGCCTTCTCTATTGTTATTTTGAGTTTACACTTGCACTGCATCATGGATTATAATTTGATTATGCTTCTCACTGCATTCAATTATCATGACTAGAAATCTAAAATGCAATCTTTTCTAAGAAGCAAAGGATTTTCACAGGATAACCATGAATAAGGAAATTAAACCAAAACTTGGTGAGGATAAAATTAAGTGGTATAATAGGTGTGATGAAGCATATGGTATTTTTTTTTATCTATTTCTCTTAAATTAATTTTTCACATTGAATCTACTAAATCACCAAATGAGATTTGGAACATCTTGGAACAACTCTTTGGGAAGTAGGATGTACTGAGGGGTCATGAGTTAGAAAATGAGCTCATTAGTTTGATTCTAGGAAATTTTGACATTATACAAGACTTTTCACCAAAATTAAATCACTTAGGTTACAATTGAAATCATGTTCAATATATAAAAAGGATGAACAGTTAATCCTCTCTATTCTTACCAAGTTAGGTCCTAACTACTCAATTTTTGTCTCTACTTTTTATGATATAAAACATGCCCTAAGAGCTGCATGGAGTATGCCATCCTTCGATGATTTTACCAAATAATTAACTAGGGATAAATACGAAATCATCCAAATGGGTACATTGAAGTCCTCTAAATCACATGTTTTATTGAGTCATGACAAATCAAAGACTTCAAATAGTAAGGAAAATAAACAAAACGAGAAGGACCAAGAGCAATGAAAAGGTTAAAAATTAGATGCTAAGCCAAAATTATCATATGAGTCCTCTTCTACAAGTAGGAAACCCAAGAAACAGATAATCACATGTACCTATTTCAAGAGATCTGGGCATAATGAAACAAAATTTATGAAGAAACAAATTGATCAACTAACAAAGATGTTTAAGAAAAATAACATCAATGTCCCTAATTCAGTCAAATCAATTTTATCAACACAAGAGTCTTCTAAGGGAAAAAATAGTAGTAAGGTAAAAGGTAAGGGTAAGGCCCTTGTTGTAGTTACATCTAATCCATCCACATGAGTGATTGATTCTAGTGCCTCAAATCACATGGCTTCTGCATGATACTTGTTCTCATCCTTAGAGATATGTTCTATGACATCTATTCTGATAGGTGATGAGACTTATGTTGAATTTTGTGGGAGTATATATGTTGAATTTGATGATGGAACATTTGAATATGTCTTATGTGTTCCCTCACTATAAACTAATCTCATATATGTTTATCAAATCACCCATATTGGATTAGGTAAGAGAGTTGAGTTTACTCCAAATTTTATGGTCATTAGAGAGTTACACATTAATACTATAGTGGCCATTGGGAGAGTAAATCACCAGTTAATATTGTATACCTTATCAAAATTTTCTCTTGATTACCTTTCTACTGTATTACTCACTCATTTTGATGGGATGAGTAAACTATGGCATGATTGAATTGGCCATCAAAACCATCACTACTTATAACAACTCAGTCAATAATATATGGAAATAGGGTTGACTCATGTTCATTTTTTTGATGGTGATTGTGAAGGTTGCATGCTTGCTAAACATCTTAAAGAGAAATATGACAAAGGCAAATCATGGAGAGCCACTCAAATTTTGGAGCTAATTCATAATGATGTTTTTGGTCCATTTTCAAAGCCTTCATTCAATAGGGATAGATACATGCTTACCTTCATAGATGACTTCTATAGGTATACTTGGGTGTATTTTATTCAACAAAAGTTTGAGTTATTTCACCATTTTAAGGATTTCAAGGATCTTGTTGAAAAATAGTCAAGGAAAACCATCAGGGTTTTGTACACTGACAATGGTGGTGAGTATGTTAGTCATCACTTTGAACAGTTATACACTTCATAATGGATTTATCTATAATGAATAGTTCCATACAATCCTCAGTAGAATGGTGCTCCAAAATGTAAGAATAAATCTTTGAAAGAAAAGGCAAATTGTATGATACACTCTAAATCACTTACACCATAATATTGGCTAGAAGCCATTAATTATGCTTGTTATATCCAAAATCATGTTCCTCATAAAGCATTGAAATGAATCACTCCTTTTGAAACTTGGAGCAATCAAAAGCTTGAAGTTAAACACTTTAGGGTCTTTAGATCTCTAATTATGGCTCGTATTCCTAAGAAGAAATATAAGTCCATCAAATGTCAAAGTAGACCTTGCATATTTATTGGGTATGTATAAGGTGTTAAGGGATATATGTTTCTTCATCCTACCACACATGAGTTGTTCATTTATAGGAGTGTATGCTTTTAGGAGGGTCTATCAAATTCCACACTCAACACTACTCCATCCTCCTTGGACTCACTAGGATATGATGATAGTTTAGATGATTCAGATCATCAAGATCATATACTTGATAATGAGGATTCTTATTCTAGTTTAGATGATAAGGATAGTGATAGGAATTAACCTCATTCCATTCATAGTCACATTTCTAAAGTTAAAGAATCTGCTCCCAATTTTCTAACTTTAGGTCCTCTTTGGGATAAACAAACTCTATAGAGTGTAGGTGATTGGGAAGGGGATCCATTATATGTCAGGTGGAATCATTCACAAATTTTAGGGTGTTCTACATGTTTTCATTACTTATGCTTTTGACTCATAGTCATTTTTTGAGGAATATATCATTCCTAAGTGGGTTACAGTTATGCATGAAGAGTATAGTTCCTTAATTAGGAACCACACTTGGGATATAAAACCCCTTCCTAAGGGAAGGAAACTTGTTCAATGTATGTGGATATATTGTATAAAATTTGTAGCAAATAATTTGGTGGGTAAGTTCAAAGCATGATTGGTAGCATAAGGATTGTCATAAGTTCTTGGCATAGACTATACTGAAACATTTACTTTAGTCACTAAAATGTTATATTCAACTCACTCTTTCTATTTCCACAACTCATCATTAGGATGTTCATTAGATGGATGCAAAGAGTGTCTTTCATCATGGTGACCTTGAGGAGGAGATATATATGGATCAACCACAAGGTTTTGTGGAAGATTCTTCTTTAATGTGTAAACTTTGGAAATCTATCTATTGCCTCAAACATGCCTCTGGGACTTGGTATGACAAAATGATTTCATTCTTTCTCATAATTGGGTTTACTAGATGTAACTCTAATCCAAATGTCTACATATTATAGAAGGATAATTCACTCTTGATTTTGGTTCTATATGTGGATGACCTATTGATCAGAGGGAGTTATTCATCCTCCATTTTAGTAGTGAAAATTTCTTTGCATGATAGATTATTGATGACTGACTTGGGGTTTTTACATTACTTCCTTGGTATTGAGATTTCATAGTCTAACTCATGGATTACCATTACATAATCCAAGTATGCTCTTTATTTGCTCAGATAATTTTACATGGATGCTTGTAAGCTAGCTCTAATTCCATTTCTTTTTGGAGTCAAACTTGAGGCTAAGTGTTCTTCTCCATTGGTTGATGTTACCTTGTATTGATAAATTATTAGCAACTGCATCTATCTAAGTTGCACTAAACTTGATATTTCATATGTAGTGGGCATGGTCTCTAGGTTTATGCAGACACCACATGAGTTATACTAGAAAATATCCCAATATATTTTCCACTAGATTCAAGGTACTCATAGTTTTTGGATTCACTATGAAGTAGGCATTGCTATTGACTTGATTGGAAACACACATTTTCAGACTGGGCTGGTGATATTTAGCATCATAAGTCCACTTTGAGATATAATTTCTCACTTGGTTCAGGACTAATTATTTGGTCTAGTAAGAATCAAAATACTATTACTTTATTATCTATGAAGTTTGAATAGAAAAGGGTTGTAAATAATGATATTGAAGTCATTTGGCTTTAGGATATATTCTTACTAAGTTTGGTATATAATTCAAGTGACCCATAGTCATATTTTGTGATAACTAAAGTACCATCTAGATCTAGAAGAATTTGTTCCAACATCAGTGGACCAAGCACATCAAGCTTCATATGCACTTCATTTGGGAGCTCATTCATGGACAAGACATTGATCTCAGATTTTTATAGACTATGGAGTAGATAGCTGATATCTTCCCCAAACCCTTCACCGAGAGCAAGTATCTTCACTTGCAAACTCTTATTGGAGTACAAGATGCATCAACATCATCTTCTAGGGGGGCCTTCTAGTCCTCTTCTTCTTTTGTCTCTTTTCATTGGGGGGGAGTTTTTTTACTACAAGGTTTCTCCTTTTCCTCTACTTTGTGAGAGTTGCATTGTACTTAAGTACCTCATCAGGCCATGTTTCTAGGACCCATTTTTGTTTACCCACCCAAGCTATGTTTAAGAGAGGTGTTAGTGTAGGATTATTAGTTTCCTTGTATTTATTATTGTGGATTATTCCTACACATGTATTTAGCTTTCTTAGGTGTAAGATTGAGGTCATGTAGATATAATAATGAGGTAATTAAGGTCCACATGCACATGTGAAAATTTTATTCAAATTAATAAGTGAATATACCCTTGAAATTTACCCACCAATATTGACATATTACACACAAATTACACAATCCATTTGGCAAATGTCTTGTGTTCACATTACCAAATGTATTGGCTATATGCATCTATTGTAAATATAAATATGCATCGCATCTAAGCTATTTTTAATGAGTTATGAATGCAATATTTATATAATTTTTCTTTGGTTTGATTTCATTCTCAATAACAGAGTTCTACTTCTATTTGTTTCACATTTACAGTTCATGTGTTCGATTCTACCAAGTGGATCTTGGATAATTCTATCAAAAAATATGTATGCCTTTGGTCTATAATTGGTGTCATTATGTCATCCATTTAAATATAAAATTTTATACATTTAAATAATCCAATAATTTTAAACCAAGTTCAAAATTTTTCTTGCAAAGTTTAAATTCAAAATTGATCAGTTTACACTTATGTCTTTCTTAATTTGGCTTGGGTATTTACCTCTTACCTTTGAATTGTGTAACTTGGACCAATTCCTTGCTTGATTTGAAGATATTTTTCCTAAATATAAGAAGTGGTCCATTTTTTATGTGCCTCAAGTCTATTTATTTCCTTTAACTAAGGTTTAAACACTCTTTTTCAAGTACAACCTTAAGTGCAGTTAGTTTACATTGAATCCTTGCTTATCACTTGGGCTTGAATGCTTTACTTATCACTCTTACTTTGATTACTTGAGATATAGTTTCCCAATTAGTTTAGGAATGTGCCTAGATTTAATGTCTTATACCAAGGTCAAGTTTGTTTTATAATCCATGTGCTTAGATTGAGTCAAAGTGCTTTGAATTGCTTACCTTAGAAGATAGATTAATTGCCTTTCAATTTTTAGACCTAGTTGTTTTAAAGTCTAGCTTTGTGCCTTATTTCTAAAGACCCAACATTTGCCTTGGTTTTTATATTTCATTCATGCCTTTTGAGTCTATATTTTTTCCTTGTTTCCAAAGACCTGGCATTTGCCTTAGTTCTTATATTTTGTTCATGCCTTTTGAGTCTAGCTTTGTGCCTTATTTCCAAAGATCGAGCACCATTTTCATTTTTAGACCTAGATTAGATTTGTTCAAAACACCTTTGACAAAATTAGGATTCTAGTTTGCCTTTCATTTGACCATTTGTGTACCAAACATTAGACCTTAGAGATATTTGAGACCAAGCTTACCATTGATGATTTTGGAGAAAGAGTTTCATTCTAGGCCAAGTTTAAACCATTTTCAATAATAGACTAAGTTTTATATCTAAACCAAGTTTTAGGACATACCATAGCATCAATAAATTCTTTTAGACCACATTTAAAGAATTTTGTGAACTCTAGACCTATTTACTCATGAGATAGTAGTCATGGGTTCAGATATGCCTCACTACACACATAATGGAACCATGTACAATATGTATTATGAAAACATATTCATGAATGATGCCATTGTTCAAGACCCATATGGTGATGATGTAGCTTTTTAAGTAGATCCATATCCTCCTTACATTACTCAATATAGGAATAAGACCAAGATCTGTTAGCACACTACCTAGTTAATACACCTCCTTATCCAAGTTAGGAACAAGAATAAATAACTCAATACCTTGAAAGTATGCCATCTATTAAAAAATTCCAACAATAACCTTACTATGTTACCATGATATCGACCTATGATCCATACTTATTCGATCATCACCTAATTGAGAACAAGGACAAGGTATTGATTAGATTTGTAGAGGTGGGAGCCAAGCTTATGGAAGACTTTCCCCATGAAAACCTATCTAGTCTAGTTAGAGTGCCTAGAAATGTACCTTATACCCAAACTATTGAGTAGGCCTCTACAAGTTACCCTCAATAACTCATGCCAATGACAAACCAAGATCTGAATATGCTTTAAAAGGGGAAGAGACCCATAAAGGACCAGTTCATGTAAATATAATAGGCATATCAAAATTATCTTAATCTAACACAAAATTTCAACATTTTAACCTTATTAAATGCTCCACTTATAAAATTAAGTCCCTTAACAAGAGTGCCAATTGATTCATTAGATCATGGCAATCTAGGTTTGGACCCATTTTCCCAAAGTCATTTAGTATGTGACATGTTTAATGTCCCATTCATTGAGAAATTGATTATGGCTTCTATTCATGACCATGTACCAAATACAATGGAAACATGCAAGTGTCTTCTAATTCAGGCCAAGGTGAGGTAAACACACCACCAAATAAAATACAATAATAAGTGCCTCTTTCCAATAACATGAGTATTTTGAAACAAAATGAAGAAGGACTACCTAGTTCCTAGCCATAGTAGTTTACTCCCACTCCTCATCTAGTTGCTTCTTTAAGAATGCAACAATAGGGGATAAGTAATCAGGCACTGGCTAATGCTTTACCCCAACAAGTGATGAATGTTATCCTACCTTAATAAGTGACCATGAATATTCAACATCCATAGGCACATACCAAATTACCACCTCTATAGACTCGGAACACTATACCATATCCATAGGGGCAATAAATGTTTCACCTCAACAAGTAGTGATGATTGTACCTCAATAGTCATAGACCAATATACCTCAACAATCATAGACATTTTTTAATAAACAACACATTACTACTAGTCAATGAAAAATTACAAACACCCAATAAGCATTTACTTCATAATAGGTGTTTATTCAATAAAGAGGTACCAATGTCCAACAAGTAACTATTAGGCAACAATTACCTTTTATCTAGCATGTGCCACATATTTAAAGATAGGACCTTAGTCAACATCAAGTACCATTTATTCATCTTGGTTTGACTAGTCAAAACTAATAAACTACTCAAACTTAGTATGCACAATACCTTCCATAAAGCCACATAATTCCATCACAATCCCAATTCCCTTAGACTCAAGGCTATATCCTGAATCCTTACCATGATATTTACAAATAATGTGTACAGTATTAGAAGCCTCATCCCAATGTGTGAATGCATATTCCTAGTCAATTAGTCCATCAAATCAACATTCCAAAATACTCTATACCTCCGTTATACCCCACTCAATGTAATCCACCTTTGATTGCCTAGCCAAAACCATAACCAAATGTGCCATCAAGTTTCTTGACCCATGAACTGTAATAGATGAAAGATGCAATTGCATCCATTTAAATGGGAAAGAAAACCAAGAAGTTTAAATTGGATGATGTGTGTTAATACTTATTTAATAAGGAGTATCTTTAGATACCATTTCCTCTAGGTTATGATCTACCAAATTTTGAAAAGTACAAGAGTAAAAGAGACCCGAGAGAGCATTTAAAAGAGTTTTTTATCACTTGCCAACTAGTGGCTTATAGTGAAATCTACCTACTTATTATTTTTCTTCTAAGTCTAGTTGTACAAGCTTTGAAATGGATTTTTAAGTTTCCAAATAACTCAATGTATAAGTTTGATGATCTTTCAAATAAGTTTGTACAACATTTCTCCTACAATCTCGAGTATGAGATTTTAGTAGTATATTTAAGTCAAACCAAACATAAAGTTGGTGAGATATTTACAATTTATTTACAAAGATGGAGAGTTCTTGGTATTCTCTTCACCCATAATCTACTAAATAAAAAATTAGGAGTTGTGTTTACCAAAAATCTACAAAGTGAAATATGTTATCACTTAGAGCTTCAGTGTGCACAAAAATTTAAGGAGATAATTGAGAAAGGCATACAAATTTAAAAGGCCCTTATTAAAAATAGGATTATCAAATTATCTTCTTTAAACCAAAACTAAAATCAAAGTAAAAACAAAAATATAGGACTAAGTCAAAACCCTAGCCCAATTTAAGTGCAAGCATCTACACCTACTTAGGCTAATAACTATGAAAAACCCAAGCCATACAATTGAAACAAGAATGTTGTAAGTAATGGAGTAAATAAGTCACATCATGTCCAAATGGTACAAACACTGTCTGCTCAATCAATGTCATAAATGTAGATTATTCTATAAATGTAGCCTATCCATCAAATACAGTCTATGATTCAACCTATGCCAACTCCTCAAATGCTACAACCACCACCTTTTCAAACCCCTCTACCAAAAATAAGACCCACTCTTAAAGTCTTTAATGACCTTAGTGAGCCTATTGAAGTAGTGTTTCATAAATTAGTTGTGACTAATATGATTAGTTGGCCAATTATAAAACACTCTCCTAAGGGTATACCTTATCCAAATTGGTATAAATAACATGAGTTCTATAAATACCATCATGTTCATTGACATTCTATATGATGTTGTGTGTAGTTTAAGCATCTCATCAAGAATATGTTAGAAAATGGAGAAATCTAGTTGGATAATAAATCATCTACTTCCAATCAAAACCTAGATATCTACCAGAATCCTTTTCCATAACATAAAAATGCTAATCAATAATAGAAAAAACAAAAATATCAGTAATAGAAACAATAATATCAACATAAAATGGAAGGAACCAAGGCCAAAATGACCCCACTAACTAATAGACCTGTCATGCAATTGCACATGACTAAATTAAACTCACATTTCTACCATTACCATCAATCCTAGACCAAATTCCAATACATTAAAACCATTATCTAACAATTCCAATTAGCCTACTAATGTTGGTAATTCTTCCTTAACCTATGACCATATCCAAGCACAAAAATAACAAAGGATTACCATTTTATGACCCTATGTTGATAACTCTTCATTGTCCCAAGATTATAGCCAAGCACACCGACATCAAAAATTATTCTCTCTGGTTCATCTCCATCATTTTCAGGTTATGATGGTCTTGTATCTAGTTTATATTACACAATAATAACTTGATGGTCTAAAATCACCATATAATTCCCACAACTGCCTACTGATGAGTCAATACAACCCACTATGCCAGCTAAGAGTAAGCCAATCACCACTATTGATGAAAAGATGTATGACATTATGGAACAACTCTAAAAGACACACACAAATTTCCATTTTGTATTTGTTTCATACATATACTATCCATAAGAATATCTTTATAGAACTCCTAATCCAATCTCAATTTCTAAATGACATTACACTTGATAAATTTCAAGCTTTGGTTGGACATTTAGCCCCAGGCCAATAGTTGACATTCAATCAAAGTGATATGTCATCCTTTGGTCCTCTCCATCATAAATCATTATACATTTAAGTTGTGATCATGTGGCACAAGGTCAAACTTGTCCTAATAAACAATGGATTGGATATAAATATTATGTCTCTAAAGCTCATTAAGAATCTAGGATATACAATCATTGACCTTCAGTGTTAGAGACTATTACTATCAAGACCTATGACAATAAAGAGCAAGAATCACAAGAAACCATAAGTTTGTCAGTGATCAATGGGTATTTGACTCATGATACACTTTGCCATGTGTTAGACCTAGATTTATCATACAATTAACTTTGGGTAGACCATGGATACATGAAATTCATGTAATACTTTCCACATTGCACCAATGTATCAAGTTTCCTCAATTAGGGATGGAGGTCACTATTCATGGAAATTTACAACCATATAAACATGACAAACATCTAGAGGCTAAATATGAAAGTTATAATTACCATTTTGGTCTAGACCTAGTACCAAAGAAGGACAAAGACAAAGATATGCTTGTTCAATTTCTAGAGGCCAATTGTATAGACCATGATAGCCTTTCCTCATATTCATATACACCTATTAAAATGTCTAATCATTTTACCATTTTGGACAATGGTCTAGGAGAGTATTTTACCCATGACACATTCCACATACCCAAGCTTCCATATAATCCCAAGACTTATGGAAGGACCAAAGCTAAGCCAATTTATATGGAATGACAACAAAATGGAAAAAGAAAGCTTCATATCCCACTGCCTATTATTTTCACACTTGTCAATATCCAAGAACAAGACCCACTTGCCAATGATGATTCATAATTATACAATGAAAAATTGATTGATTGCTACCAAAGTAAAAAAATATCCCATCCCTAATAAGATCATGGATAACCAAGCATATGAAGGTAGAGGCCTAGGGGCAAATCAACAGGGAACTCTTGAGCCCATTTCTATGACTAGGTACAAAGGAACTTATGGTCTCATATTTAAACTTCCTGGTGGAGACCCCACGTATCTTATTCATGTTCCAACTCCTACTACTAGTGAAGATAATGTTGGTAGTAAAGCAGAGTCCAATCATAGCATATACAAAGACCTTGTCAGTACTAACTTATTCGACCCATATAAAATTTATACCATCGTGCCAATAATCCAACATTACCCATTTCCCCTTTATCATCCTCAACTAATAGACTAGGACCAACAAGAATCCACATTACCTTTAGATGAGTTTGAGAATGATGAGGTCTTTGGGATTTTATAAGCCTAAGAGACAGTGATCCATTGGGAGACCAAAAATAAGGGTTCTCTATCAAAATAGATCCTAAAACCTATTTTAGAGAGAGGGTGAACACCCTTAGCCAAAAAAAAAGAATAAAACATTGAGATCCTAAAGTTAAAACCTCTTTCAGGCACCTTTTGACCAGGGTAAAAGTAAATAAAAAGGCCAGTCTCTTAGTGAAAACCTATTTCAGGCACCACTAAATGGGGATGTTTACCCTTCTTCAAATGAATCTCAAGAAACCACCAATAGTGAATTTAATTTTGGGTCTGAGCTCAGTATAAAGGAATAACATGCCTTTGATCAAATTGTGTGAGAATGTCCTATAGTATTTGTTACATGGCATTACCACCATTAGGTGATTTAGATTCATCCTATTTATGAGAGTCTAAAGAACTAGTCTGACCAAAGGACTTTGCCATTATTTGCTAATTCACATCTTTTCCAACTATTTTGGAAGATGGCTCAACTCTCCTAGTAGAATATACTATGGAAGTCAACATTGGGACTCTAGAGGACCAAAATTAGATGAAATTAGGCACGTCACTCATTAAGGAGGAACATGAAGTTTTTACACCCCTTTTGAGGGGGTTTGTTGACATTTTTACATGGGCCTATTTAAACATGCTAGGTTTAGACCTTGAATTAGTTTTACACCACCTCATTGTACATCTTGATGCCAAACCCATGAAGCAAAAATTGCATAAAATGCATCCTCATATTTTTGTGTTATTTAAGAAAAAGTTAGAAAAACTATTAGAAGCGAGATGTATTAGATCGATCAACTATGCACAGTGGATATCAAATATTATGCCTTTTAGTAAAAATCCATAAGGGATCAAAATCTGTACTAATTTCAAAGACATCAACAAGGCCTACCCAAAGCATGAATTTCCTCTACTAAATATTTACATGATAGGTGACTCCACTGTTGGCTATGAAATAATTTCCCTTATGGATGGATTTTTAGGATATAATCAGATCAAGATCATGTCAAAAGACCAACACAAAACAACTTTCACCACTCCTTAGGGAATGTCTTACTATCAAGTTATGTCATTCATCCTCAAGAATTCTAGGGTAGCATACCATAAGGCTATGATTATTATATTTCTAGACATGATGCATGATATTATTGAAGATTATGTCAATGACATATTGTGTAAATCTAAGACCTATATAGATTATCCAACCATACTGCGAAGGATATTTGAAAGGATTTGTGAGTATAAGGTTTGACTTAATAGTAAAAGTGCATCTTTGATGTCACTTTAGGAAAATTGTTAGGGTTTAATGTATTTCACTAAGGCATTGAAGTTGATCCTACCAATGTTCACACCATTACCAAGATGCTTCCACCTTCCACTTTAAAGCAACTCCATAGTTTACAAGGAAAAATCCAATCTATTTGACACTTCATTTTATAGTTGGCCAATAAATGCCATCCCTTCACTCACTTATTGAAGAAAGGTATTATGTTTCTTTAGGATGAAGAATGTCAAAAAGCCTTTGAGCACCTGATGAAATACCTTGATAATCCACCTTTTATGTTACCACTAATGTTAGGGAGGCCATTTCTAATGTACCTATCTACAACTAAAAATGCCCTAGGGGTACTTTTAGATCAGCATGATGAAAATGGGAAAGAGCATATCGTGTAGTATCTAAGTTGTACACTAGTAGCATATGAACATAACTATACACCAATAGAAAAATCTTGTTTAGCTATGGTGTTTGTAACCCAAAAGATCCATCATTATATGCTTAAAAATAAGACTATAGTCATTGCCAAAGTAGATCCACTTAAGTATATATTATCAAAAATAGCTTTGCAGGACCGCATGGCTATGTGGATCATGCCTTTGAATGAGTTTGAGATTGAGTATGTCAATTTAAAGGCCATTAAGGGATAAGTACTTGTAGAATAACTAGTTGATGCTCCCCTTTTAGATACTAAACCACACACTTTTGCATTCCCAGATGAATCCACCATGACCATTATAGAAACACCTCTTGAGGAGTAGGACTGGAAGCTCTATTTTGATGGGTCATTCACATCTCATGGATCAAAAGTAGGAACGTTATTTATTACATAATAGGGGGATCTCATTCCCAAATAATTTTGTATTAGCTTTCCTTATACTAATAACATGGTTGAATACAAATCAATTATTATAGGGCTTCATCAAGTGGTATAATGGAACATTCAACATATTTTGCTTCATGGTGATTCTCATTTAATCATAAATTAGGTTATAGACTAGTTCTAGACCAAAGATGATAATTTGGTACCTACAAGGCCATGGTGGACATTCTCAAGTAGTAGATTTCCCATATTAAGTTTGAACACATACCTTTGGCTAATAACAAAACAATAGATGTTGTGGATACCATTGGTTCTTTGATGTATAGCACAAACAATGCAAAAGACTATCAGTTGCTCATTAAGCATACTTTCTCACCTACTCATGAACCTTTCACTATTGAAATGGTTTGTGACATTATTGGTCCCAATTTTATTTGGTATTCATACCTATATAACTACCTCCATGACCAAATCCTTCAACCAAACCTTTCACATAAGCAACAAAAATATTTCATACACCAAGCCTCTTAATATACACTACTCAGTCCAACCCTTTACCATAGAAGCTTTGATGGAAATTTGTGTAGTTGATTGAATTCAACATAAGTTGAATTAGCATTGAGTGAAATTCATGAAGGAGTTTCTGGAGCCAACACTAATGGGGCCATCATTTCCAAAAAACTCCTATGTACTAGTTATTATTGACCAATGATGGAAAGAGATGTAAATATCTATGTAAAAGGATGTAATAAATGTCAAAGGCTTGCAAATTTGATTCATGCTCTAGCCAAAACACTCAAACCAATAATACACCATGACCATTTTCAATGTGGGGACTTGATCTCATTGGGAATATTAACCCTACCTCCTCATATGGTCATAAGTATATCCTTAGCACCACCAAGTACTTCACTAAGTGGGTTGATGTTATACCCCTCACTTACGTGACTTGAAAACAAAATTTTAAATTCATCTTCAACCATCTCATTTATTTTTATGGTATCCCATCTAACATTATATCTGATAATGGTAGATCATTTAAGAATAAAGATGTAAAATCACTCTGTGTTGAGTTTAATATTACCCACCATTTTTCCACTACATATACCCACAAGGTAATGACCAAGTAGAGGCATATAACAAAAGAATTGTTAATATTCTTAAGAAGATTATCAATGATGCTAGCCATGATTGGCACTTGCATATCTTTTACACTCTCTAGGATTACCATATTAATTACCATATTCTAATAGGAGCCATACCATATTCCTTTATATATGGCACTAAGGTCATTCTTCCTATTGAGGTGAATTTACCTTCTTTGCATATCTCATTGAATCACATCCTTGATGATGAGGATTATAGAGTAGCTCATTTTCAAGAGCTAGAGTTACTAGATGAAAAATGCATGGTTGATATAAATAACCTTCAATCCTATCGAAACCAACTACATGGTCAATATAATTGGCATGTCAAGCACAAAGAGTTTGATCTTGGTGATCTTGTCTTTAAATAAAACTACAAGAAAACCATGATCAAGAAAAAAGAAGAAATGCAAGTTCAAGCCTAATTACATAAGCCCTTATATCATTTTTGATAATTATGGCTCTATAGATTACAATTTAGCTACACCGGTTGGAGATGACTTGATGAGCCTAAGAGCATAATACATATCAAGCATTATTTTACTTGAGAGACCCAAGGTATTTTCTATGAGGATCATTTACATCATAGTGTAATCTCACCTTCCTTACACCAAACCATAGACCATTACTTTCATACCCTCCCTATTGATCAAAGTTGTTTTAACCTCCCTTCTCCACCCTTTTTTTACCTTGGTTCTGATCTATTGGTTCTTTGGGCACCTTCATCAAGTGGATTCAGATGAAGTTTTAGCAATTGATTAAATATTCATAGAAGTAGTATCCTATGGTAATATGATAGTGGTTTAGTAATTGCATTCTTCTTTATTGTCATGTTATATCTCATTCATGGTGATACTAATTATAAACACCTTTGTAAAAATTAATATCTTGACCTATGATGTTGTTTCTTCATTATAACCAACTTTAGGCAAATTAGGAACAACCCTATTTTTATACACATTGCCACATCACTATTCCATACTATGGAATTGTCCTAATTCATGAATTTGTTGCTACCTATTTAGATTATTTCAATGTAAGGAGGAACTATAGTGACTTGATGTCTCATTTGGAACTATGTAGGAAATGCTTAATTCACATTGAGGTCAGCTAAGTCACCCCTTTTACCATGCTCCCTCCATTTTGTGAGTTAGACCTTTCTATATCTCATAATTCTCAATCAAGTTGAGATGCCTAGAAAATTCCAAAAACATTTGAAAACTTTCAAGAATCCTAAAAATCACAAAATCATGAAATTTTGGCTTTGAATTTCCATGCTAGATATAATGCTGTCAAAATTCTCTAGGATAAGCCATTTTATCTATCTAGATTCATTTCTATGTGACCTTGGTCTTTTTCCATCCCATTTTTTGTAGAACTACATTAGCCTTAGGTCTACACAAAATATGTAGGAAACACTTAGATATATGGGTTATCTCAAGTTAGCTCAGCCACACTATTAGGATGTGAAGTCACTATTCGTAGTCATTACTCACAAATCAATATTCATGGTCACTATTCATGATGATGTGGCATGTTGGTGATGTGGATGGTCAGTGATGTGGCTAGGTGGTGATTTGGCATGGCCCATGGTGGGTGGTATGGCCCATGAAGTATTTTTCATGTTAAATAGATGAGGAGAGAGAAATGGGGCACATTTTTCCACTTAGTCACATGCATTGGATTTTATGGATGCATGTGAGGACATGATGATAGTGGATCTCATGATTCTATTTAGGCATGTACTTGTGGTGTGTAGTTTATCTATGGGCTCCCATTGGATGAGGTTAAAAATTGGGAATCTTTTGACTCATGTGAAATCACATGGGAAAGTGGGGGATAATGATCACTATGCTAGATTGAGGTCACATGTGAAGTGGGGTGTATTACATTGGAGTGCACATGGAGTGGACAATGGGGCATCATGAGATTCCATTCAAATATTGACATGGCACATGGGGTAAACATGGTTCCCTATTGATGAATAGTGAACCCACTTCAAGGATGGTCCATTTTCTCATCTCTCTTTTATTGTCTCTATGTTGTAAATGATATTAATAGCATAAGTTTTTTCATCATAATTCATCTTGTTAGAGGATCCATACAAGCTTGAGATTGCATGCTTAGAGGTTGGATCCTTGAGGCATTGTTATGCTTGGTTTATAACTTGAACACTTTAGGTGTAAGCATTGAGTACTTAGTATGTTAGCACTGAAGGAGTTACTAGAGGAGCTATTGTAGAAGAGAGTTATTGTGATTAATATGAAGTTTGAAGCTGCCATTTTTTGCATGGTTTTTTCCCTTGCTTGTTTGTAGTGGTTTTCCACATAATCTATATTTAATGTGTTTCCTTTTTTTCTCTTATTTTTTAGCTTGTTTTCTACATTATATACTTGCACTATAGGATATAGCTTATTGATCTTATCATGTAGTATCATATCTTTTATTTCCAACATTTGGTATCAGAGCTTTGGTTGTAAAGATTTAATTTCTAACAATTAGTATCAGAGCCATGATGTTTTAAACTCCATGTTTATGAGTGTTTTATATTATTTTATAGTTTATGTAAGTGGAAGCTACTATGATAGGAGGAGAGACCAATTTCAAGATTTAAAGAAGAAAAAAAAGTTGTATGGCAAGTATCTTTGTATAGAGTAAGATGGAGGATCTCTTGGTGATGATCATGTTCTCTTCGTGTTTCTGAAGAGAAGCTCATAGATGATTTGAAGGAGAAAGGTTAAAAATCTTTGCTAGATAAGTCAATAGCCTACACAATGTTCATGTTCAAGAAGAAGCAACTGTAAAATTTGAGGAATAATCTGGTCTCCTTTGGAGGAGGTTGAGGACAAGTCATGAACTTGTTGTGGTTCTTAGAAACAAAATAAGAAGGGGTGTATGATGTGGTATCCTACTAACCACATGTTATTAGCTAAGATGATTAATAAAAATCCATGCAAAGGAAGGAGGTAAAAATAAACCTAAAGTTGTACCTATTTTGAAGTAGTTGAGGATGAAGAAGATGAATATGCAGATGATCAGGTGAGAACTAGTAGTATCATAAGGATAAGGTTGTGTGTTTGGACATGTGCTAGAGCAGTGATGCTTTTTAGATGCATTTTGTAGACTTGAAGACTTGATAGGCACATTGATACACTGAGTAGTGTGATGACTTCACTATAGTTGTGATTGGTCCACTTGTGTCATGTATTTCATGATTGGTAGCTAAAGGCTATGTGTATAAGAACAACTAAAACATGGTGTTCTTAAAAGGATAAAGCCAGTGTTGACCATATAACTTAGGGTGATGGAGTATTATGTATATGGTTGTGTCATCAAATAGGTAGAACGATATATGGAGTAATACTAAAGGCATATGAGTTGATGTTTTACAAAAATTTGGTAGAGCATGAGCCATTTTGGATGTGAGTTAAAAAAATTGGTAGGTGTAGTGATGTATCGAGCAGTGCGATGACTTCCCAAGAGCTGTGATTGGTCTAGTGAACTTGTGCCATGTTGATAGCTTGAAGGTGAGAAGTCTAGTTTTGAATTCTATGAGATCTTCTCTCGTCACTAATATCAAGAGTGATACATGCACTATTTTTTATTCGAGTTAGAAAAACATTATTCCTACATGATGATCTCTCTTAGGGAGAGATAAATACATATGATGAGGCAAAGATGTTTCTAGTTTACATTTTGAAGAAGTCATTGTATGGGTTTGTGCAGGTATGTTGTATAGGATATTCGGTACCTTTATGGAGAGCCAAAGTGGATAGTAGATGTTGTTTTTAGATGTTTTTGACATGTTGATTATAGGACCCAACATGATCACTATTATGATAGCTCAAGTGACAAAAATGTGATGAATGTGTTAGGATGATCAAACCAAGGATGTAAAGGCATAAGGATAGGAAAGCAAAAATGTACCCCACTTTTGCATTATGAGTTGTCTTCCTAGGAGCATCCTATAATAGAGGAGAAGACATGTTATTATCTTATGTATTGGATTCATCAAGAGTAGGAAGCCGTGTTATGCCATGGTGAGCACTAAATTGGATATATTACCAAGCAATGGGAGTTTTGAGACAATTCATGGTAGAATTCTAATAAGAGGATTAATTTGTAAAGAAGTGAGAGTCACTCTAGGTATTACAATCTACTATGGAGAAGTAGATGTTGATAAAGCCTTTCAGGGTAGAGAAATTTTATTAGTGCAAGAAAAATTCTATAGACACTATTCACATGAACATTAAGATATTTGAGAGTATGTTAGGATGTGAAGTCACTATTCATAGTCACTATTTATGAATCAATATTCATAGTTACTATTCATGATGATGTGGCATTTTGGTGATGTGCATGGTTAGTGATTTGGTTGGATGGTGATTTGGCATGCCCCATGGTGGGTGGTATGGCCCATGAAGCATCTTTCATGTTGAAAAGATGAGGAGAGATAAATAGGGTGAATTTTTCCACTTAGTCACATGGGTTGGATTTTGTAGATGCATGTGAGGACATGATGATAGTGGATCTCATGATTCCATTTAGGCATCTATTCATGGGGCATAGTTTTTCTATGGGTTCTTATTAGATGAGATCAAAAGTTGGGAATCTTTTAACTCATGTGAAAGAACATGGGAAGGTGGGGGATAAGGATTGTTATGCTATATTGAGGTCACATATGAAGTGAGATATAGCACTTTGGAGTGCACAAGGAGTGGTTAAGGGGGAATCATGAGATGCCATTAAAATTTTGTATTGGCACATAAGGGAGACATGATTCCCTATTAGTGAATAGTGCACCCACTTCAAAGAAGGCACATTGTCTCATCTCACTTGTTTATTCTCTCTATGTTGTAAATCTTATTAATAGCATAAGCTTTCTCATTATAATTCATCATGTTAGAGGATCCATTCAAGCTTGAGCTTGCATGCTTGGAGGTTGGATCTTGGATGTATTATTATGTTTGGTTCACAATTTGAATGTTTTAGGTATAAACATTGAATGCTTAGTATGTTAGCACTGAAGGAGTTATTAAAGGAGTTGTTGTAGAAGAGAGTTGTTGTGATTAATATGAATTCTGAATCTACCATTTTACCCATGGTTTTTTTCCTTGCTTGCTTGTAATGGTTTTGCATGTAATCTCTGTGTAATGTGTTTCCCTTTTGTCTCTTGTTTTTTTTAACTTATTTTCTACATTATTTACTTACATTATAGGATATATCTTATTGATCTTATCATGTAGTATCATAAATGTTTTATTTCATGTGTGAGCACTTGTCTATTGACTTTTAGTGTGGTTTTAGCCTAAACCATACTCTCAAACTAATGTGATTTGTTTGTGTTCATGATTTCATGATTTTGAATACCATCCCTATCTTTTTATATGCACTCACAATTTTGTGATAACATTCCCCTGTTCCTCTATATGGAAATCATGTTTCATTATCATCATTTTTTTCTATCCCATCTCTTGGGAAAACTACATTTGGCCTGAAGTTCATGTTGGATCTTGCATCCATGAAACTATGTAGGTAGTGTCCACTTTCTTAGTGCATCTAGAGTCAGCTCAGCTACTCCTCTATTTTATTTTATTTTCACCATTTTATTTTATTTTATGTATTTCATTATCTCCTATATCCTAGAGGCCATATTTTTTGTCTTGTTTGTGTCATTATTCCTTATAGCCTAGGTGCAACATTATTAGTCTTTTATTCTAGCATTGATATACCTATATTATTTTTATCTATCTTAGGGGTCACCCAATTTCCAAGAGTAACACCTATATTACACATGCATAAACACTCTATTTTTTATTTGTACTAACATTGTGATTAACCGTTATTTTTATTTTGTGTTTGTATATTTAGAATAGTTTATTTCTTGCACTTTACTTTACTTCGGATTGTTTATCTTGATTGTTTTGTTTTATTTGTTTGCAGTCATGTTTGTTTATTTATTTTTATGGGTGTTTTATTATGTGTTAATTTTTGTTTATTGGTGTTTTGTTGTGTATTTATTTTTTTTATTGGTGTTTTGTTGTTTTTTTACTTTTGTTCATTGGTGTTTTGTTGTTTGTTTCTTTTTATTTATTGCTAGTTTTTTTTATTTTGTTTTTATTTTACCTCTTTACCTTTTTGTTTTTTGATTATCATAGAATTATTACACTTTATTTACACTTGAATCTATATTACCCATATCTTATACTTCAGTTGTGAATTAGTGTACATTCCTACACTTAGTTTATTGCATTATATTCACTTGGGATTTGATTTTTCATATCTTCTACCTAAGTGAATTGTACTTGCATTTAAGATGATTTGCCTATGTTTTGGGTACACATTGTTATTATATTTATCTATAACTATGATATATAATATCCCAAATTATGAAAAAAATCAATTTGGTGGAGCTTACAAGTAATTGTGCCACAAAAACTTCTCCTTGTTCACATCTGGAAAAAACCCCAACCTACCCAAATGTAGAGTAATTAAATCACACATGAATTTTAAATCCCTGATAGTTTGGTCATGCATATCCATAATAGTAGGTAACCCAAATTCCTGTTTATCCTCTGTTCCAGCTTACTCTTACTCTGTAAGTACAAATTTAGTACATAATTCCACTTTCCTAATTTACCCTATTGGGACAAAGACAAATTGTATACAACTTCCATCCACCTTATTTGGGAAACTCATTATGCCAATGATTATAATCACCTTTGGTCAAATCATTATTTTTTAATATATCCACCTACTTGAGAATTTTAATTATGCTAATGATTATAATTACTTTTGGGCAAATCATTGTTTTTATGCCTGTCCTACTGGAGCACCTCACTATGTTGATGATTATAATCATCTTTGGGTAAATCATTCATTTCATTTTCCCTACTGGGGTATCTCATTGTGTCACTAATTATAACTACCTTTAGGCAAATTAGTATTTTCACCCCCATTACCTATAAGTCATAATGTTTCCTTCTTTTTGAGGGAATGTTCACCAACCTTATTTGTCACCTACTCCCTCGAGGGGAAATTCAAGGCTAATCCATCACCTTTTGGGTCATTAGCTAAGTCACTACTGACTATTTCATTCTTTGAAAAGATGTTACTATGCATGTATTGTGCAACATCTTCCAAAATAGGGGCAAACTATAGACACCCCATTTCGGCCATAACTGTGTTTCAACAGACTTCAGATTGATTTCTACCAAATAGTGCAAACTAAGTCTAAGAATCAATGAATGTCACAATTTCATTTTCACATCAGATACTAACTCTCATAATTGTATTGAGACATCCCTATTTGGGGTATTATCATGTACAGAATAATAACCTCTCATGAATTCATCTCCAATCAACTTACTACCTATAAAATTGATAGTTTGGCCTTTGGACCCATTAAGCAAAGCACTTAAAAAATTCCTTAAGTACAAAAATACTAAGCAAATAAAATTTAATTCTTAACTGAAATTTTCATGTGCAATTAGTGAAAATATTTTTCTTAAATAGAAATTTCAATAAAAATGAGGTCATGCCGATGTCATCATCCTCAAAGTCAAGGATTTGAAAATATCTTCCCTAAAGCCTTAAATTCAAAATTGGAGAGCCATGCTTAATAAATGAGATCTCTATCCCAAATATTAATTGTTTGTCCCATCCTTGATTCAACTAGGGTTAGTTTAAATATAACCATGGTTAAACTAAACCTAACCACACTTGGGTTAGAGTTAGTTTGGAAGGCTATAAATACAAGGCTTCACCCATTATTCAACAAGCTCTTTTTGGTGTAATGTTAAGATGTAAAAATACCTTCAAAGACTCTCTTTGTAGTGTTATAATGCTCATTTTTTGAGAAATTCAAGCCAAGTCCAACATTGCCAAGGTGACAAGGAGAGATGATGTGAAGAACACCATTGCCAAAGATTCTTTGATCACATGACCAAACACATTTTTCCATGGCTAACATATAACTATTTCTCTCAATGAAGGTAAATAATGGTTGTTTTGTCTTCTATTAATAGTTACTTGTATTGTTCTCTTTCTCCTTGAGTGTCTAGACTTGAGGTGTTAGGTTTATTAGTGTGTTTTTATTTGGTTTTTAATCATACTAACATGATACTAATTTTCCCTCTTAGATTCATATTAATCATGATTACCACTCGACCCATGGATTGGTCCCCAACCCTTTATGGATAAAAATAAATAAAAATCTTCTTTCATAAATAATTGAGTTAAAATGTAAATATAAACTTTCTCCTCAAAAGGGTGATCTTGAAAACTTCCACCACAAGATTTTTGGCCTAGTTGGTAGCAGAGCAAGGTCTTAAGAGGGGACTAAAGGTATCTATGTTGGAACTAGAAATACCTAGATAGTAGTAGAGTAATCATCATGGCATTTCCTCCCACTAAATTGAAAAATCATTTTTCCCTTTCAGTAGAGCCCATCAGTTAGAAAAAAATTATTTATTATGTGTGCTTAATCAATATCTAAATCAATCAGATGAACTCACACACTGGTGGTCTTTGGGTAAGAGTGGAGTTTAGTATGTCATGTATTGAAGCATAATTTTGTGCTTTCATATTTTTTACTTTACTTTGCAAGATTGCTTACAACTAATATTTATGTTTAGATAAGGACTAAATATTTTATATTCTTGAGATATTTAAGAGTATCTCCAAACAAGAGTCTACATTTATTGTTTCTCATATAACACGCCCCATTTTCACCAAAAATGGGGACCCTCTTTTTGTTTGATCCTTCCCTTGGGAATTTTAAGGTTTTGCTTGTTTAAATATTTCTTAGATTAACCATCTACTAAATTATAAGTTTTATGTGACTGAAGGTGTTTGTTTTCATTGATTTTTCATATTAAATACTTAGTCCAAGATTTGAATTAGGTTTTTAAGAGGCTTACAAATCCCCTTTAAGGTAAATATAAAAAGTGCTGACAATAACTATTTGGATTCTATTGAACCTTTTTGCAATTTTTATCTTGGAAATCTAACCCATTTACACTTTGAATTCAATAGGAATTGGCTAAGTGTTTATGTTAGGTTTTAATTTCAACTCAGTCACTTTCAGAAAATAGGTTCAATTTTGTTAGGTTTTTTTGAAACTTTCTACTTTATTCTTCTGAATCTGCCCCTTTTCAATCTATTTCTTCTCTATAATTACTAAAAATTGACTGAAATCTGCTTATGTTCACATTTTTCCTTAGTCAATTTCATGGAAATAGTAAAAAATTGCTTTAAAATCCTTTCATTTTCATTCAAATAGATGTATATTACTAAGTCTCTACATTCTTTTGTTTAAATTTTGAGAGACTCAGCCATTTTTGTTTTCAAATTGCATAGAAATTTGAATTTAAAATTATAACTGTTATTTTTTATTTAAAATTTTATTGACTATGTTTTCATATTATACCTATAGGTACATAAGTGTAGCCTAGTGCCATGTAGTACTCTTCCACAACTCTTGATGGTTCCAATATGTTCAAAATCCTTTTGACACTTATTCAAATTTTGAGTTGTGCCTAGATCCCTATGGCACTTTTTATTCATGCAATCAGCATAGCTCAAGGCAAATAGATCAGTAGGATGTAGCCAAGTGTTAAGATCCCAATGATCCTCTAATTCTGACCTATTCTATAAAAGACCAAGGTTCTAAGAAAGTGGTTTAGCAAGATGCTACCATAAGGAATTATCATAATTACCCATTATTCCTAAAATATCCATACATAAGCAGTGATGTTAGCAAGCTCTGAGTAAGCAATTTAGCGAGATGTTACCTTGTAGCATCATCATGATTATCTATTATCCTAGAAAGATTTGTATAGAATTAGTGACATCAAAAAGCTCCATGTGAGAGGGTTATAGGATGATGCCACATGCATTATCCTAGTGATTCATTATCTATAAGAAACTATATATAATCAATGATGTCAACAAGCCCCTAGTAAACAGATGAGAAAGATGTCACCACATGATAAAATCCTATTTCTCTGCTATCCTAGGGAGATCCATGCATCTTGGTAGAGTATAAGAGTGTTATGTGAGTGATATAACACCATGTGGTGAAATCTTGCCTCATCATAGTGGGCCTAGTCAATGTAACATAAATTTTGAGGATTGTCATTGGTGTCAAAGGTGCATCTTGCATGAGGTTGATATCATTGAGAGAGTGTGCCTAGCTAGTAGTATGTTGATATGAAAATGGGAATTGATGGATTATTTTCATTGAATAATTTTTTCGTCAAACAAATAATTTTAAGTTAATAAATATCTTATTGTTTCATAAAGGTACATGTCTTTGAGTAGCATAAACCTAGTCATGGCATGAAGAGACCTTATGAGAAGGTATGAGCTTGGTGACCTAGTGAGATAAGTGCATACAAGCATGAGTGGTTATATTAGGTTTCTTGAGCATGAATTTGAAGAATTGTATCACTCATGAGAGTCTTAGGGTAAGCCTATAGGGGTAAGACCTTTAGACCAAATTTGCACCTAGACTACTTCTAGACCCTACTTGGCCTAATAAGGTATAATGATCTATTGTCAAGGAATGTAAAGTATGTATGGTATTTTTTAAAAATGATATATATTTATTTAGTATTTTATTTAGGTTGAGAGTGCATGAAAATAAGTTGAAGGTTAGTTTTATGGCCTAATGTAGTTTGTAGGTCAAGGTCTAGAAGATCAAAGAGAGTGTGGCTTGATGAGGAGTCATGATCATATTTCAAGGTGTTTGAGCTCATTAAGTATTGAAAATAGGTTATTCATGTTTTTTCAAGTTTTTCATGTATTTTGAGGACAATTTTTGCAAGAAAATACATAAAAAATGGTTTTTAGGTCTCTCGAGTGCATAGAAAGAAGGGTTCTCAACCTGAAAAGGATTTTCTTATGTTTTTTAGATCATAAAACCTATGAATGGGAACCTAATATTCTCATGGTATATTATTAATGGTCCTATCTCAGAATTCTAGGCATTATTTTTTGTATTGAGGGGTTATGCTTTGTGCAACGATCATTAAGAGTGGAAACAGGGTTAAACCTTCTTAGAACCCTAATAAGGACCCAATGTTAAAGAAGTTGATAAAAGTGATCAAGTTAGATTGAATTTATTATTTAATATACATTATATTTTAATAGACTCTCCTAGGTATCTCTAGGTGGTATTGGTTAGAGAGAGGAGAGAGAAAATGTTGATTTATAAGCTTATTTATGAAGAAGTTACTGTAACTATCAAAAGTTGTATTAGACAAAGTTTGAAAATAATTAGATGGATAATGATGATACTTGTATTTTATGTCCATAATTTTTTATGGATATTTTTTATCCCTCAAATGTGCTAAACTAGTCATCCAAGTTAGTGAATCGCTAATAAGCGTAACAGTGCAAATAGTGAAAAAACTAGGCAATAAGGAAAAGATGCTTAGGGATGTGTTATCATGATTAAGTGATGAAAAAAAGTGAATGGATATGTTTTTTATTAATTTTAATAAATGTTCATATTTTTTATAATTTCTATAATTCAATGAATATAGTGTAAAATTTTATCACAAATTGATCTATCTAGCTCATATGAGATAGTGAGATATAAGGTCATGAGATTGGTCTACAAGACCGATATTTTCCATTTGAAAATATTATATTTATATATATAAATATTATAATTATATCATAGGATCATATAAATTCATTATAAATCATTTAATATGTCTCTATAGTTGTTGGATTTTTTATCACCATGATTGGTCTTTGAGGAAAACTAGCAGTTCTGAGAGAGTGAGTCGCAGAAGTGTTTTTGAGGCTCTATGCCCTAAGTTGAAGATTATAATGTACTTGTTGAATTTTTTTATGTATTTTAAGCTTTATATAAGTTATTTATTATCATGGTTTTATTATTAAAACATTTTTTGTATTTAGTTGTTCAAGACAGACCTTTTTGTGTGCATGAAGGCCTAATGTAAATAATATTAATGGTGTGATTCAAGTGGTGGTTGGAGATAAATAGTGTCATGACATACGATGAGATTATTATAGATATATTTTATTGGTATATTTTTAAAAAAAAAATCATGTTTTTATTTTGAAAGTGTTCCAAGGAGATCAAAGGATAATGTGTTCTAATGAAGGCCTAATTGAATTAGGTCTCCTTAAGGCCTAAAAAAGGTTTTGGTCTTCTTAGTTGAGTATGACCTATTTTAATGATTGATTCATGTATTAAATGTTTTATAAGACATATTTTAAGTGTAATCTAATTGCAAAATTTTTTATGGCTGACTAAGAGGGGTGTGAGCTAGAAGATTGTATAAGAATAAGGCCTAATAAGCCTAATTGTCTAGTTAGAGAAGGTGAGAGTGCAAACGAAGGAAATAGCACCTTGAACAGATAAAGGATGTATTTTATACCATTATATGTCTATATAAAAACTATCATTAATATATATAAATGGTTTTATATATAAATATAAGGGTCATATGACCTAATTTATCTTGAAGAGACCTAGTTGAGCGAAGAAGCCTAGAAGGCAGTTTGAGAGGGATAAAAGAGTGAGAAGAGATAAAGAAGGTGATCATCATCTATTGTGTGAGAAACAAGGTTTTTTTAAGGTGATCAAAAGTTTTAGGTGACTGATTTGGTGATAATTCATGTAGGGGTTTGGTACCCCCTTATAGGTTGGTGCTTGTTAAAGCCTAGTTGAGTGGGTGCTTGACTAGTTGGGGTTGGTGCTCCATGTGGAGTTGGTAATTCACTAAATATTGGTTTTTATTTTATAGGATTGTATCCCATTTGTAAATAGTATTGTTTTTTCTTCCCCTTTAGGTTTCTTCACTCAAATAATTTTTCTATATGTTATGTTCTTGTCTCATGTTCATATAAATAGTTTTTGATATGTTGTTAGTTCACTATATTGATTTGATGGATCATGAATGATAAATTAAAGTTGTAAAAGCATTTAAAGACTGATTCACCCTACCTTAGTCATTTTTTTTCCAATCAGATATTTGTCCTTTAAATCAATTCTAACAACTTGAAGGTGATCCTAAGAAGCACAAGATGTCTAGTGATCAAAAGGAAAAAGATAACATGTACGATGAAGATGTCTAGTATGACAATGAAGAATGAGAAGCTAAATTAGACCTTGAAACTAAGCTCATAAGTGTCCTTGATGATTTCAATATCAAAATAATACTATCAAAGATCTTAGGAATTAGTTAGAAGGTGTTAATACAATGTATAGATCAAAGTAAGTTGAGTATGACCAGTTGAATATAGAGCTAGATTCCTTGAAGGTTGAGCATGAGAACCTCATAGACAAGATGAGAAAGTTTGAGAAAGAGAATGAAAATTCAGAACAAGTTAAGATACCAACACTAAAAGACCAATCAAGCAACCCAATGCAATAAGAGATAAGTTATCATGGGACCATGGGATAAAGAGTAATCACTCAAGTGGTAAGTATAGAAATGGTGTTTGCTACATCTATCATAATATGGGACACAATGTAAGACTATATTTTAATAGATTTAGAAGGATCTCAAGATTAAATAATATATATGAAGCCCCTATAGTACATGAGAAGGGTAAAATATTAGTATGGAAGCCAAATCAAGTTAGGACTGATCATATCATGTCCAAGAGTCAAGATGGATTATCTGCTAAGAAGGAATAGAAGACTAAGGAGGATTCTATGCTAGTTCAGGCTCCTTTCACATTCAAGATGAAGTCATGAAGTGGCATATAGATAGTGGTTTATTAAGCCACATTATATGAGATAAAAATAATTTCATCTCATTAAATAATAATGTTGTGAGAACAATGAGATTTGGAGATAACACAACGGCCAATATAGTTGGCAAGTGTATCTTGAGTTTGGACAATGGGAAGACCAAGACACAAAATGTGTTATGTATATAAGTTTTGAAACATAACTTACTTATTTGTATTCAAATGTGAAATTAATGACACACATTGACCTTTCATGATAGAGGGTGTGAGATAAGGAGGGCCAAATTAGGAAGGCTAATTGTTAATGCTAAGAGGACTGAGAATAATCTATATGTCTTTAATGAGATCAAGAAGGAGAGATGCTTCATGATAAATATTGATGAAATTTAACTATGGCACATAAGGTTAGTTCACCTAAACTTTGACAATATAGTCAAGATAATCACTAAGAAGTCTGTGAAGAACATACCTAAGATCACCAAACCTACAAACATACTTTGCAAGGCATGTCAACATGGTAAGCAGACTAGAAAAAGGTTCAAGTCTAAGGAGTACTCTACTAAGAGACCCTTGGATTTAATACACACTAATATCTATGGGCATATAATAATTCAAAGCATTTAAGGAGATAGTTGCTTTATGTTACTCATAGATGACTTCACAAGAATGACTTGGGCAACATTCTTGAAAGAAAATTTAGAAGCTCTTGCCAAGTTCAAGGTATTCAAGGATCTTGTTGAGAATGAGAAGAATAGGAAGATCAAGTGCCTAAGATCTGATAGAGGAGGATATTTTTAGTCTAATAAGTTTTATGACTTCTATGAGGTTCATGGAATAAGGAGACAACTCTCAGTAGCTAGGGAACCTCAGTATAATGGGATAGTGGGAATAAATAATAAGATAGTTTAGGAGATGGCTAGAACTATGCTAAAAGAGTTTGAATTATATGATGGATATTGGAGAGAGGCAATAATAACTACAGCCTACATTTTAAATAGAGGATAGATAAGGACTAATGGCAAAAAGACTCATTATGAGTTGTGGAAAGGCAAACCTACTAATGTGGAACACTTTAGAGTGTTTGGGAGTAAATTTTTTGTTAAAAGAGATGACAAAGACTTATGAAATTTTTATTCCATATATGATGAAGGTATATTCTTAGGATACTCATCAATGATCTCAGCCTATAGATGTTATAAAAAGAGGTTACAGAAGATAGTGGAAAGCACCAATGTGAAAATTGATGAGATAAGGAAATAACACTCATAGTCAAATGATACTTTAGAGAATTTGGATTTAAAGAATGAATAGGAAACTATAGAGGTTGATGAGGAAGAAGAAGAGGTTTAAGAGAGACAAGAATCAAAATTCCCCTCAATACAGATTCAAAGCGATCATCCTGAATCTCAAATCATTGGCAAGAAGAATGTAGGTATGTAAACAAGGAGAAGATTGGTAATTAATCTAAATCAAGAGAATGTTTCTCTATTGTCTAAGATTGAACCTAATAATCTTATATAAGAAATAAAATAAAAAAATTGGATAGATGCTATGAATGAGGAGTTAGAACAAATAAATAAGAATGAAACTTGGGAATTAGTTCTTAGACCTAAAGACAAGAATGTCATTGGCATAAAATGGGTGTTTTGAAATAAGTTGAATTAATATGGAGAAGTCACTAGGAAAAAGGATAGATTGTTATGCAAGGGATATGTACAATTTGAAGGGGTAGACTTTGAGGCAACCTTTGCACCATTAGCAATATTGGAGGCCATCATATTATTTATAGCATATGCAAGATTCAAAGGATACAAGGTATACTAGATGCATGTCAAATTTGCCTTTTTGAATGAAAATTCGGAAGAGGAGGTGTACATAGAGAAACCTAAGGGGTTGTCACTATCAGGTGATAAGAATTAAGTTTTTAGATTGAGATTGTCTCTTTATAGTCTAAATCCAGCTCCTATATCTTGGTATGCTAGGTTAGATAGGTATCTATTGGATCAAGGATTCAAAAGAGAAGTTATAGATAGTAATTTATTTATAAAGACAGAAGATGACCATTAGTTGATAGTAGTGTCTATGTGGATGACATCATTTTTGGTGGAAACAATGAGAACATGACCAAGGCCATTATAGTGGTGATGAAGAAATATTTTGAGATGTTCATGCTAGGATAACTATCATTCTTTCTTGGGTTATAAATCACTCAATCTGAAAAGGGTATATTCATCTCACAAGTCAAGTACATAATAGAGATGTTGAATAAGTTTGAGATGGAAGATTTTAAGGAATTTAGTACACCCATGATCATAGGGTTTAATTTGAGCAAGGAATATGAGTCTCTAAAGGTCAATTAGACATCATATAGGCCAATGATTGGAATTTTGTTATATATCACTACCTTTAGACCTAACAGCATGCAAGTAGTAGGTTTTATGGAAACGTTTCAAGTAGATCTAAAGGAAAATCATCTACAAGTAGTAAAAATGATACTCAAGTATATCAAAGGGAGTATGGAGTTTGGGTGTTGTTATCCAAGGAGTAAGAAGTTCAATTTGATAGCCTATACAGATACAAATTGGGCAAGAAGTCTAGATGATAGGAAGAGTACTAGTGGAGGAGCTTTCTTCTTATGTGGGTGTCTATTTTCATGGATAAGTAAAAAAAAAACCATCAGTAGCATTATCCACCTATGATTTTGAGTACATTGCATCATATTCATGTTGTACTTAGATCTTATAAGTGAGATAGACCTTAAAAGACTACAAGGTGGAGTATGAGGGTCCTAGTCCTATATATTGTGAAAATACAAGTGATATAAGCATATCAAATAACCTTATCATGCACTCAAGGACCAAGAACATTCCCATTGGGTATCATTTCCTAAGAGATTAGGTAAGTGAAAAAAGTGTCAAAATTGAAAAAATTCTACACAAGATCACACTACAGACATTTTGACCAAACCACTTCCAAAAGTAACATTTGAACACATAAGATAAGAATTGGGTATATTTCCTACTTTTATCAGTCACTAAGGAATTCAAGTGCTTATATGGATCTAATTAGGTGATGCATTATCTCTTAGATTAGTAGAGTATTGTTGAGAAGGTATGCATGGAGATAGGGGGATCATGTTTGTATGATGACTCATAAAATCATAGTTCTGTATGTTGAGTGTTTTGGTTGGAACAAGTATGATCTAAGGAGTTGTAGACATCACTTTTTCATTTATTTAAAGAGTGGAAAAAAATTTAGAATAAGGGATAAATTTTCTGAGAGTGGTTGCCATCAATGATAAAGGGGGAGATTATTGAGGATTGTCATTGATGTCAAAGGTGCATCTTGCATGAGGTTGATGTCATTGAGAAAGTGTGTCTATCTAGCATTATGTTGATATGACAAGGGAAATTGATGAATTGTTGTAATTTAATGATGTTTTCATGAAAGAGATAATTTTAATGCAATAAATACCTTATGGTTGCATAAAGTTACATGTCTTTGAGTAGCCTAAGCCTAGTCATGGCATGAAGAGACCTTGTGAGAAGGTATGAGCTTAGTGACCTAGTGAGATGATTGCACACAATAATGAGTGGTTTTATGAGGTTTCCTAATAATTTATGAGAATCATTGGATAAATCATGAGATTATTAGGGTAAGCCTACAGGGGTAAAGCCTTCAGACCAAGTCTACACCTAGACCACTTCTAGACCCTACCTGGCCTAATGAGGTATCATGATCTATTGTCAAGGCATGTGAAGGATATGTGGTAGTGATTAATACATGAGATAGGTTTCTTGATTATGTGATTGAGGTGGAGAGTTCATGGAAATAATCATGAAGGTCAGTTTTAAGGCCTAATGTGGTTGGCAGGTCAAGGTCTATAAGAGCAAAGAGAGAGTGTGTGGCCTAAAGAGGGGTCATGATCATATTTCAAGGTTTTTTAGATCATATAATCATTTACAAGAGGTGATTCATGTTTTTTCAATGTTTTTTCATGTATTTTGAGGACAAGGTTTGAAATAAAATACATTAAAAAGGGTTTTAGGTCTCTCAAATGCATATAATGAATGGTTCTCAACCTGAGAAGGATTTTATTGTGTTTGTTAGCTTATAAAACCTTTTCATGGGAACATAATATATTAATTTTATGTGTTTAATTTTCTTATGTAAAAATTGAATTCATTCATTTTTGTATTGATGGGCTATGCTTTATGAACGATCGTTAAGAGTGGAAACAGGTTTAAACCCTCTTAGAACCCTAATAAGGACCCAATGTTGAATATGTTTCTAAAAAGTGCTCAAGATGGATTTAATTTATTATTTAATATATTTTATATTGTATTTTAATCTCCTAGGGACCTCTAGTGGTATTGGTTAGAGAGAGGAGAGAGAAAATGTTGAGTTATAGGCTTGTTTCTGAAGAAGTTATTATAACTGTCAAAAATTATATTAGACAAAGTTTGAAAATAATTGGATGGATAAGGTTGATAATTTTTTTTTATTTCCATTATTGTTTATATATAGTTTATATCCCTCAAATGTGCTAAACTGGTCGTCCAAGTTAGCTAGTCGCTAACAGGCCTAATGGTGCAAACACTAAAAAACCTAGGTAGCGGTGAGAAGATGATTAGGAATGTGTTATCATGATATAATTATTAAAAAAAGTGAATTTATATGTTTTTTATGAATTTTAATATATTTTAATGTTTTTTATAAATTTTTTAAGTTATTTAATATAGTTAAAAAGTTTCTCACAAGTTGATCTATCTAGTTCAGACAAGACAATGAGATATAAGGTCATGAGATTGGTCTACAAGACAAATATTTTATATTTTACCATATTATATTTATATATAATAATGGTATAATAATATCATATGATAATTTAAATTCATCATAATTCATTTAATATGTCTATACATGTGTTGGAGGTCTGATTCACCATGATTGGTCTTTGAGGAAAATTGGCAGTTCTGAGTGAGTGACTTGCAGAAGTGTTTTTGAGGCTCTATGCCCTGAGTTGAAAAGTCTAATACACTTGGTGAATTTTTTTAGGTCTTATATTATATATATATATATATATTTTATTTATTATCATCATCATTTTATTAAATTTTATGTCATCTTTAGTTGTTCAAGACAGACCTTTCTATGTGCATGATGGCCTAATGCCAATGGTATTATTCGTGTGCTTCAAGTGGTGGTTGGAGCTAAAAAGTGTCATAGACATAATATGAGTTTATTATTGATATATTTTAGTGGTATATGAAATTTTTATACCATTTTTTTAATTTTTAAAGTGTTCCAAGGAGATCAAAGGATGATGTGTTGTAATGAAGGCCTAATTCAATTAGGTCTCCTTAAGGCCTAAAAGAGGTTTTGGTATTCTAAGTTGAGAATGACCCATTTTAATGATTTATTAATGTATTAAATGTGTTATAAGACCTAATTTAATGTTAATTAAAGTTTTAAAGTGTGTATAGTTGACCAATAGTGGTATGAGTTAGAGGATTGTATAAGAACAAGGCCTAATAGGCATGATTGTCTAGTTAGAAAAGGTGAGAGTGCAAGCGAAGGAAATATCATTTTAAAGAGATAAAAGAGGTATTTTATACCATCATATGGGTTTATATAAACTAAAATGAAGATATAATATGGGTAATATAGATGAATATCAAGGTATATGACCTAATATGTCTTGAAAAGACCTAGTTGAGTGAAGAAGCCTAGAAGGCAATTTGAGAGGGATAGAAGAGTGAGAAGAGCTAAAGAAGGTGATAATCATATATTGTGTGATAAATAAATTTTTTTTAAGGTGATAAAAAAAATTTAGGTGGCTGATTTGATGCTAAGTCATCTATGGGGTTGGTGCCTCCTTGCAGGTTGGTGCTTGTTAAAGCCAAATTGAGTGGGTGCTTAACTAATTGGGGTTGGTGCTCCTTGTGAAGTTAGTGCTTCACTAAAGATTAGTTTTTATTTTATATAATTGTATCCCATTTTTAGATATCATTGGGTTTTTTTCCCCTTGAGGGTTTCCCACTCAAATAAGTGTTTTATATGTTATGATCTTGTCTCATGTTCATATAAATGGTTTTTGATATGTTGCTAGTTCAGCATATTACTCTAATGGTTCATGAATGATAAAGTAAAGTTGTAAATTTTTTTGAAGATTGATTCACCCCTCGTATCAATAATTGTGCTTCTAACAAACATAAAATCCTAAATTGAATAGTAGAGAAGCATGGAAAATCTATATGGAAAGAATGACATGAAGAGGACATGATGGAGGTGACATCAACATTACTATTGGGCTTCAATTAAACATGTGTCTAGATATCATTAAACCTTAAAATATGAGCCTCAGAGATAATAAGGACATGTCACATGACATTTAAGGAGCTTAAATTTGATGGTAGTCCTAGATGTTGAGACTTTCAAATATTGTGAAGGGGCCTATTTTTGAATCTACATTTAACTAAATATGAACATTTATATCAAAATAGGAAAATCCTTATTTTATTTCTCACATTTGATCTAAGTTCATTATGGGATTCCTTATTCATAATTAAATCATTTTATTATTATTGCCTTGTCTTTTCTTTGAAAGGATCATGACTAACTTTTACATTTGATCTTGTAGGGTCAATCTTTCAATCTAAGTTGCTAATCCAGACATGTGTCACTATCAAGGAATCTAGGTCCATGACTCAAGCATAAAAAAAGTATAAGACAAAAGGGAAGTTATAAAAATCCCTTTCATAGTAATGAATTGAAAACATGAGGAAACTCTAAGTTAATGACAAAGTGACAAATGTCAATTACTAAATGGAATGTTGGATCCCAAGATAATCAGGGGATAATTCAAAAAAAGTTGGCATGGGCCTTAATCAAAGTATGGTCACAACTCCATCTTAATCAAAAATTATGCCACATCCAACTATATTCCCTCAATCATAAAAGAGTATTTATAACTTCCCCATTGGTGGGATGAGTTGGAAATCTTTAAGAAGGCTTACCCCTTCATGTATATATTATATTTTGAAAACCTTTTTTAGGCTAGAATTTTTAGAATTAGATGTTGTTGTGCCTGTTTGGCTCTTTTTGGATTATAGAAGAGACGTTTGAAATAAAACACCTTTATGTTTTCTTAGGATAATCTCCCTCATTCCATATTTTAGTCTTGATGTTATAAAATTATTTAATTTCAACAAAATGATTATAATTATCACATGTTATTAATTAAAATGCATTTCCTAATATTTAAAGGTTGTTAAGATTTTAAACCCATCTCTTATGCATGTACTTGGTGGTTATGGCCTTTTCCTCTTTTCTAGTCAATTCCTAGAATCTCACACCATCTTTGGATTGAAGTTGTGCTAAGTCTAGCTCAACCAGGGATCAATTTTCAATGGATCCATCTAATTAGATATTGTAGAGAACTTATTCAATATCGGTAGGCCTTTTATCCCATTATCCCTTATCTTTTACAAATTCTTTATGGTAGTGAGTTAATTTAGGAACTAAGCAATCTACAATTAATGATTTATCTTGATTTTTGCTTCATGTTTTATTTATCACCATTTCCATATTATTGTATTTAGGAAAGTGGTAAACTAGTAAAGAAATCAACCATTTACTTTATATGTAAATCTTTGAAAGTTTTATTTCTATATAACGCTAACCCTATATGTATTAATATAAATTTATGGAATATTTTAATAAATGTTTTAATCAAGGTAAATTACCCCTCAATTCATTAAAATAGGCCCCTTAAATGAATGGTCTATATCATCCAACTTAGTGAAGTCTAGTATACTAAGAACTGGTACATCTAGACCTTGGGAAAGCATTATCTTTCATAAGAAATTCTTCCTTTTAGGAGAGGTAGGGATTAACAACCCCTTTGCCTAGTTTTTGGCTTGTGTCAAAATATTTATTAATAAGATACTAAGTGGTATATACAAAAGCTTCTTAGGTGGACTAGGAATAGATATAAATGACCTGTTCTACCACCATGAATTATTTTATCCATGTACATGTTGAGGGGATAATATTTTGAGATAAAAACAATATTTATATTAAATAGTTAACTTAAAGGTATAATTTACATCTAGATTTTAATATGTTATAATTTTTTAAGAATTAATGTATCAACACTTTTTTTAATGCAATTCATATGGATCTTAATGTAACACTTTTGAGAAGGTGGCAACAAAAAATTACAGTGATATATTATATGTCAACTTCTAAATAAATTTTAATGAAATTACTTAGATGTTTCACAACAATGAAATAATATATCATAGAATTAAGAGAAAAATAAATACACCCACAATAATAATTCATAAAAGAGAAGAATAATTTATAAATATGATTGAGCCACTTCAAGAAGGAACATCAAAAATAATGACATAAGAGCATAATTTGAAATATGTTGATCAAATACTAGTCGCTACCTCCTATATATACTCTAATTATCCATGGTTATTCCATATGATGACCTTAATAAGAAAATTTAAAAATTTAAAAAAAGATAATATGAAAGTAATGAAAGCCACAAGTCAGCCACACATGTCCCTAAACATACTATAGGTTAAGGGTGTAGCATTCCCCTATCCTTCAAAACAATGTCACCCTCAATTTTGAATCAAATATGAATCTTTCTATAGGAAAGCTTCATCCTCCCATGTTTCATATTCATGATTCAGATTCTTCTACTTGATCAAATACTCCTTAATATCTCTTGTTCATAGCCTTATAGTGCATGTGTGAAGTAACTCCTTAGGTTACAAAATGACTCTTCCTTATTAATTTATTTCTAGTAACACAATCTGGTAGAAATTTTATGTCCAATTACATTCTTTAGATAAGATACTTGAAATACAAGATGCATATGAGTGGATTGGGGTAGTTCCAACTTGTATGCCACACTTTCAATTCTATGTAGGATTTAATAAGGGCCATAATACTTAGGATAAAGTTTGTTATCATTTTTATGTTACTTCAAATACTTTTTCTTATATGGTCGCAAGCACACAAATATGCAATCAACTATGTCGAAGTGCCTCTCACTATGGTGTTTATTTGCTTATTATTTCACTCAATTTTGTGCCATTGTAAAATTTTATCTCAAACTAGCTAGTACCTCTTATTGATATTGAATGTGTTCTTCAATAGATTGAACATTGGGTTGTACCTTAAAGGATTAAGTGATGGATGGGGAATGATACCATAAAGTGCCATAAATTGATACATTTTTGGAATAAGTATAGAAGGAAGTATTAAACCACCATTATGCTAGTGGCAACCAATAAACCCATCATTCATGTTTATCTAATGCAAAATAATAGAGATACCCTCTAAGCATTTGTTAACCACCTATGTTTTCCCATCAAAGAGGATGATATGACAAGATATGAACCAACTAAGTACCCAAATGTGTGAATAAATCAATATAAAAATTACTTGTAAATATGGTATCACGATCACTTAAAATGATCTTTGGAGTAACATGTAACTTGTGAGCTATATCGAGAAAAGCACCTGTTGATGTATTTGCTACAAATGGATGTGATAAGGAAAAAAATGACCATAGTTTTTTAGCCTTCCCATAATTACCATGATGACATTTTTACCTTTAGACCTTGGCAACCTTATAATTAAATCCATGGAAACATCCTCCCACATCTAGTTATGGATGGATAAAAGCTATAGAATACCTAGTGTGTTAATTATTTCACCTTTGTTGTATTGACACACCATGCATTATGCCACAAATTTATGTATATCCCCATTGATTCCTTCCCAAAATAAATCCTACTTGATTATATGATAGGATTTCAAAAAAGTTGAATACCCCTATTAGAGATGCATGAAGCTCCTGAAGGATCTTGTGTTTGAGGATATCATTCTTACATATGTAAAACTATATTTTTACCAAAATGTGTTACCTTTCCACATATTTTTTTCATAAAAAATAGAACCCTACTAAATATTATAAATCAAAACATGTGTATCCCTATTATTCTCCCAATTATATATTACCTCTTTAACCAATATGTATGTTAAAAGGTCATTGTGCATGGCAATGCCTCAACTAATTTATCCCTTCTAGATAGTGCATCTGGTACCATATTCTCTTTTAATTTCTTATATACTATTTCAAAGTCATATCCCATCATTTTAGTCACCCACTATTTCTATTCTTCTGATGATAATTATTATTCCAAAAAAAAAGACTATTATGATCTGTCTTTACCATAAAATTTCTAGCCATCAAATAAGGTCTCCATTACTTAACTACATGAAGAATAACCACCATCTATTTCTCATAGATTGATTTGAGCTTGATTTTACCCTTGAGTTGATGAATCTAAAATGTAATGGGTCTTCCTTCCTACATGAGTATTTCCCCTATGTCATGTCATGATGCATCACATTCCACAACAAAAGTTTTATAAAAATAAGGGGTATTCAAAATTGGAGTGGTGCACATAGCCTCTTTAAACTTCTCAAATTCCTTGGTAGTTATTTCATTCTAATGGAAGGATTCTTTAATCAACAAGGCAGTGAGTGGGGATATTATGTTGTCATGATTTTTTAGAAAATTGGTGATAGTAGCCTATTAGCCCTAAAAATATGTAAAGGTTATTGAGGGTGTTTAATACTTGCCACTCTATCATAGCATTAATCTTCTTAGGTTCAAATTTGACCCCTTAATGTTAAATAATATGACCCAAGTACTCCACCTCTTAGACTCCAAAAGCACATTTGGATGGTTTGGCATAAAAATAATGTTGTTTAAAAAATAACAATGCATGTCTCATGTGCTTTGAATGTACTTCCTAAGTTTTGTTGTATATTAGGATGCCACCAAAAAACACCAACACAAACTTCCTTAAAAAAGGTCCTCATATTAGTATTTATCAAACTCTAAAATGTAGATGATTCATTTGTGAGACCAAAAGGCATGACCATAAACCATAATGGCCTTCATGAGTTCTAAAATTTATTTTAGGGATATCCTCATCTCTTATATAAATTTGATGATACCCAGAATAAAGATCTAGTTGGTAAAATAAACAACACCATGTAATTCATATAAAAATATATAAATTTATGGAATAGGGAACTTATCTTTGATGGTGCACTTATTGAATTCTCTGTGTTTTGGGCACATCCTCTAAGTGTCATCCTTATTAGGCACCATGAAACCTAGGATGAATATTCACATTATCTATGTCTGATAATACTTGCCTCCAGCCTCTCCTATACCATATTTTTAATTTTACTCTTTACGGCATATGGATACTTTTATGGTCTGATGTTTGGTGGTATACTATCTAGAAGCAGTCTTATGGCATGATCAAGTTTTCTTATTGATGGTAGTACTTTTGGCATGGAACCATAAATAGTTAGGTGACCATCAACAATCATTTTTAAATCAAGATGTGTAGACAAATTTATTGGTTGAAATTCTATGTAAAATAACCATCTTACAAATCCTTCAGCCCAATTTTTAAAAAACTTTGTCATCTAATGCAAACAAACCAACTATGGATAATTTTCCCATAATCCACATAGTTTGAATGTCTTTACTTCAAAATGAAATCACATGAACAGTTCCTAAAAATATGTCTCTATTGTGCCCAAATTTTTGAGCCTTTGTACTCCTAATATAATATCAAACCCATCCATTGAAATAAAAAACATAAGATAATCTAACATGTATTCTCTCATAGAAATCTTAGTACTATGGAATTTTTCAAAATAGTTTACTATCCCACCATATATAATTATGACCTAAAATTCTAGACCTAGGTAAATGAAATTGTTCAAATGAGTATCCAACTTATTATTGATGAAGTTGTGTACTTCCAGATTTAATCAACATTGTCACCTTAAGATTATTAAAGAACCCCATCACCTTAATATTTTTAGGATTACTAATCCTTGAATGTGTATGACATGAAATAGTAGGGTGAGAATCTTCAAATTCCTCCTATGGATCTTCCATGCCCTCACCTGATACATCATCATATTTTTCATCTTCATTGGCATATTTAATGTAGAACTACATATTTTCAGCATGTTTATGTCCTTTGCTCCAGTTGTTATCACAGTCAAAACATAACCCTTTTGCATGCTTCTCTTAAATTTATTGGGGGGTAAATATTTTAGGCTAAGGAAATGATTGTGTTATGATATTGCATGTGTGGACATTAAATCCCTTTATTTGACCAATTTTTTTCATTCACTTTGCACACTAATGATATGGATTCAAATATTGAAGTTGGATTCAACATGCAAACCTTAATTTGGATGTTATCTTTAAGCCCACCCAATAACATGTCAACCATGTTCTCCTAATTGATGGCATTCATGCGTAAGGATATATTTTGAAATTGTTGAATATAATCTTTAGCAGTCCCTATTTATCATAACGTTGCTAAATAAATAAAGTGATTTTCTGAGATGTTGTGATAATGTATCTACAACTATGATAAATAACTGAAGTAGTTTTTTGAGATGTCATTTTGATAATGCATTTACAACTCCTTAGTAAATGTTGACTAATTAAGAAAAAATCCCTTATTTTTATTTTGAGCACACAACCATCTATACCAAATGAACTACTCAAGTTACAGATATAGAGATGCTATGACCACCTTTTGTGCACATAGAGTATGATGTAGAGAAAATAAATGTTTTATTTGATCGATCCAAATGAGTGTATCCTTACCATCAAACTTGTCCACTCCCAATTTTGGCATCATGTGATTCAAACCGATATTGGAGTTGTGATTTTTTGACTGGGAGAACCCAAATAAAGCTAAGCCACAAGAATAGACAACTTCCCACTGATAGTTTCCAACTATTTTTTCACAACATCGATGTCCCCTTTAACCCCAGTGATTTTTTATTTTTTTATAAAACTCATTGATCCAAAACTTAGAAGTTCTAGTTGATAAATATTTTAATAGCATAGAAATAACATAGTAATAATGAATTCTATGAGAAGAGATGTAGTATTACTAAAGATCGCAACACAAATATATGCTTATCTCTAGGAAGAGATGTCTGTCTTCACATTTTAGGTTACCTCTTCATTTATACACATTTTGAAATCATAGGGAGGATGTGTAAGGTCGTCAAGCTCAATTGATATCAATCGGTTTGACTTCTAAGATTTAAAATAATACAGAATTCGAGGAATTACTATTTTTAGACTACACTACTAAAATTAAAATTTGGGTCACTTCCATTGGGTTTTTGAGTTTCAAAATTCATCAATAAAATCTCCATTCCATCTCAAAACATTCTCCTCATTCTTATCTTTCCAATGGTTCAAACGGTGTGTCAATTGGAGCTACGGTGCCAAAGTTATGGCTCCCGAAAGTTCTGTCATCAATTAGGGTGGACCTGTCACCCGAATTATCACCTAAATTGTTGCCCAAATCATTCCTCCCTCCTTGAAAATAAATGGTACCCATTGCATCAATGTTCCCCATCAAGTTTGGTAGTTGTTTCTTGATTTTATTCTCTATGAGCCACTCACCTTGGTGGCTAAGCTGGCCCCTTTTGACAACCTGATAAAGTGGAATAGAGCATCCTCTTGTTGTCTTCATCCAGGTATCCAGAATCTGATCCTCTTCCATTGGATAAAAAATCTATGGATCAAGCTCATCAATGTATAGTTGTTCTACTAAAATTGAAGTGTCCAATAGAGGTGGGTGATATGGTTTGAGGAGCTCCACATTGAATATTGGATGCAGACCAAGGTAGGCTAGTAGGTTCAACTCAAAAGCATTTTCTCCAACTCTTTTGGTGATGGTGTAGGGACCATATCACAAAGGCCAAATCTTTTTGTGTGGGCCTACAAGTCATTCCTTCTAAAGCCACAACCAAACCTTGTCACCCATAGCAAAATGGTGTGCAATCCTATGTTTGTCATGGCATTGCTTATACTTTTGATTCATCTTCTCCAGGATGTCATGAACTTGTTACTAGATGTGTTGCATTTGTTCAATAAACTTTGTTGCTTTTACTGCCTTAGATCTTCCATGAGGTGTGTATTCCATGGTGGAAAATTTAATAGCTATATCAATTGGTGCCATGGGTTGGAACCCAAAACATACTTGGAATGGACTGTGCTTGGTCAAGATGTGCAGTGCCTGATTGTATCCATGTTGTATGAAAAGAAGTCCCTCATCCCATGTGCATGGATATTTAGAGTGATACATCTAAATCATGTGAACAAGTAAGTAGTTTACCACCTTTGTCTGGCCATCAATCTATGGATGGAAGGTTGTGGACTTCATTAGCTTAGTATCCATCATCTTCCATAAAGTGGACTAGAAGATGCTCAGGAACCTGCTATCTCGATCTAAGACAATGGACTTAGGGAGACCAAAATGGAGCCATACATGACTAAAATATAGTTGAGCAATTTCCTCAGTAGATATATTTTTCTTACAAGCAATCATGATAGCCATTTTTGAAAAATGATCAACTACCACAAAAATACAGTCCTTACCATGTTTAGAAGTGGGCAAACCTAAGAGAAAATACATTGAGATAGATTCCCAAGGCCTGGTTGGTTCTGGCAATGGCATGTACAATCCTTGTTTCTTATTTGTTGGCTTGGCTATCACACATGGGGTGAAGGACTTGAGATATCTTTCCATATCCTTTCGGATATGGGGCTAGTAGAAGTGTTTTTGAAGAACTGCCAATGTCTATTTGATACCAAAGTGTCCAACTGTCCCAATGAAGTGTGCTTCCCATATCATCTTTTGTTGCTCTACAACTATAACACAGATGTGCCCCATATGATATAGGACATTATCTTGAAAATATAAATCAGAAACATGTTTACCTTTTTGAAGTGCTTGATATGTATTATCAAAGGTAGGATTTGCTTCATACAAAGCACCCCAAGTGGTAGTCTCATGTCCACACAAGTCAAGAACTATTGTGAGTGTAATAATTGGTGGGTAGCTTAGACAATCTATAGCTATATTTGAGCTCCCTTTTTTGTGTTTGATTATTAGGTGGAATTGCTGAAGATATGTGGCCCACTTTTGGTGCCTCTCATTTCATAGTTTGCTTTGCATCTGGATGAATTCCAATGGTCTATGGTCAGTGTGGATGATCGTCTCTTTCCCCAAGATGTAGTGTTTCCATTATTTGTAGGCTTACACAATGGCATAGATCTCCTTATCATGTGTTTGATATTTCCTTATTGTATCAATGAAAGTTTCACTATGATATGCAACAAGATGGCCATGTTGCATGATGATAGCTCCCATGGCATATTCAGATGCATCTGTAATCAACTCAAAAGGTTGATGCAAATCATGCAAGGCAAGAACAGGAGTTGATCAAAGTTTATTCTTCAAATTCTCAAATGCCCTTTATCATATTTTACCCCACTGAATTGTAGCTTTAGCTTCTCCTTTAGTCACTTGGGTTGGTGACCAAGCAACATGTGAAAATCCAAGAACAAACCTGCGGTAGAAACTTGCAAGACCCTAAAATATGCAAAGCTCTATGAGGGTCCTTAGTGTGGGCCATTCTCAAATAACTTAAATCTTTTTTGGATCAACATGGACCCCTTCCTCATTCACAACATACCTGAGGTACTGAATTATTGTCATCCTGAATGTGCATTTGTCAAGATTTGCATACAACTTGTGCTCCCAAAGAGTTGAAGCACCTTACAAACATGTTGTAAATGTTCTTCCCATGTTTTGCTATAGATGAGTATGTCATCTAAGTAGACAGCCATGAATGAGTTGTTGAAGGGTCATAAGATGTCATCCATCATCCTCATGAAGGTTGAAGGTGCGTTAGTTAAGCCAAAAGGCATAACCAACCATTGAAAGAGCCCCTCCTTAGATTTGAATGTAGTCTTCCAGACATCAGTGGGATCGATGGGAACTATGTGATAACTAGATTTGAGATCAATTTTGGTGAAGAACTTCACACCACAGAGCTGGTCTAGTAGGTCATCAATCTTGGGGAGAGGGTAGCGATTCTTCATAGAGATTTTATTTAGGGCTCGCTAGTCAATGCAAAGCCTCCATTTTCCATCTTTCTTTGGTGCCAAGACAATTGGGCTACCACAAAGTGAAGAGCTTGGCTTGATGTGACCCTTTTGGATCAATTCTTGAATCTATCTTTTTATCTCATCATTCTCCAAAATTGATTTGTGATACACAGGACTGTTAGGCAAAGGTGATCCTAGGATCAAATTGATAGAATGTTTTACCTGGCAATGTAGTAGAACTCCTATGGGTGACTTGAATAAGTCATCATATTCTCCTGTGATTCATCCTATCTACTTTTGTTGTTGTGTTGATTGTGTAGTAAAGACTGCAACATCGACCTTCTTGGATTTTTGTGGTTTGACCACCATAAGAACAAATTGCTTTGTCTTCTCCACCCATCTCTTGCACTACTTAGCACTGATCAGGGAGACAGATGTGGGAGGTGGTACCTCTAGTACCCTATAGCACCGTGTTCCAAGAGTGAGCATGATCCTTTAGGTTCGTGATTCATAGATGCCATGTCATTCATACATGAATGGCTGACCAAGGAGCACATCACAAACATCTAGATTGACCACATCACACAAGACTTCATCTTGGAATGGTTTATAGCATATGAAAGAAGACAATGATGGGTGACACGGAGATCTCTCCCTAGGCTCAATCCAATACTGTAGGGCTTTAGATGAGGCTTCATAGATAGATTTAGACTTTTCACAACTTTAGCAGAGATTAAATTATTTTGACTCCCACTATCAAGAATGAAATGCAGAGGCTTACCTTTTATCCATAATTTAGAGTGAAACAATCTTTCCTTGTCATCTGGTCTTTCCTCACAGGTCTATGATGAAGCAAAGATGGTGTCAGGCTTAACATCTACAATTTCTTCTTCATCCTCTTTGACTATGGGTTGTGTATGAGGCAGAGTAGTAGATGTTGAGTATTGTGACTCAGAAAGCAGTGACTTGATGGCTCGACATTCTTCTTTGGAGTGAGATCTAGTTTTGTGGTAATCACACCATTTTCTAGCCTTCCCCTTCTGGGATTTATTATCTTGAAACTCCTTTTTCTTCTAATTTTGGCCTCGTGTTTGACCTTCCTTATCACTTTTCCATTTTGAGGGTTAACTCTTCGTATTCTTTCTGCCATGCTTTTGTTCAATCTTCACTACAAATTTGTATGCCTCATCGAGGGTTTCCAAATTGAAGAGTTCCATTTCCCCCTGTATGTACCATTATAGTCCACCATGATATTTGAGAGTCTTATGTTTCTCACTTTCTTGAATGCCCAATCTTGCAGCAAAGAATGAAAAGTGTCTGTGTAATCTTGAACAAATCGGTCATTACCTTGGCAAAGTTATTACCACTGTATGTATAGATCATCATATGCTCCGATGGGATAGTATTCTTCTTTCACCGCTTCCACAAAATCATCCTAGGTAGGTTCTAACTCAAGGCCAATGTCATCTGTACTGAACCTCTTTTTGTACACTTCCCACCAGTTTTTCATGGGCAATGATGATTTCCAAAGAGAAAAAGTAATCTTTTCTCCATCGGTGAACTTATTTACAAAGAAGTAGGAAGACAATTGATCTAACCAATTTTCTATTGCATCAGCATTGATTTTGCCTTCAAATGTAAGAATATCAAAATTTACCTAAACCTTGAAGGGTGTTGGGGCACTGAAAGGATGTTCCCTTGATGAGGAGCCAAGAAGTGTAGCCGTAGAGCCAGGATTTCCCATTAGAAGTGTTTGAAGAATTTGGGCAAATTATTATAGCATCTGTGCTTGTTGCCGTTGGAGGGCTTCATTCACCATTTCCTTGAAAGGATCAGATGTCTCGATGTCATCCACCATTTGAAGTCATTTGGAGTGAACGGGTGGAAATTTTGGAAGCTCTATTGTTTCCCACCCAAGCTTCTTGTAGCCTGACCTCATCCTTGGGATCATACACTCTCAAGACAAACCGCTCTGATACCATTGATCTAAAACTCAGAAGTTCTAGTTGATACATATTTCAATAGCATAGAAATAACACTGTAACAATGAATTCTCTGAGAAGAGATGTAGTATTACTCAAGATCACAATACAAATATATGCTTATCTCTGGGAAGAGATGTTTGTCTTCACATTTCGTGTTACCTCTTCATTTATACACATTTTTAAAGTATGGGGAGGATGTGGAAGGTCACCAATCTCAAGGGAGATCAATTGGATTTACTTCTAAGATTTAAAACAATACAAAATTTGAGGAATTATTATTTTTAAAAACTTACTATTTTTATACTACACTACTAAAATTGAAATTTGGGGCACTTCCATTGGGTTTTTGGGGTCAAAATTCATCAAGTAGATCTCATTCCATCTCACGATGTTCTCCTCATTCTTATCTTTCCAACGGTTCAAATGGTGAGTCAATTGGAGCTACGGTGCAAAAGTTATGGCTCCCAGAAGTTTCGTCATCAATTGGGGTGGAACTATCACCTGAATTGTCGCCTAAATTGTTGCCCAGATCACTCATATTTATTCACCATACTTTATATATCTAACTAAATTTGGTGAACTACCTCAAAAACTAAAGGATCTAAAGTTTTAAAGTCCATGTCATCCTTACAAAGATTTTTTTGAGTGTCTTTCCCTTTCCTAAGGCTATGAGTGTAAGGACTAGCCATACAGAAACCCTAAGATGGAGGGTTTTAGTCCAAAAAAATGTGTACTTATAGATTATACCATTGCAGTGAGACAAAACCAATGACTACTAATTGTCACAAGGGTGAAAAAATAATTTCTAAGCTTTTTTTAAAGACAAGAATACTATGATGACAAAAAAAATTAAATTATTCCCAGATTGTAAGTTATGTTTTTTCGATCTTCAATTCTCAAGCTAAGTACAGCACCATATCCAAAAAAATAATGTCATAAAAATTTTCCCTAATTGATGCTCTAATACCACTTCTAATGAAATTAAAGTTAGATGTTTCAAAATAATGGAATAATATATCACAGAACTAAGATTAAAATAAGCAAATACATAATAATAATAATTAATGAAAGAGAAAAATATTTAAGAAATATGACTAATTCACTTTAAGGGGAAAACCTCTAAAATAATGTAATAATATCAAAATTCAAAATATGATGATCAAATACTAACCACTACATCTTTTAAATATGTTTCACGTAAATTTTCACTTTAAGTTTTGAAGAAAGAGAGAAAAGAAACTTGATACAGGTATGGTTGAAAAACCTATTTGGTTGTATACATGTTGAGTCCAAATGATTGTGAGAGCTCCTCTTTGGCTTGGGAAGAAGACCTGTAGATAAGCAAGCACTACATCAAACTTTTTCATTAGACAGATAGTTGGATGGATTGCCTAGCGATAGCTAGATCTCAAAAGTAAAAGCTTCCTTAGGGGTTGTCAATCCACACATTTTAAATAATTAAGTTCACAAAACTAAAAAGAATAGACTTACATCAATTAAAGAAGATTACTAAAATTGAACACAAAAATGCTTGCTAAGAAAATAGACTAGAAATGATCAAATTAGTGATAAACTAATTAATAATAGTGCTAAGGGGTTGGGGTCTACTTCAAAAAATCTAAAAGGGGTTTGTGAGGGGTCAGAAACATAGAAAATCAGGTTTTGTTAAAGTTATGTGGGTGAAAATATCTTGTTGGTTTTCACTTCCATAGGTGACCGTTGATGGCTGGGGTGACCATCAGTGGTTAAGGTGACCATCATTAGTCAGGGTGACCATCGATGACTGGGTAGAACATCGATAGTTAGGATGATCATTGATGGTTGGGCAAAACATTGATGGTTGAGTGAACCATTAATGATTACCACATAAGTTCTAGGTTTGATAAATAGCCGAATAACAGTATCCAAAAGATAGATTATGGGAGTTGGGCAAGGGTTGGATTGATTATAAAATGGAAATAAAGTATGTGAATATTGACAAACAAGTACTTATCTTAACAAAATTATATTAGGTGGGCGGTTGATATAGTTAGCCTATTGGTGGAATCTAGTTTGATTCTGATAGAGTAATGGTACTTGAGATCTTGGTTGAGAGGTGATGGTAGGTCGGCTCTCAATGAGATGGTTGATGATGCTTGATAACATTGATGATGTTGATTGACTTAAAAAATAAAACTCTTGAACACCTAAGCTCCTGATAATTATTGTAGATGATTTGACCTCCCAAGCCTCTTTCTCTTATAAGCACAAGCAAAAGTGGAAGTGAAGGTGCAACTAGGCCATCTAAATATAATTCATCCATTCAAAGGCTTGCAACAAGAATTAGATGAGTTATATTTATAATAGTTCAGTAGAAAGCTTACATTATTTTGGTTAAGAGGTATATCATGATCATCAATGATCAATGGTTCCCAGCTGTGACCATCGATGGTCACCCTGACTATTGACGATCAAGTTGTAGAGGAAAATGGTCTAGAAGGTCACATTGAGATAGTTTGTGAAACTAACTATGGATGAGAATAGTGAGGCTAGATTTGTGTAGGTTGGTCCCAAGGGGACCCTAAGTAGGTCCAAGGGGATTTTAGACATTCAGAATTGTAGGTGTGCATATTTACAATGTTTATATTTTACCCCTATTTGTTGTGTAGTTAGCTACATAACAAAAAATGGAGTATGGGTCAAGGATCTGGTTGCCCCGAGAGTAAGAGGAGGTGTTCCCCCTCAAACTAGGAGTTAGTGAGGTGAATCTAAAATGGGTATGGGTTTAATAAGTGATATGTGGTGAGTCACGAGGTGGTGACATAAGGTTGGGTATTTGAAATGTAAACTTGTGCACAAACTACAACCAAAAAGGTAAAATAAACAAGATCATGTAAAGACTAAAATCACCAACATTGGTAAAAAATTAGGGTCTATGCAAATAAGGATAAGTGACAAGTGAACCATGTGACCGCCTATAGGTGTGGCAGTTAGGAACACTCATAAATGCAAGTCTCCTAAGTGAGTTTTATGTTTCTAGTGCCTATCCAAGGTAGGAAGTGATTTTTAGAAAAACACAAATGGGTTAAGTGTCATGAGTATCTAAGGTAGGAAGTGCTCTTGATGAGACATAAGTGGGTCAGTATGTGCGAAGTGACATAAAATGTAAAAGGTCAACATGGAAATGTTGTCACTGTAGTCAAAAGACTAGGCAAAAAAGTGATGCAAAATTACATGCTAGATGAGCCAAAATAAACCTACATTGAGGTGATGAGGTGGTCAGGTGGTTAGGTTGGTGGAGACGGGCATCTCCAAAAGTAGGCGAAACTTGGTTTAGGTGTGATAGGTATTAGAGTTTGAGGTGAAAAGTGGAAAATGGGGTTTCTTGATCATCAACAGTCAAGGTCCCCAAAAAGTGACTATTAATGGTCACCCTAACCATCGATGGTTAGGGGAAACCCTAAAAATCCACAATGGTCAAAAGTAAAAAACAAAACTCATCTTTACCCATTGTTACTTTTCATGCTTATTTGATTAAGCTTTGACGATTATGGCATTGTGTAGAGAGGGTGACCATTAAGGTGGTGCATATTTATTGGTTGGTGGTGTGAGGGTTGATTGCATGGGCTTGAGATGCAAGGAGCATGAGGACATACGTGGGTAGTTATTCATGGGTTTTGACCATGGTGGAGATTGAGGAATGAGGTAGGGGGTGCCTTGAATTTGGTAGCTAGGTTTGATTTATGTTATTTAAATTTGGTTGAAGGGTCAGGACTGTGCTGAAGATGCTTTATTTGGGTTGTAATGCCCTAGGTAGAGTTTCTACAAAAAATTATGGGGAAAAAATAGGAATTGATAGGGTGGGTGGGTGATTCAGTTTAGATAGGTTGTAGGCTAGGTGTTTACGTATGTTTATTATGTGTTTTGGTTATTGTTTTTGCTTATGAGGGTTTGGGAATTCTGGCCATAGAATTCCCATAGTGACCATTGATGGTCAAGTTTGATCATTGATGGTCGATACCCTATGATATAGGGGTCCATGACCATCAATGATCAACATGACTGTAGGCAATTGGGTAGGACTGGTTAGGGTTTTGTAGGTTTTTAGGGATAAGGTAAGTTTTTAGGGTTAGGTTAAATGGGTTAGATGATGGTTTAGGGTAAGGGCAATGGTTTGGTCAAGATAAGCTTAGGGTTAGGGTCTATTTGAAGTTTTGAAGTGTGTTAAGGAGTCATGGGTTGATAGGCCAATATCAGCTGCTAGGGGGTAACGTAGCTGGGAGGAGATAGGTAGGAGTGATAGGGGAATAGGTCATGTGTAAATAAACTAGGGTATATGAGACCTGTGTCAGTAATTGAGTCAAGTATTTTATATGATGCAGGCCAAGGAGCAAATTTAGATACATGATCACATGCCATACATCTTCCCCAAGCTTCATGAGATGATGACCCTAGAAGACTAGGTGCATATGGAGGAGGTAGGGATGAGGGAAATGAGGCACTACCATCATGTTCCTAGAGATGCATCTATGATTGTAACACTCATTGAGAGATGGGATCCTACTATGAACACCTTTTTATTATTGATTGGGGAGATGACTATTCTCTCTAAAGATGTACATAGGATCACTTGACTCCCACTATGTGGCAAGGTGATATATCATATCAAGCAGGAGGAGTGGGATGGCTTTATTAAGTATTTGTATAGGGATAACAATGATTAGGCCTGATGGTATATTGGTGGATTTAGTTACTCAATGTTGTATGAGCAAGCTTCAGAGGAGAGGAGACTTATGATGATGTTCATGATTGTGGTGATGTGATTTGGGCTCCCATATTCAAGTAGTGAGAGGTTTTTATGTGTTATTGGGTGTATTGGTAGAGTTATTACTTGGTAGGACCATCTTTGGTTGGGTCCCAATTTTTCTTGTACAAATTTATAGGGAGCTATGGGGGTTTAGGCACCACAAGAGATATAACATCAGCATTGGCCTAATTATTCATTACTAAGCTTATGAGCATATTCAAGTTTTGAGACCCATGGGATTGTCATGGGTAGGGTACACATAGGTCAAGTTCCCATTATTTTTATGAGATGGAGGTATGATTTGGATGCATTAGGTGTAGTAGGTGGCATCCATGATGTTGATTATTTTAGGGTTGTACTAGGTGCATTAGTAGCTAGAGACATCATTTAGAGTCCATATATATAATTTCTGATATGTCCAAGTTACAAGAGGTAAGCCCTTGCCCTTTAGAGTTACATGTGGATAGTGGGCAAATGAGAGGGAGAGGTTGAGTTGATTCCATTCAATAGGGTACATTGGTAGTTTGGCTTGAGACAGGGTGTCCCAAGTCTATTTCCTTAGTATAGGAGGTAGGATTTAGAGTTTCAATTGTCAATGCCCTAGCCTATTCTGATAGTTTTGGATGGTGATTTTAAGGATATTCCTATTAGATCCCCTATGGATGATGTTGGGTATGTAGATAGTTATATAGATTGGTACTAGATGATATATGCAGTTGTAGATGTTGGTGGGGATGATGGAGGGGCAATATCAATGGATATAAATCCAATCAACCATAATAGATAGGTTGGGCTGACATTGGTTATGCCCAAGTGTAGATATAGGTTTTACATAGATAGGTGACTGAACTATAAGGTCATCTCACCAAACTACAGGGTCAACTTACCACCATTACAAGTGAGAGGGACCAGGCACAGGCATCCCTAGGGATAATCACATAGGAGAGGGACCTACTAAGATAGAGGGCAGGAACGGTCATGGTAGTAGTAGGAGGGCTATCAAACATAGTGGCATGGGCATGCTACCTAGCCACTACGAAGGAGCTTCGATATTATGAGGTGATAGTGTTATATCAATTACCACAGGCTATGTGATATGGGGAGTATAGAGCTAGTTTGGTCGGTGGGTTGTTGATAGCCACTCCAAGATAATGGGATGTTATAGTTGGTGAGGCAGGGATCTTAGAAGGACCACCACTAGGTACAGGTGTAGGTACAAGTATAGGTGGGTCTAATAGTAGTGGCACAGGTATAGGTGGGGCTAGTGGTAGTGGTGCCCCATGACCATGTTTAGATATGTTTTTGTATTGATATTAATAGATGTACACTATTTTGATACTGACCTACATGCTAATTTACCGAGATGTATATTTTTTTGAGAGAGAGTTTGATACATTCATACATATATTATTTATGATGACTCGATGTAAATGATGTATGTATTATGATGATGTATGATTATGGTTCATGATATTCATGTTCATGGCTATTTATGCTTATGCTTATGGTTGATGGTCTAAGACTTCTTGTGTATGCTTCATGAGATGTTGACTTTGGAGCTTTGGCATGTGATGCTAGACAAATAATTATGATATTCTAATTTTGTTCATGGATGTGTTACTAATGGATGTATGTCATATGATAACATAATGGCTTTGTTTATGGTTACGTGATGTGTTGTTTATACGATGAATTATGATAATGTTCTGGTAAATGGGTAGATTGGTAGATGGTATATGCTACGCTCCATGATGTTGTCTTCATTGATTTCATTTGTGTATATGATGGTGATTGGTGTAATTAGTGTTGCTTATGATATGATATATGCTCACATGATGTCATGATGGTTAATGGATAGGACTATGTTTATGGTCTATTGTGATATGTTTGAATTATGTTATTCATGATCATGGAGATAAAATATGAGTATGGGTGTAGGTGTAATGAAAATACATAAAGTGGGTGGATAAAAAACTAAATGTTTTTAGAAATTGATAAGAATCATGAGAGGCATGTCTACATGAACTAATAAAGGAATATAAAATAAGGGTGATGCCTTTTCATTGGTAAGGACCAAAATAAAACCTAAAATTGGATTGGCTTAGTGAAAATAAGCCTTTCAAATACTTCACATTAGCATGCTTAGGTTGATAAACAAGTATCTTAACCACATTGTGTCAAGTAAGCTCATAGTCCTGTGTATATGATATGTGGAGAGAAAAAGGGTGAAAATGGAAACTTTTGTGATACTAGTGTGCCTCTTCTATAGGCTTCCAAAGAGGTACTAAAAACAAGTCTATACTCATATATAAATTGTAGACTAATCAATACAGGAAGTCTATCGAGGAGATTCGATTGTGGCCTTATGAGATTATTGTTTTTTATGAGAGTTGATTGTAGCTTTCTCATTACTTTTACTTGTGCTTAGGGGTATTTACTAATTTTGAATTTGCTTTAGGGTTGGGGAAGCTGATCGATGTGGGAAGATTCCAAGAAATTTCTAGCTTTGAAAAATGCCTCACTCAGCCATCCTTTGAGGGAGTGGTATGAGTTTATATGCTTAGTCTAAATGCTTTTGATAGTTATCCTTTAGGGGAGAAGTCAACCTTACATTTTTCAATTTCAACTAGGTTTTCCATAGTTGTCCTTCAAGGGAGCAGGTTGTGCATGTTAAGAATGACCCATGATGTGGTTTTGACTATTTTGATATTGCTTTTGCATTTGTTTGATTTTTTATTGACATAGAATTTCTTATACATGTTCAAAGGGTTACCATTATGGAGGCAAAGCTAAAGGTACAAGAAATTTTAGTAGGTAAAAAGAGGTTTAGGTGACAATGACCATGGGAATCTATCTCAAAGAGGGATAAAAAGTACCATGAGATTCATGCCATGGGTAGAGCCATGATACCCATAGTTCAAGTTTAGGATATGAATGTGATGGATAATCACATGATTTACTTGTAGTTGGTTGACCCTAGAAATAAGGAGATTAATGTGGGTGCAAGAGATGAGCTTAAGTTAGATAAATGATGAGTTTGATCCCTATTTAACAATAGAAGGGATGCAGATGTGAGGCATCAAGAGGTTTAGGCTCTGGTTTGCCTTTGAGAGAAGACAAATGATAAGCTCCTAATCCATACTTATGGGTTATGAAATAGGGTCCAAGCCCATTGAAATTAAATTTACCCCTTTTTCTTTTCTCCATATTAGTTACATGTTGATTTTACTTGAGAACAAGATCTCCAATTTTGAATTCTTGGACTTTTAGGTGTTTTTTATAGGCACGTGTGATTCATTATTGATAGACACAAAGATGGGAAAGAGTGACCAAATGATCCTCATCAAGTAGCTCAAGTTGGGCTAAACATTCCTGACGATAATCATCTTCTAAAATAAGGTCGCACAAATATATGCAAAGAGAAGTTATTTATATTTTAAGAGGCAATAAAGCCTCAACTCCAAACACAAGAGAAAAAGGTGTAACACCTATAGGAGTTTGGATGATAGTATGATATTCCCATAAGGCAAAAGGGATGTCCAATTGCAACCCTGACCTGAGACATTGACCATTTTGGTAAGCATGTTGTTAAGGGTTTTGTTAGGGGCTTCTGCTTATCCATTTGCTTGTGGGTGATAAGGGGATGAAAATTTAATTTTAATACCAAATACATCACAAAGGCCCTAAACTTGTTTGTTTTTTAAGAATTTGCCATTATCAATGATGATCTTATGGGGAACACCAAAATGGTAGATGATATGATGAGTGATACATTCAATAATTTTATTAGCTTTTATCAAGGTAAGAGGAATGGCCTCCACCTATTTACTAAAACATTTGGTCATGGTGATGATAGATTGATGTCACTATGAAGAGTGAGGGTTAATATCACTAATAAGGCCTAGAACCCATTGTGAGAAGGGGCAAAAGTCCAGGAAAATACAAAGACTATTATTGGGTGCATGATGTAAATTAGCATGTTGTTGACACTTGATTCACTTTTTCACATAATCATAGCAGTCTTGGTTAAGGGTAATCCAATAATATCCTAGGCAGAGGATGTGCTTAGCCATAGTGAGTCCACTAAAGCATGCCCCATAAATACCATCATGCATTTCTTTGATAGCGTGAAAGGCTTTTGCGATACAAAGCCAATAGAAGAGGAGGCCATCAAGACCGTGTTTATATAAGTTTCCTCCCATAATGGTATAATGAGAGGTGCTCTGAATAAATGCTCGATGGGCATTCCTAGAAAGGCCAAAGCAGACTATGTCAAGGTGAAGGTAATTAAAGGTTTGTTGATAAAATAAGTCAGGCAAGATCTCCTCCACAATAAAGATGGTTGGAGTGTCTGATTTGGTGTAAGAAGGTTTGATGAGGCAAAGGACAATGACTAATAGTTTGGAGTATGAGTGTGCCAATGGGATCTAAGAGGTAAGAGAATCCATGGTGTCAAAAAATGTATTGGTAGATCATAGGGTGGTTTGAATATGGTAGTGTTCAAATTATGTCAAGAGTTTAACTAACTATCTATACAGTTGCAAAACCTCATTCTTACATTGGTAAATGCCATTGACTTGATTGACCACAAGGTGGGAGTCACCAAAGATGTTGATTATTCTGACTCCCAAGGCTAATGTGGTTTGGAAACTTATTACTAAGGCTTCATATTTTACCATATTGTTAGTACATTTAAAGTCAAATTTAAATGACAAGGGAAGTGGTTCATTGATAAGGGGGATAAGGATGATACTAGCTCCCCCACCATGCCAACATTTAGAACCATCTAACAACATGGTGACTTGATTGGTTATATCCACTTGAGATAGGCTTGCGATAGACTCATCTATAAATTCAAGAAGAGGAGGTTGGTTGCTTATTAGGGTTATGTCAACTAATTGTTCGATAATGACTTGCCCCTTGATTGATTTATATTGGAGGAACTCAAGGTCAAACTCAGCTAAAAGCATGAGCCACTTAGCCATACATTGGTTTTGGTATGGTTTGGATTGCATGTACTTGATTGGGTCAGTATTAGTTGTGATAAAAAATTTATGGTTAAGAAGGTAGTGGTGAAGTTTGGTGGCCATGAAGACTAGAGCCAATCATAGTTTCTTGGTATGTGTGTATTGAGTCTCATACTTGACAAGTGTGAAGCTAATGTAATAGATGACTTGCTCTTTGCATTGTTCATCATGATGGACAAGCATTGCCCCTAGGGAATGGTTAGTGGTAGAAATATAAAGGTAGATAGGTTGGTCATCCTTAAGAGGTGTGAGGACATGTGGAGATAGAAGGTATTATTTTAGTGCATCAAAGGCCCTTTGATAATTAACATTTCACTTGAAAGAGATGTCCTTTTTCAAGAGGTGGTGAAAGGTTTGACACTAATCAGAGAGCTAGGAGATGAAGTGGTGAATGGATTAGAGCTTCCCCTGTAAACTATAAAGTTGTTTAAGATTGGTTGGAGGTAGCATCACGAGGATGGCTTTAATTTTTGCTGAATCAACCTTGATTCCTCAAACAAAAATTATGAAACCAAGAATTTTTCCTGACAAGACCCCAAAAATACATTTTTTGGGATTAAGGTAGACATGATAGTGGATAAGTCACACAAAGATAACCTTCAGAATGGCTAAGTGGTCTTTGAAAAGTTTGGACTTCCTGAGAAGGATATCCACATAGTCTTTGATGATTGTATGGATAAGGTCATGAAAAATATAGGTCATGACACATTGGTAGGTTATACCAACATTTTTTAAGACTGGAGGGAATGACCCTATAATAGAAGGTCCCCCATGGGGTGATAAAGATAGTTTTATGCTGATCTTTAGGGGTAATCAAAATTTGATTATAACCCAAGAAACCATCCATGAGAGATACTATCCCATGGTCTACTATAAGATCAATAAGTTGGTCAATGCTAGGTAGAGGAAATTCATCCTTTAGGTAGGTGAGGTTGAAGTCATGAAATTCCACACAAATACATAGTCCCCTATGGCTTTAGTGAAAGGCATGATGTTTGAAATCCACTAGGGATAATCAATGGGTTGAATGAAGCCTATAGAGAGGAGGCGTTGAAGCTCTTCTTTGACAAAAAGGGTTATGTGAAGATGCATTCATCAAATTTTCTATATAAAAATCTTAGAATCATGATTGGTTACAATGCTATGGTTGGAAATGGATGGGTCAATACCAGGCATGTCAGCTTATGACTAGGAGAATGTAATGTTGTGGTCTTGGAGGAAGCTAGAGAAGTCATGTAGTTCCTCAGGAGTGAGAGATTGGCCTAGTTTGATGATATGAGGGTTGCTTAAAGTGCCTATGTCAATATCCATAGTGGATTCATTTAACATGGTTGATGTTTTTAGAAGTAAGGATTTGTGGATGGAGGAATTAGGTGCACCAAGGTAGGTGAGAATAAAATCATCATCTTGGTACTGAACCATGCTAATGGTAGGAGAGTCCTCTCCTACCAGTCTAGGATGGATCAAAGGGATGGATATGGGTAGTCCATCCTTTTGATAAATCAAGGGGCCAAGGGTAATCATGTTGATGGAAAAAAATTAAGGTGGGATGATGTCCTCATCCTCACACTCAAAGGGATGGGGTGTTGGTGAGGAAGGGGTCTCTTCTTCAACAATGGTAATGGTAGTTTGTTTGGATTTCCTCTTATTAGGTAGAATGAATCCAAGGATATTCTTCTCATGAGGCTTTCAAGTCTCAATCAAGATCAATGTGTGTGGTCTATGCTCGTATCACCTTAAGCTGAATCCTTTCTAGGCACACCTATGGAGGTATAATTTGGTAAAGTTTGGGTTGTCCAAGTAAGAGAATGCAGAGGTGAATAGTTGAGGTGAAGAGGGGATGGCATCATTGCTAGGGTCTTGTCAATTTCCCCATATATAAATTTGGTTTGATATCTTGGAGGCCCCAAGGGGGTAATGGCTCCAATGTTGGGATCATAAGCTAGCAGATGGTTAAGTTTCCCATACTCTTGAAGATTAGGGAAAGCATCGAGGTTAAGGAGATGATATTATCCAAGGGTAAGGCATTGAAAGGTAGATTCAAAGGGATTAGTGGTGGATATTTTTTCCATGGGAATAGATGAATTGATAGATGCCTCCACGCAAGGAGAAGCAATGGCTTCATTTTTCATGGTTGAGGGTTTGGTGATGGATGTTTGGGGTAATGTGGTCAGAGGTAAGAGGACATCATTAGGTTGGTAGGTCATGTTGCATGCTACAAAAAATATTGGTTCAAATTCTATAGTAACAACCTAACCTTCATGTTTGAATTTGACATGATGGTGGTGGGTATAAGGTACGTAACCCATAGCTCAAATCCAAGGTCTCCCTAACAGACCATTGTACTAAAATTCACCTTCAACCACATAGAAAAGTTTGGGGAGAGTGCATGGTCCAAGCCAAATTTTGAGGATAATTGTTCCTAAGGTAGTGGTCATTGTGTCATTAAAGGAGTGAATCACAATTGAAGTTTGGGACATGACATTGTCTGGTAATTTGAGTTGGTCATAGGCATGGGAGGAGATGATGTTGATGCTTGCTCCCCCATCAATCATAACCCACCTGATGTAGGTTTGGTTGATGTGGGAAGTAATAAAGAGAGGAGGATATAGATCCTTAGGGTGGATAGAGGGAATCTTCAAGTCCTTGAAGGTAATAAGGGTGGAGAGTTGAAGAGCACCTATAAAGGCCTCTATAGGTGGAGAGTCACCTAGTCTGACTTCAATAGCTTGCATTGCCTCGATCATGGCCTAAAGATGGTGATGTGAGGTGTAAATGAGATTGTAGAGGCTCATCTTGGCTTGATTTTGGTGAAGTTTCTTAAGGATGATCCTCTTGATGGATTCAGAGGGGTTATCCTCAGAGGTGCCTAAGATATTAACTTTGGTTTTAACTGAGGATGTAAAGGTTTGGATAAGGTTTAGTTTAGGATGAGTTGGGGTATGTCTATAAAATGGACACTTTGGCCTTCCCTTTATACTTTTATTGTGCTCGTGTGACCACATTAATGGTATGAATAGAGGGGGAAGGTGTGATGGGAAGTTGGGTAGATCCTCCATCACTTTGAGGTGAGAGTGGGGGATTAAGAATGTGTTGGCAAATGAATGTTGGTGCATTGGTAGAGGAGTCAATAAAAGTTCATCTAGTCAATTATTATCCTCATCATAGATCTAATGGATAATGGTCTAAAGAGCTTTGCAATCCTCAGTGTCATGCCCAGGTGTACTATGATAGGAAAATATTTAATGGTCATTGTACCAAGTTGAATTCAAACCAAGAGGATTGAAAGGTTTGATAAGAGGTGATGCAAGGTAGTAGGTCTATAATAGTCTTTGAAGGATGATCATATAAGATTCCTCTAGAGGTGACAAAGGTCTATGGACTATGGTTTTGGTTGGGAAGATAGGCATGTTGGTAATAATGGATTTAGTGAGAGAAGGTTTGGGTAAGGTGGTGTTTCTAGTCAATGGTTATGGCTTGGGTATGTTGGTTGTTGGGGTGTACGAGGTTGATATTCTGGATATTGGTAATCAAAGAAGGATTGGTGCATTAGACAGTCAGTGGGCTTGTGTAACCAACAATGGTGGATGACATATGCTAAAGGGAGATTGATTTTTAGGCAAAGTTGAGGGGTGAGGCCCTAAGATAGAGGGCAAGGTAAAGGGAGGTAGAGTCCTAATCATGCGACCCTTCAATGGTTTCATCCCCTTGGTTGGTTTGGGTTATGGTTTGAGTATGGTTTTTGATGGAGTTAATTCCACTTTCAAATATGGGTAGACCAAGCTTTGTGTAGGGAAGGCACCAAGAGTTTTGGAAGTTTTGGTTGGTGGTATAGTCATTGCAGAGGTGGTTGTTCTGGTTGACTAAGAAGGTGAGGGGTTGGTAGAAGTTATGACTAGTTTGAGACGTGGTGGAAAAATGATGGATTGGTTGCTTAGAGGCATGATATAATGTTTAGGTTTGTTGATGTAAGGAATCCCTAACTATTACCAGAAAGTGGCTTGATCCATGTTTGGTTTTGTGACCATACCTAACTTTTGAACAAGTTTGGAAAAAGGTCTATTTACTGGTCTGGCCCCTTAGGTGGTAAGTGTCAAGGATACACCTAGGGGTTGAGGAATAGGGTTGATAGCTTCATATGTTTCCTCAAGCAAGGGAGGTAAATTTGGGCTAGGGGGTTGCTCTGTGAGGGGTGCTTGTGAAAGAGTTGTTTCCCTGAGCACGATATCTATATTTATGGTTTGATCGATGGTTATGGGAGATGGTGGGTTAAGAATGGTTGTTTATTCAGGTAGGCTATCCAAAGGGGTTTTTAATGATTCTAAAGCCTCTATGAACAAATCTAAGGAAAGAGGAACTTCCTCAGTTTGGGCCTCTGAAGGAAGGGAAAGTGACTCTGCCACCTCGGTAGGCAAAGTGTGGGAAAAGCAGGTAGATTGGATGGTAGGTTCCTCATTAATAAGTGTATTAAGGACCATAGTGATTGTGTGGTCATTATGAGAACTTCTAGCTTATGCATCCTTGATTTTGATAGGGGCATGGTTGGGAAAAGGTTTCTTGAAGATATCAAGAGCTTGATTTTGAGGGGCATTGGGATTATCCAACATGAGTTCCCCCTTGTCAATAAGGATCTGAACAAAATTCATAAAAGTATCACATAACTGATGTAGTGTCCAATTACCTTACTAAAAATGCAAAGGTCATTCTCATTGTACCAAGTAGGTGCTAGATGAGAGGAATCAAACTATTGGGGAGGTTTGATGGGTGAGAATTGTATAATATTATATTTTAGTAGCTTATCCAAAACTAAGGCATAAGATTCTCCAAATAGAGTGAACTATTTTTAGTTTCTTTAGTTTGGGCTCCTTCTGTTTTGTTTGGAGGTAATGGAAGAGCTTTGTTGGTTGACATTGGGTAGAGGAGTGGTTTTAAGGACTACAGCATTCATAGTTCACTTGCTTTTGGTTTTGGTATTGGCTTGGTAGCCTGGTTTGGAGGAAAAGGTCTTATTGGTCTTAAAGGTAGAGTTATTATTTTGTAATTTCAATTTAGCCTCATCTATGGCTCGGTTCTCTAGCTTACGTGTCATGGTAAAAGTTTCGTCAAAAGTTCTGAAGCTTTAGACACATAGTGTAGATGATATATCTTTGGTGCAAGCTTGATAGAAAATCTCTATAAGTTTAAGTTGAGGCAAGGAAAATTAAATCTAATTAATCAGCCTTCTCCAATGGGCAACAAAATTAGTAATGGACTCATCATTGAATTGCCTAATGAAATAGAGGTTAGTGATATAGACCTTTTTGTTTCTATGCTATATTTTGCTTTTTACATTCAAAAAAGGAAAGTGAGAAACTAAGAAGAATGGATGAGGGTTTGTACATACCCAGGTTGTAGACGTGCGCACTAGAATTCAGATGTTGTGAGAACTCCTCTTTGGTTGTGGAGGATGACACCTGAAAGAGAAAACACTAAGACACGAAAAATGTTAGATGACAAAAGGGTGGACTGCCAAGCAAGAGCTTGGTCCTAGAGTGCAAAGGCTTCTTGGGGGATGACAGTCCACTATTAAAACAAAATGCTAATCAAAAACAAAAAGTGATAAATGATAAAAGATAGAAAGAAAGAACTAAAAGTAAAAGCATACATGTTTAGCAGCAATCTACTTTACACAGTCACCGACATCAGTGATATTGTTGGCGTCAGTCAGGGAAGATCACCGACGTCGGTTAGGATGCCGATGTTGGTAGGGGTACTGGTCGAGGTCGGTCGAGGTAATGGCCAGAGACAGGTTTTAGGGTTGGGTCTTGGTCTGCAGAATGGACTGTGGTCTCGTCTAAGGGTCAGGGAGGCCTATTTAGAGGTCTATGAGATTACCTGGAGGTCTGAGGGACTTGTTTTGGGTTTGAGGGACTGAGAATGTTGTCTGGGACTAGACTGAAAGGGTGGCAGGGCAAAAGGAAGATGGATGGGAGACAGGGGTCTGAGAAGGCTTTTCAGCCTCTCAGGGAAGGACCAAGCAAGTGGTGGACAGTGGATAGGATAGGTAGATGAAATCAAATGATAAAATGAAATGAAACAATGAAACTCTTACCTCTTGCTTATTGGTTGGAGAATGGAGAAACTTGTTGTTGGAGCTATTAAAGAACCTGCAAATGGAGCTGTTGCTTGGAGCTACTCTGTAAGGTACCTGTAGCTGCTGGGGTTGTTGTGCGAGAGGGAGAGGGAGAATGTGAATGCCAAAAGTGCCAAGAGAGTACCTATTCGTGGGGGCAGAGAATGGTTGTAGAAAATGGTTTTGAAGGTTGCTGACAGTGGCAGAATCACCGACGTCAGTCGCATAATGACCGACATCGACGGCTGAAGAATGGGAACAGAGGTTAAAATTAGCCTCTGTCCATTCTTACACGCTGCCAGGTCAAGGGGCCATGGGAAAACAGTTGAGAAAGTCATAAATGGATGCGGGAGGAAGGATAAAGGGGAGATTTGGGCAATAAAGGCTAGGAGAGAGGTGGGGGCATCCAAGGAGGGGATCCAAGGTGGCATGGGTGAGGTGGAAGAGGGGGAATAAATCAAAATGTTTATTTATTTTAATTTAAAAATGGAGGGGACTAGGACAAGGACTAGGACATGGGCCAAGGGGGTCAAGGGGGGAGGATGACCAAGCGGGTAGACACAATTTCAATGTCTACATTTGCCCCTTTTTGTCTTGTTGGTTGTTCTTGACGAACTATAAGACAAAAATAGGAGTTGGTTGCCCCAGGTATGGGATGAGGTGTTCCCCCCTCAAAGCGAGAGTTAAGGGAAGGGAACCTGAGATTGAGTGTCGATTTGACAGAGAGATGGATAGAGAGAGGGAGAAGATTGAGTGTGAACACTGCAAAGGGTGGGATTACACGTATACCACACCATGGGATGGTCAGGTCAAATTGTCACAGGTCGAGGGTCAAGGAGTGCCAAAATTGAAATAATTGGGCCCCAACATTTGGTCATAGCTGATCGGGTTATTCAATCTAAGCTGAAGCTCCAATGGTCATCGTGTTCCAGGTATCTCAGGCTCAAGAAGTGCTCTTGGAAACACAAAAATGTCACAAGTAGTGGAGATCAACTGGCTTACGATCCTATACTTGTGAAGGTCATAAATAGTCTATGCATAATTTTGCTAATTAGTCATAAGGTAGCATACATGCAAAAACAACCAAGGCAACGTTTGTCTTGGAAGTGGTCAGAGTCTGAGGAGATAGTCATGATCTCCAAGGTCTGGTGGTCGATGGACAGAGGCAAAAGTGATCTCAAGTGTGCCCCAGGAGACTAAGATGACTTCTACTAGTGCGCTGACTGATTGGGGACACGATGTTGGGGTAATGAGGAGGTTTGAAGTATGTCGATGTCGGTTAAATAACTGACGTCGGTGGACCAAAAGGACTGATGTCAGCAGAAATACGTCGATGTTGGCAGATTAGGGCACAAAAATGCTGACATCAGCGGCCTACCAAATCTGATAAAACCATATTGGTGGCCCACCAAAAGTCATTTACTACTTGTCGACTGAGAGAAAAAAGAGCTCTGCAGTTGATTGATTGAAAGTGACCCAGAGTTGACCGAGTGAGCGGACTAAGGTGGCAAAAAGGCATTGGTGGAGAGAGGGAGTGATTTGGAGAGTGATTGGAGGCTATAGAGGCATTTGTGGGCCAGGTGAAGTGTGAGGGCAGAGAGACACAGCGGAGATGGTAGAGGGGAGTAGAGGACCCGCAGCACCCATCGTGCCACCACGCCGACATTGCTGAGATGAGGTAGGAGGCCCTCATGAGCTCAATTGGTTGATTTTAGTTTTTATTTGGTTTTTGAAATTTTAGTTGTTTTAGGCAGAAATTGAGGGGGGAGGGTAGCTAGGAAGGTGGGTGGGTGGTCTAGGAAAGGTTAGAAGGCATTTATGAGGGATTTGGGTGGAAATGGGTGGTTAAATGGGGAAGCCCTAATTTTAGGGCTCGCCCCATTCAGCTCGAGGGCCGAACCAGTCGCTGATGTCGATAGATTTGCCAGCGTTGGTCACTTTCCTGCCAGCATCGATCGCTATGTGACTGACATTGGTGAGGAAATTGCCGTCGTTAGCACGCAAACTAATGTCAGTGGTTGCCTAGTCTGAAAGAGGTTGAAAATTGCCAAGTCAAAAGAGTGAAGCCACGCCAAGGGCTTCCCGAGTGTCAGGATAGCCAAAAATGGTCCAGTAGAAGGTCAAGTAGATAGATGAAAGGCTAAATGGTCGGGCTAGGGAAGAAGAGTCATGGGGATTGAGAGTCGCATTGACATGGATTTGATTGTTGGATGTAGGCAAGGCAAACGCTGATGCTGCAAGATCAGTTGCTGACATTGCTGACGCGGATGCATCGGGACATCACTAGAGAGGAGTGGGTGCAGATGAGTGCAGTGGGACTCAGCGGGCTACGATGATACTGTCGAGTGGCGAGGGATGTGAGCCTGATGGTGGCTCTAATCGAGCGGTGGGATCATTCCACCAATACCTTCCACTTGCTGATAGGGAGATGACAGTGACGGTCGAGGATGTATACCAAATTTTGTAGCTGCCAGTACACAGAGCAAACCTATATGCGTGCTCAAGAGAGGTGCATGATATTCATATGGTTACGCTGTTTGGTGAGCATGCAGCTGAGGTAAGTTATCACTCAGCCAGTTTTGCTTATGAGCCTCTGTACGCGGTAGATGAGGATGCACATCGGCTGGCTATCTTGATGATGATAGGCATCATAGTTTATGCGCTACCAAATGCAGAGGGAGGCAGGTTTCTAGTTGCTATGACCGGAGTGTTGACAGACATGATAGAGCAGTAGATAGTGTTTGCCTAGGCACCAGTCTTTTTAGCCCAGGTATACAGAGAGCTATGGGGCATTAGCCGATAGTGGCGGTACAGCTTGTGTGTGGGCCACCTGCTACACTATTGGGCGTATGAGCATATCGTGGTTACCTGACCTCTCGGCCTCCCAGTGGCGATTCAGGCTAGCTTTAGGGTCAGATTCAAGCGATGGTGTGAGGTGATGGCACAGACACGGGTGGATGGAGTAGTCAGAGATATTGACCACTACAGAGGGGTACTAGAGGCCCTGATTCTTGTAGATATCATTTGGAGACCATATTTGGTGTATCCAACATTCAGAGATTAGGGAGAGTAGCTGGTCGGGACTCAGAGCATGCGATGGGTTAGGGGCAGATGAGCCGGCGAGCTCGAGAGGGTGCCAGTGGAGAGAGTGTGGTGCCAGTATGGGCTGCTTCAGGATGTGTCGCCTGCCTTCCCACTATATAGATGGGATGACATTGAGGCACCGCTCCCATTGCCAGAGGAGATAGAGGGATCAGATTTTGAGGAGTTACCAGCAGGCCCTGGGATAGCAGACCCAGGATGCACAGAGGCTTATACGGTGTGGTGGGCAGGGCAGTATGCAGGGATACATGCAGGACCACAGCTGGATCTGTAGGCAGTGATCAGGGATAGGGATATGGCGAGGTAGGAGAGGGACACTGCCAGATAGGAGAGAGACGTTGCCATCTAGGAGAGGGATGCAGCACGAGGATGAGTGACCATTTTGGAGAGCCAGGTCATAAGATTACAGGGGGAGATGGTAGGGTTGATAGGTCGAGTGGCTACTTTGACAGGACAGGTCACTATTTTGTAGGGTCAGTTGGCTGCAGTCCAGCAACAGGGATTGGCAGGACAGGGTCCGATTCAGCATCCACCCCAGCAGCCAATTCAGCAGCCCACACAGTAAGCGTCAGTACAGCTAGGGTTTTCACAGCTACAGGGTTTAGTGCAGGGCATGAAAGCAGGTCAGATGGGTCCAATAATGCATTGGACGAGATCGCATATTATGAGGGAGCCATAAGGGGGTTTCTTCAGATACAATGATACTCAGATATGAGGGCAGAGTTGAGCTGGCAGCGGTCTATGTCACGGGTGACTGCTATCGATTCGCGCAGATGGCACAGATCAGAGGGGGGAGAGGATACAGCATCTTCTCAGCCACCACCACCACCACCATAGCCACAGCCTTGAGGGTAGATTTTTGACATGATGTATATACTGGCCTGCGTGTCAATGATGTGAGATGTACTTGATTTTTTGTGAGAGAGAGATGCACAGATTGTGCGATTATATAAAACTTTGAGATATATATGATGAGATTTTGGCTTATTGATGTGTTATGAAAAATGTTATGGATGTGTTTGTGTGTTATTTTGATTTGATGCATATTTTGATATGATGTTTAGGAGTATGATGACTAGTGTGATGATGATAATGTTATGGTTAATGACATTGTTGTGATTATATGATGATGAATGATTAAGATTAATGATTAATGATATGGATGTAAATGATTAATGTTAATGATTATGAAAATAGGTGATAATTTGTGATGTGATTGGCAGGTGATGAAAAAATGTGATGGAAGAAATGCGATGAAGGAATGGCCGAGCTAACCCCAGAAGACCCCATGTCAACTGAGTGTTGTCTACATAGCCCCTATCGTTAGGGCCTCAGGCCTATGTAGTTCTCCCAAAAAGGGAGGAAGAGTCAAAGTGGTTGATTGGTCTTGGTCGAGGTCAAGGTCATGGTCAAAGAAGAGAAGGTTTGTCCATCAGAGAGACGAACAAACAGAGGTGGTCGAGCTAACCCCAGAAGACGTCGTGTCATCTGAGAGCTGCCTACATAGCCCCGGTCTTAGGGCCTCAGACCAATGTAGTTCGGACAAAGGTTCTGAGTGGTAGACAGGTGGTCAAAGTGGTCGATAGACTGGTCTTGGTCAAGGTTAAGGTCGAGTGATGAAAAAAAAGGGGTTTGTCTATCTAAGAGACGAACAAACAAGATGGCCGAGCTAACCCCAAAAAATGTCATGTCAACTGAGTGCTGCCTACATAGCCCTAGTCATAGGGCCTCAGACCAATGTAGTTCGAACTAGTTAAGAAGATTGGTCGATGATTGGTTTGGTCATGTGTCGAAATGATGAGGAGAAAAAGATGTTACAGCCTTTTCCTAATGGTGTATGCTGTAACATTGGTTGAGGGGTCTTTCATCCCTAGCAATTTTCCATATTTGTGATGGATGTATGCTAAAAATGAATTGAGGTCTACTTATGCTTCAGCAAGTATTGGTTTATGCTTAACATAAATTGTGTAGTCCATAGTTTCCATGTGTATTGGTATCCATAGAAACTAGTGTGAATAGGTTATGTGAGTGGTCTGCAAAGAGTCGAGTTGATTTGACTTGACAAATGATGAGTTTGAATGTGACCAAAGTGTAAAGGAAGTGAAAGACATATTTACCCTTTCATTGACAAGGACCAGAATGACAGCATAGATAGGGGTTGTTAGAACCAAGAGCCCCATTCATGCGTTGCATCGTTGACCATGAGTTGTGTTAGAGTGGTAATCGAATCACTTCGACATTAAAGTGAGCTCGAAGTCCCTTGAGCAGGTGTTATGATAGGAGGAGGATAGGGTAACCCATTTTAAGACCAGGGATAACCTTGGCCCTTTTTATAGGAGACCCTGAGACAACTACAAGCCAAGTCCATGACCCGTCTTTTTTTTTTTTTTTGTGCAGACTGATCGATGCGGGAAGTCTACATAGAGATGTCATTTTGCTTTGTGGTCATTTGTGAAGCTGATCGATGCGGGAAGCTTCTAAGAAAGTGTTGTTTGTAGCAAGATTTAGTCATAGCCATCCTTCGAGGGAGTGGTCTATATTTTTACTTTATATACAAGGGCTTTGAATAGTTGTCCTTCGAGGGAGCAGTCTATTAGCTATAGCAATGATAATACAGCTGTCCTTCGAGGGAGCAGTCTACCTTTTGATTTGATTGGGTGACCTTGGATATGTTTTGACATCTTGATTTATTTATTTATTTATTTAATTACTTTTTTTTTTCTTTTGATAGAATTTGGAGTCATGGACAAGACTATAGAAGTTTAAGGGCTCCCTTTTATTAGGACAAAGCATCCATGCGTCATAAAAGGGTTATAGAGGATTTGTTTAGGGGAATAGGGTTGAAAGGAATGAGGATTAGGAGGATGGGGATTGCTCAAGGGATGAGCTCAAGTTAAATGTCAAGTGGACGAGTACTCGACTAACAGTAGAATGGTCGCAGATGCAAGGCATTAAGAGGCTCAAGTTCTGGCTGTCCATCGAGAGAAGACAGACGATAAGTCCCTGACCCATACTTGTGTGTGATGATGAAAGGTCTGAGCCAATTAGGGGCAAACTTGCCTCGTTTACTTTGCTCCATATTGGTGACATGCTGGAGATGATTAAGAAGTTGGTTGATGTTGGACACGAAGTTGATTGATATGCTGTCAGATTGTTTGATTGGTTGATGTTTGGTCATTATTTGGTTGAACATCTAGTCGAGGCTTGGTCGATTGATACTTGGTCGAGACTTGGTCAATGTCTGGTCGATGTCTGGTTTGATGATTGATTGAGGTCATGGTTGATGTGTGATTGATGTTTGGTCAAGGTCATGATAGGCAGTATAAGTCGAACTCCCCCCGGTCATTTTGTGGTAGGAAAAATTTTTAACACCCAGTGCGGATGATAAATGGGTTAGATGAATGAGATGGAGAGAAGACGAGTAGGAGAGACCTGGGTGCCCCACCTGGTTGGTAGGTCAGGGTTTCCAAGCGAATGGCGCTTAGGCATTGAAAAAGTTAGGAGGGATGGACACCACCGACTCCGTAGGTGAAGGGGGGAGAATAGGTGAGCTGAGAGGCGATTGGTCGATGGTGGGTTCAGGACAGAGGTCTATAGAGGCCTGAGTGGGGTCATGTTATCCCAGGCCATACCGTTTCTTGGCTTCATCATCATTGAGTGACTCGATGGGCTGATGGGAGCCCTGCTCATAGCCTCCAAAACCAAAACCCTTCCATGCACACCTGTAAAGGTAAGTGTGTGCAAAGGCAGGGTTGCCAAGAAATGAGAAGTCTGATGTGAATGGTTGGGGTGAAGAGAGAGGGTTCCCATCAGTAGGAGCTTGATTGAGCCCCCCATAGACGAGATTGGTTTGGAGGTGAGGAAGACCATAAGGCACGACCATCTCGATCCAATGGTTGTAACTGGGGCTGTGGTGAAGGCGTCCATACTCTTGCAGAGTTTAGAACATGTCTAAGGTTAGCAAGCGATATTCCCCAAGTGAAACTCGCTGGAAGATGTCTTCCAAGGGGTCTTTGGTAGTTGCTTTTAGAGGAGGGGTGAGGGCGACCGCCGGTTGCGAACTGGTTGAAGCTTCTATGGATGGAGGCGGTGCCGGGGTTGATGGCTTGATAGGAATGAGGACGTCATTTGGATGGTAGGTTGTGTTACTAGTTTTGAAGGGTGAAGGGTCAACAAAAATGGTGTGGACTTGCCCGTCATGCTCAAATTTCATACAACGGTGCAGGGTGGAGGGGACACAGGCCATGGCACGGATCCAGGGTCGGCCCAGCAACATGTTGTATTGAAACTCTCCTTCGATGATATAGAAGAGCTTTGAGACTATGCATGGACCAACGTGAATGTGAAGGATGACTGTGCCAATGGTTGTGGTAGTGGTGTCATTGAAGGAGCACAAGATTGCATCAGTTTTGGACAAGCAATTCTTGGGAAAAGCCAATTGATCAAAGGCATGGGTGGAGATAATGTTGATGCTGGTGCCTCCATCGATCATAACGTGTTTAATGCATGTCTGATCAACATAGGTAGTGATGAAGAGGGTGGCATCCTGATCTTTCATGTTGGATGTGGGAATCTCAGAATCGTTGAATGTGATGGAGGCAACAGGAGATAAAGAGTGGACGAGGGCAGCAAGTGGTTGGGGGTCCTTGGGTTGGACCTCCACTGTCTGCAAGGCTCAGATGAGGGCTTGACAATGCTGAGGTGAGGTTTGGATGAGGTCATAAAGGGACATCTTCACAGGCGTCTAGTGAAGCTGTTTCAACATGGAGTCATGAATCGGCCTAGAAGAGGAAGAAGAAGAAGGCTGAGATGTGCCAAGGATAGAAATTTTAGGCTTGGGTGCTAGAGGTGGTTTGACGAAAGGGTAGGTCCAAGGAATGGTATCTTTTTCTTTTGCCTTGTCCTTTTGTGACCTAGTGGTTATGTGGATAGCATTGATTTCAAAGATAGGAGGTGAAGAAGGGGTCATGGCCTGCTGGTGAGATGTTGATGTGGTTGAAGAGGTTGGATGGGAAGGTGTCGAGGGTCAGTCAAGAGTGTCCTCAAGGAGAAGAGTGTCCTTCTCCATATAGCAACGAATGACGGCCTTGAGGGCACAGCAAGTCTCGATATCATGTCCTGGCGTACGATGGTATAAGCAAATATTTGTGTCGTCGAACCAGGAGGGCTTGGACCCGAGAGGTTGGAAAGGCCTGATGGGTGGAAGGGTTATGCTGGAAGTCTGTAAAAGTCAGTGCAATATCAACAAGTATGAGCCCACTAAAGGGTCCATGCTAGTCGATGTGTGCGATGCTGGTGACTTTTGCTTAGGTGGAGTTGGAGGAGGCTTCCATACCACCTTTTGAGTTGATGGTGCGGCGACAGGCAGAGACGGCACTTTTTTCATGAGAGGTACCACCTTTTTAGGAGAGGGTAGGCTGGAGGTAGGAAAAGGAAGCAAAGGAGGCCACTGGTTTTGATGAGAGGTTGGAGTGGAAAGGACTCTGGTCAAGGTCGAAGGATGGGGGCCCAAAATGGAAGGTAATGGTGAGGGGGAGGAGGCATTCGCTTTTGTGGTCTGGCAGTCTTCTTCAACTTGGTTGGAAGACTACTATTGGTCGAGGTCTGGTCTAAGTCCACCTTCACTTGCGGGTGAGTGAGGGTGGAGACAGGGTGAACGCCAAGTGACTTGATAGGTTTAGATGGGGTAGATGCGGGTTTAGAAGTGGGAGTCTGGTCTTTGTTGAGAGTCTTGGGAGATTCTACCTTGGGAGGATTGGCAGCATGAGATGAGAGGGCACGGGCATGTTGAAGAGCTTTAAGACGCTCCCACAATCTCTGATGCTCCACTTTCCTTGAAGGGAGAAGTATGATTTTTTCCACTAGTCGAGAAAATGGTTGAGAAGATGTTGGATGAGGTATGGGTCCTTGAGAAGATGTTGACGGTTGTGGGGCCAAAGATGAGATGGGTGTAGCAGTCTTAGACCCATGGCATGATGAAGTCGTGACAGATTCGTCCTTGGTTGGAGACGAAAGAGAGGCAGGTTCTTCCCTGGGTGGAGAAGAAACCAGAAAATGAGGCTCCTCAAGCAGGTGAAGGGCAGGGATGATGGTGCCCTCCACTTGCGATCGAGGAGTAGGAAGGGTCGAGTCTTCCATAGGCAGTAAGAAGGAGGATGGTGAGACTGGTGGTGTCGGTAAGGTTGAGGCGTCCTCCAAGATGAGAGAGGTTGACAGAGAACTAACCGAGGAAAGAGGTTCATCCACACGTGATGGACTGATAGATGGACTAACCTCTTGAGGTTGGTCGGGGATGAAGGGCGAGACCGTATTGATTATTTGAATGTTGTGTTCATGAGTGTCATCAATCAAGGTCTGGACATTGTTTTGGGTCAGTCGATGATTAGGGAATGGTTGCTTGAAGATGTCGATGCCCTAATTAGGGGGTGCATTGGGATTGTCTAGGATGAGGTCACCCTTTTCAAGCATGTCTTAGATTATGTTTTAAATAGTTTTGCAGTTTCTCGTGTCATGTCCTTTAACACGGTGGTAGTTGCAAAAGTTATTTTCCCTATATAACGTAGGGATGGCGCATGAGGGATCAAATTATGGAGGTGGTCGAATTTGGGGGAGATTGAGAACCCCCTGTTTAACAAGTTTTTCCAGCACAAATGCGTATGATTCTCCGAGATGAGTATACTGTCGTTGTACATATCTCTGCTAGAATTGGCGGGTGGCGCTCTGAGATGTGGATGGCTCAGGCTGATTGGTTGAAGGTGAAGAGGATGAAGGTCTAACGACCATAGCGTTAGCTGAAGCTTTAGACTTAGGATTGGATGATGAAGGTTTAGAAGAAGAGGAGTCATTGGTCTTAGAATTAGGATTCTTACTCTACAACTTGACTTTATTCTCTTTGATGGCACGTAATTCAAGTTTGTGGGCCATCATGAAGGCTTCGTCGAAGGTGCGAAAGGTCTGAACCCGTAAGGTGGAAGAAATATGTTTGGCGTAGGCTTGGGAGAAAAGTTTAATAAGTTCGGGTTGGGGTAAGGAAAAGGAGAGTTGATTGATGAAGCCTCTCCAGCGAGCAACGAAGTCAGCTATGGATTCATCCTCGAATTGGTAGATAGAATAGAGGTCTATGATCGAGACCTTCTTGGTGATGTTGATGGAGAAGTGATCAAGAAAGAGCTGGGCCAGCTGTGTGAATGTGAAGAGGGAATGGCTGGCAAGAGAGCTGTACCAATCAAGTGCAGCACCAATGAGAGACATATGAAACGTGCGTAAAAACAATGCATCATCATGGGCAATAAGGTAACAGGCATGTCTGAATGCCTGTAAGTGATGTTGTGGGTCTTCCTTGCTTTGAAAATGAGAAAATTTAAGAAGTTCCCACTGGCTAGGATATGGCCTGATCGGGACAGAAGAATGAATGGGCTCATTGCAAATTTGCTCGTGTGAGATAGCATTGCGTGAGCTAGAAACGGAGGTCTCTAGGCTAGACATCTTGTCCATCAGCATTTTGATGATATCTGCTGACGGATTGGCGGGTGGAGCGCCCCTTAGGTTGTAGGGTGCTTGGAAGAGGCTAGAGGAGGCATACGACGTAGTTGGTTGTGCCTATAAAGGCACAACGTAGGGATAGAAGAGGAGACTAGGGGTGGTTGGGTAGAAGGCATGGCTAGGCTCGATGTTGCCACGGGAGGTTGGATTGTGGTAATAGGGGCCAATGGATAGGTAGCCACCCTGGTGTTGATAGGGGCCAGGGTAGGCAGAATAGATACAACCAGATTCTGAAAAGGAGTGGAGAGCGGTTGAGTGGGCTGAGGTTGATAGGGGGTCAAAACCCCAATGGAAGTGGGCCCAAAGATGGAGGGAGAGGCCACACTCGAAAGGTTGGTCAAGGTCTGGTCATTGGTCGAGGTGATAGCTTGGGTGTCTAAAGGTTGAACTACGGACGCTGTCGATACGACCGTAGTCTCGACAAGAGAGGTCGGCATTCCATAAATCAGATTGCCCAAGGAGTCTCACATTTGGCTATGTGCGAGATAGTGCTACAAGGCTTTGACGTTGAGGTCCAAGAATCATGTAAAATCTTGGTCCCCTTCTGGGACAATAGGAGTCTGGGGTGGGGTTGGGCGAGTAGGAGTTCTTTCAGTCTCTGAGTGGAACTCCATTATAAGACCGGTTATGGACGGGGTAGACGGAAGCGGTTGATGCCTCACGTGGTTGACTAGAGCCTTGGCTTGATTGCGAGTCAGAACCATTCAAGGCAAGAAAGGTCAGGTTTCAGAAACTGTGTTTTTTTAGTTTTAGAAACTCAGAATGGGGTTTTGGCAGAAAAAGGGGCAGGTTTTAAGGCTGCTATTTTTTTTTAAAAAGGACTGTGACAGTGACCGACGTTGGTTGAAAAACTGATGTCGGTGATAAAAATGGCCGACGTCGGTCGGGTAACCGATGCCGACGAGAAAAGGTTACCGACGTCAGTGGTAAAACCAATGCCGGTGACTGTGGTTTCTAGAAACCCAAAAGATTTGAGAGTTTTTGAGAAAAAGGAAGAAGAACATCCTCACTAACTCAAAAAAAACTAGATAGGAACACAAAAAATAGAGATGGAGACAGGCAGACCCTAAGCGTTAAATCCTAAGAATCAACTTTTTAGAATCCTGTTGGCTTATGCCTTAAAGTGATGTTTGGGAGGTTCGCTGTTAGAATGGGTCCTAGAAGAGGTAGTCTATGGATGGTTTCAGGTTTGTTTAGGCACTCAAGAGTCTAGGTTAGGTTCCGTACATGGCATGGTGCTAAGGAGCAAGCTCCCCTCACTTCACGAGCCCAGTGATAAGCTGGTCTCGCTTAGCCAAAATATACTTTCCCTAGAGATTAAACTCTGCCAAAGAACATAGTGGGCTTTCCCCTTGGTAATGAAATCCAAGTAGGATCATCGGGATGGGTAAGGTATCTGCTGGGTGATGAAATCCCAGTCGGGCCTTGTCTCAGGTAAGTTTTGATGTTTGATTTGGTGCAAGTGGTTTGGTTGTGTAACATAAAATGATCTACGATTAATTCATGATGCGGTTTATTAATTACTAGGTGTGGACTAAGAAATGCAAGCAAGTAGAAATGACATGCAATGTGTTTTAAGCCCAAGTCAAAATGTGAGTTCGAATGAAAACAAGTTGAGAAAGGGTTGAAGAATATGACTTTTGACTAGTTTGAAATGCAAGAAAAGAAAGAAAGGTTCTTTTTAATCCTGCTTATGATGTCGTTTAGAAGAGAAGAAAGAGGTGAAAAGGGAGAAACCTAATGCACCTATATGAACAGAAAGAAAAGGAACCCAAGGAAGACCCTAAGGTCCCACCGGGCGTGCCAGAATGTTTCTATGCTATATTTCACTTTTTACATTCAAGAAAGGAAAGTGAGAAACTAAGAAGAATGGACGAGGGATTGTACGTACCCAAGTTGTAGACATGCGCACCAAAATTTAGACGTTGTGAGAACTCCTCTTTGGTTGTGGAGGATGACACCTGAAAGAGAAAACACTAAGACACGAAAAACGTTAGATGACAAAAGGGTGGACTGCCAAGCAAGAGCTTGGTCCTAGAAGCGCAAAGGCTTCTTGGGGGATGACAGTCCACTGTTAAAATAAAATGCTAATCAAAAATAGAAAGTGATAAATGATAAAAGACAGAAAGAAAGAACTGAAAGTAAAAGCGTACCTATTTAGCAGCAATCTGCTTTACACAGTCGCCGACGTCAGTGATATTGCCGGCATCAGTCAGGGAAGATCACCGACGTCAGTTAGGATGCTGACGTCGGTAGGGGTACTGGTCGAGGTCGGTTGAGGTAATGGCCAGAGACGGGTTTTAGGTCCAGGTCTTGGTCTGTAGAATGGACTGTGGTCTCGTTTGAGGGTCAGGGAGGTCTATTTAGAGGTCTGTGAGATTACCTGGAGGTCTGAGGGACTTGTTTTGGGTCTAAGGGACTGAGAATGTTGTCTGGGACTAGACTGAAAGGGTGACAGGGCAAAAGGAAGATGGACGGGAGACAGGGGTCTGAGAAGGCTTTTCAGCCTCTCAGGGAAGGACAAGGCACGTGGTGGACAGTGGATAGGATAGGTAGATGAAATCAAATGATAAAATGAAATGAAACTCTTACCTCTTGCTTACTAGTTGGAGAATGGAGAAACCTGTTGTCGGAGTTGTTGAAGAACCTGCAAATGGAGCTGTTGCTTGGAGCTGCTCTGCAAGGTACCTGTAGCTGCTGGGGTTGCTGTGCGAGAGAGAGAGGGAGAATACGAATGCCAAAAGTGCCAAGAGAGTACCTATTCATGGGGGCAGAGAATGGTTGCAGAAAATGGTTTTGAAGGCTACCGATGGCAGTAGAATTATCGACATCGGCCGCATAATGACCGACGTCGGCGGTCGAAGATTGGGAACAAAGGTTAAAATTAGCCTCTGTCCGTTCTTGCACGTTGCCGGGTCAAGGTGCCGTGGGAAAACGGTCGAGGAAGGCATAAATGGACGTGGGAGGAAGGATAAAGGGGAGATTTGGGCAATAAAGGCTAGGAGAGAGGTGGGGGCATCCAAGGAGGGGATCCAAGGTGGCATGGGTGAGGTGGAAGAGGGGGAATAAATTAAAATGTTTATTTATTTTAATTTAAAAATGGAGGGGACTAGGACAAGGACTAGGACATGGGCCAAGGGGGTCAAGGGGGAGGATGACCTAGGGGTAGACGCAATTTCAGTGTCTACACTTTTTGGAAATGTTAATGGAAAAGTGATCTAAGAAGACCTGTGCTAGTTAGGTGAAAGAAAAGATTGAATGTTTGGTGAGGGCACTATACTAGTCAAGTGTCGGGTCAGATAAGGACATGGAGAAGGTTTGAAGGAGAAGGGTGTCATCGTAAGCAATCATATAACATGCATGATTGAAATCCTTAAGGTGTTGTTGGGGGTCCTCATTGCTTTGAAATTTAGTAAATTTTAAAAGATCCCATTAAGGAGGGTAAGTTCTGATGGGGACATAAAGATGAATAGGTTCATTACAAATCTGATCATAGGATAGGATGTTATGGGCCCCTGAAATAGATGACTCAAAGTTTGTCATCTTGTCTATGAGAATTTTCATTAAGTTGATTAGAGGTGGTGCACTAAAATTATTTTAAGGTGGATATTGTAGTTAATATTATGTAACATACTAGTAATCGCTTGGTGATTGAGAGGTTGCCACATATTGGAATGTGGATGCTAGAGGTTGGGTAGGGTAGGTGGATGATGGTGGTTGGGTAGTGGTACATACCCTTAGGGGTTAGGGATGTATCCCAGATTGGGTGTAAAGGGTACCTATTAAGGAATTAATATGGATTAGGCATGAATGGTAGTTAGGTTGGTAAAAAAAGGGGAGGTAGTGACCTTTGTGCTAGTAGGTGGTGAAGTAGAAGGGATAGATACCCCTAATCTTGGTAAAGGGGTATTGATCAATGGGTTAGGTTTAACAGAGGGAAGGCCAGTAGTGTTGATGGTGGGTGATCCAAAAATAAGTGGAGTGTGATGGGTTAATGGTAGGGTTACTCCTAAGGTGGAGGAGTCATTGGTAGTGGCAAAAGGTGTAATGGTAGGTGTTGGTTGGATAGGTTGGTTTTTAGTTGTGGCATCAAAGGGGTTAGTAGATGAATATGATTAGGTAGTTTAAGCTTGGGTGGTGATTAAATTAATAGGGATACCCCTCATAAGGTGAGATGGCATGCCAGAAGGAGGATCTTAAGGAGTTATAATTAGGGCATGGTGAGTGGAGGTGTTAAGGTAGTGTTGAAGGGTAACTGGATTGTTGTCCAAAAATTTGGTAAAGTCCATGTCTCCTTGGGAAAATACCCAAGGAAAGGTAGGAATTCCTAGTGGATGGGGTGAGTCTTCTACCTCACAGACGTATTCCATAGATGAGGAGGTAGAAGAGGTTGATTTGGGTGATGGGTTCTACTCTACTAGGTCTCCTCATTGCTAGCGAGTGAGAACCATACAAAAAAGGGGGAGAGAAGACAAAAATGAACTCACCACTCAAAAAATAATAAGACAAGAAAATTATCAAGGTAATCAAGACACACACTAAGAATTACGTTAAGCTTAGAGGTTAGTTTTAATCTTATTTTTGGCTTATGCCTTAGTTTATGAGAATGTGTGATAAAATTTGGCATGTAGATCGAGTACTATAGAAGTAGTCTATGGTTGGTTTTAGGTTGTTTAAGTGCTCAAAATAATCTATATTGGAATCAATACATGGCTTTGGGGCCTACCCCCTCACTTCATGGTCTTGCAACGATAAGAGTGTCGGGTGCTTAGCCAATATATATTGATATCCAAAGTTTATACTCAACCAGAGAGCTGAGTTGGTTCTCCCATTGGTAATGACCTCCAAGTAAGATCATCGAGAGTGGGTAAGGTAATCATTAGGTGATGAAATCTCAGTCAAGCCTTGTCTCAAATTGTTTTGATGTTTGATTGATGAAAGTGGTTTGGCTAGTGTGTGCAACAAAAGTGATGCTACAATAAGATTATTGTGCTTTAATTCAAATTGAACTAATGTAAAAATAAAGTAATAGATGCAGTTGATTTTAAGCCTATAATAAATTTTAGTTTCAATTATGAGCATAGATAGAGAGAAGAGCATGCAAATACAAAAAAATGTGATTAAAGACTCTAGGTCCCACCAGGCATGCCAGAATGTTTCATGTAAATTTTCACTTTAAGTTCTAAAGAAAGAGAGAGAAAAAACTTGATACAGATGTGCTTGAAAAAACTATTTGGTTGTGCACACATTGAATCTGAATGATTGTGAGAGATCCTCTTTGGCTTGGGAGGAAGACCTGTAAATAAGAAAAAATTAAAGCAAACTTGTTCATAAAATAGATAGTTGGGTGGATTGCCTAGAGATAGCTAGATCTTGGAAGTAAGAGATTCCTTAGGGGCTATCAATCCACATGTTTTAAATAATTAAGTTCATAAAACTAAAAATAATGGACTTGCATCAATTAAATAAAATTACTAAAACTAAACATAAGAATGCTTGTTAAGAAAATAGACTAGAAATGATCAAATTAGTGATAAACTAATTAATACTAGTGTTAAGGGGTTGGGTTTTACTTTAAAAAATTTTAAAGGTGTCTGTGAGTGGTCAGAAACATAAAAAAATAGGTTTGGTTAAGGGTAGGTGGGTAAAAATAGTTTACTAATTTTCACTACCACAGGTGATCATCGACAGTTGGGGTGATCATCGGTGGTTAAGGTGACCATCCATGGTTAGGGTGACCTTTGATGGTTAGGTATAACTTCGATGGTCAGGATGACCATTGGCAGTTGGGCAGACCATCAGTACTTGAGTCAATCATCGACGGTTACTACATAAGTTCTAGGTTTGATAAATAGGTGAATGACAGGATCCAAAAAATGAATTTTGAGATTTAGGTAAGGGTTAGATTGATTACAAAATAGAAATAAAGTACATGAATATTGACATATAATTACTTGTCGTACTAGAAGTTGATTGGGTGGGTGGTGCAGTTAACCTATTGGCAGAATTTGATTTGATTCTGATAGAGTAACGATACCTGAGAGCTTGGTTGAGAGGTGATGGTAGGTTGGCTCTCAATGAGATGGATGATAACACTTGATAACACTAATGATGTTTATTGACCTGTAAAAAAAACTCTTGAAAACCTAAGCTCCTGATAATTATTGTAGATGATTTGACCTCTAGGCCTCTCTCTCTTATAGGCACAAGCAAGAAGTGGAAGTGAAGGTGCAACTAGGCCATCTAAATATAATTTTTCCATGCAAAGGCTCACAATAAGAATTAGATGAGTTATATTTAGAAGAGGTCGGTATAAATCTTTCATGCTTTTGGTTAAGAGGTGGATCCTCACCATCGATGGTCAGGGGTTCCCAAGTGTGATCGTCGATGATCACCCTAACCATCGATGATCAAGTTCTAGAGAAAAATGGTCCTGAAGGTCACATTAAGATAGTTTGTGAAACTGACTACGGATGAGCCTGATGAAGCTAGATTGGTGTAGGTTGGTTCCAAGGGGGTCCTAAGTGGGTCCAGGGGGATTTTAGACATTCAAAAATGTAGGTGTGTAAATTTTTAGTGTCGACAATATACTTTACTTATCCATAGTTATTCCATAAACTGGTCTTACTAAGAACATAGAGAAATGTGACAAGATAATATGGAAGATATGTAAGCTACAAGTTAGCCACACATTTCCCTAGACAGGCTATAGGTTAAAGGCATAGTAGAAATAGAAATGTTTGGGTCCTAAAGGAAATTAGGTCAGGATATGGTAACTTGGTGAATGAAAGTAAGTCTTTTTTAATAAAAAATAACATGACTAATTATGTAATCTTTTACTATGTTACATTTTATATTCTTACTTGTTTTTTTATCATACAATCATAGTAAAAATGTGGGGAAGGGATGCCCTTTGATGAAAGATGGTGAATTAAAAAATATACTAGAGTTATCTTTGTCACAATCTAAGTATAAAACTATTGAAAGGTAAATATTGTATTTATAAATTTAAAAACAACTAACATATTTACAATATTTATAATTAATAATCTTTAGTTTTAAAATTTTTTAAAAATATTTTATTAATCAATTTATATTTGTAAAATATCATATCATCTTTAAAATATTTAAAATTATACATCTTTATTTTTTTAAATATAGTACTAACCAATTTTTATTTTTTGAAGATGCCTTCATTGTAAACATGAGACTTGGAAGAGCCTCTTTGACTATTAGGAAATGTTGGACTAGGTCGGTAAAATCTAACAAAAAGAATTAGCCAAATCACAAATGGATCAAGGGAATAATATCACCAATCCCACGAGACCCACAAAATTTGAGAGAGCATGCACCTACTTTGTAAGTATGCTAGTTTTGATTACTTTCCACTAAAAAATGTCCTAGTTTGTAATCATTTTTAAATAGAATGCTATTAATTTTTGTAGTGTTACTTTTTTTTGACATGAGGATGATTATGAGGAGTTGCTCCAACCTTAGTATGAAGAACATATCCATATTTATAGATATGTTTCTCTACAAAAGAAAATGACAATAAATTGATACCGATCAATAAAGACCTATAATATTTAAATTATTTTTCTATTTTTATGTAGAATATATATACTTGCAATTTATTCATAGTGATTGTGTTGTATATAACATGCATAAGTCATCTTGTGTTGTATGATTTTTATTTATTTTTAGTATTAATTTTGTTGTATTTTATGATTTTATTATGTGAGATTTTTAATAGTCATTGTGTTGCATTTTATTCATGGAAAGCACTGCATCAACTTGGATTCAAAATGGAAAAATGTATCTTATTGTAGATTGGTCAATGATGACTATTGGACTTTTGTTGTTTTAGGTGGGGCGAGAGGGTCCCAATCACTTCATGAAGTGGAGGTATTGACACTAGGGGGGTTGATAGTGAAAGACTTAATGGTTTTGTAGATTCTAGGGAGGGGTGGGATGATATAGTTGTCTCTAATAATCATGTTCTTTGGTGTCAATTATGACTAATGCCTTTGAATTTACAATTGTATTAGTATCTCTGTATTATTATGACTTTGACTTTATTATTGAGTTTACTTTGTTATCATCATTACTTTGTTCTTTTGTAGTTACATGTTTACTTATATTACTTATTTTTATTTTTATTATTACATTCACATTTTTCTTAAAATGCCATGATTACATAGTGTCATATAGTGATAATTACACATCGTCACAATCACATATTAGTATTGCCTTTTTTCAATAGTGTCATAATTACATATTAACTATCTTTAATATTAATGTTAACATTTGGCATTATAATTATATTATAAAATTAAATTATTTAATATTGAATAATATTAAATAATTTTTAAATTAATTGTAAACTAGTATTTTTTAATTTAATATCAAAAAGTAAAGTGCATTTAAGTTTATATGATGTCAAATTTAAAGTTGGACAAAATGTTTTATTTAATTTCACCTTAAATCTATACCTAATGTCACACTTTAATTCATAGATGATGTAATTTTTAATGTCACCTTAAAGTTAAACTTGGTGTCATACTTAAATTCAAACCTAGTATCAAATTTAATGTTACTTTAAAGTTGGACCTAATCTCACCTTAAAGTCTCTTATTGATGTGATCCAAAATTCAAAAGCTTTGGTTGAAAGATAATTCAAGAAACAAGCACAACACAATAACAATAATGTTATCTCTGAGAAGAGATGTTTTATTCATTAAATTTGCAGACCCAAACATATGCCTATCTCCGAAAAGAAATGTTTGATCTCCATTTTGAGTTACATCTTCATTTATACATGTTTTGAAGGTAGGAGGAGGATGTGGAAGGTCACCAATTTTGAGGGAGATTAAGTGGTTCAACTTTCACGATTTACAACAATACAAAATTCGATGAATTACTATTTTTAAAAACTTACTATTTTTAGACTGTACTACTAAAATTAAAATTTGGGACACTTACATTAAAATGTTACTCGAATCATGATGTCACCCCAAATTCACCCTAACATCACATGCTTATATTTCTCCAAATTCAATGCTATTATCACTCTAATATTGTCAATGCTATTATCACTCTAATATTGTCAATGCTATTATCACTCTAATATTAACAACATTAAAGTGACTTCAATGGACCTTAACTTTTATTTTTATTTTGTGTATATTAAAGTCAAATCTAAATATGGACTAAAGTCACTTATGTAACTTTAAATTTGACTTTAATGGGTTAATCTAGAGAATTTGTGTTTTATCACTTAATGGGATTAATAAATTAGACTTTAATTAAGAAATTATATGTTGTGGTGGATGGAGAAAAGCTCGGGAGGATAATTGTTGAAGTGGTTAGGGAATCATTCTCTAAGTTCACGAATATAAAATTTTGAAATTCCCCATATAAGGCTTTGGGTGTAGAGGATTAGAAAATAAACTCATGAAAAAATTGATGTTGGATATTATGCAAGTCAATAGGGAAAAAGAATGTAGTTGACATGGCTTAGAGCCTAAGTGAAAACTATGTTGTCAACTTTTATTTTGTCTATTTGTTACATGAAGATTATAGTATAATTGGGAAAATTTTATGTTCATTATAGGGGAAATCATTTTATTGTGAAAATATTTTTATAAAATATTTTATACGTTATAAATTTAAAATATGTTTTTTATTAAATTAATTATATTGATCAATGAATAAATTCAAGTTTTTTTTTAAAAAGAGTTCATCACGAAATTGTGGATTCTAATTGTTTAATAAAAAGTATAAAATATTTATTTACGTAGTGGCAATTCATTACACTATTTTCCCTTCCATTATATAGCAGTAGACATACACTTTTTCTATATATATTAATCTACCACATAATTATATATAGACATACTTTCTATATACTTTACAACTTATACAATTGGTACTAAATAAGATAAATAATTGCATGATAAGTTAAGTCAAGAATTTAAGTTTCATAATATACTTTCTTTAGTAGAAAGATATTACTCTAAAAAATACCTTAATTTAAAAGAAATATTAAATTGTAAAATAATATATTTATTTAATATAAATTTTATTTTATTTAAAATATTTTCAACTTATAAATATTTTGAAATTATTTTTTATATTAATAAATTAAATAATTTTATAACTCTTATTAAATAATTAATTTGCATGATTAAACATTCAAATTACATACACATTAAAACATTAGATATACGATATTAAGAAACCCTCAGGAAAATTTTATGTAACAATTAAAAAAAAAATTATTAAATATTTAAATTAATACGTTTGATAAAGAAATGAAAAAAGCATTAAATAATGGGCATTCGATTGCGATTGCTCGCGCCTTTGGAGAGGTTAAAAACGGATATTCGTTGCAAAAAGAAAAAGTCTTCCTAAGCCTGCATCAAAATGAATATAAAACATGCATACGTCATATAAATAAATTGTTAAGGCAGTGGCATCCTTTGATGTTTTAATTAATTTAAAATTGAAATAAAAGTACAATATGTTACCTTGTTTATGGTATGCTCTTTATTCACATCTTTCTGCTTCTCATCCCAAGCATTCATTCGTTGAGAAGCTTTTTCCACCTAAAATTATTCCGAGATCATAAGAATGTTTAAAAAATATATATCCCTCTTCATAATGTTATTTTCTCTTACAATCTGAACCTATCAGTAATAAATTTTGAAATTTCTTTTCATTATAATATAGATGTTTAATGTTTAGAATATTTTAAAACCATCATTTTCAATACTACCATATTGTTTGAAGGTATACTAAATTATTTAAAATATTATTATTGTTGCTGCTACTAATACTACCACCATAGGTAGATTGTATGCAATATAACGTAATTGAATGATTTTTAATTAATTAATTTATAAATAATTTTATTGTTTTTAACATTTTTATTAAAATTATTATTTTTTTTTAAATTTATAGTATAATTAATTAAAAATATATTTTGTAAAATAAAGTTATTTTAAATAAATTTAATTTTTTATTTTTTTAAATTTATTTGCCATTCTTTTGGAAATAATAAGTTGTTTTACTATTGAATCTTCTTCAAATAAATTTTATAATTTAAATATTAAATTTTATGAAATAATATTGTTAGAATGTTTTAAATGGTATGATTTTATTCTTTAATTCAAGTTATACAATGTACGGTTAAATTTCATATAAATGATTAAATTTATGGTATACACTTGAAGATATATTACAAATGGTATAATTTTGTTTGTAAAATTTTAATCATTTATTTTTTATTTTAAAATTATATTTAAAAGATTAGAATAAAATAATCATAAAAAAATGTAAGAAACAAACTAAAATTCAAATCTTTCATATTATTTAGTTAAAAAAATATAAATAACACAAATACTTAACATTGAAAAATATTTGTAAATATTTTTTATAAAAATTTTTTAGATTAATTAAATTATAAAATCTATTATAAATTTCTAATCTATATCTTATTTTTTACTCAATTCACCATACATATAATATTTAAATATTTTTATTAAAAAATAAAAATAAAAAATACTTATATAAAGTTTTAGAATTTACCTCTTTCTTCCAATTTGTTTTGTAAGTAATAACCACTAAAATTATAGTTTGTAACACTGTTCCACCTAACATGCCTGACCAAATTCCCTGTCATTAAATAATAAAAATGAAAAAAAACTAATTCCTTATAAATCAATAAATATAAGTGAAAATATTTTTGAACATTCAATTAAATAAATAAAAAATTTCAAATCAATTAAGTTTGTAATATAAACACTTACCTTCACGCCAAAATCAAATTTGAAACCTAACAAGCACCCCAAAGGTACCCCAATTAAATAGTAACAACCTACATTGATATAGGCTACAAGAGCTTGCCATCCACAACCAACGGCCACACCTGCAATTATTATTAGTTTTTAAAAAAAAAAAAATTATTAAACTAATTTATATGTAAAATTTCATAACATTTGTTGATGATTAAGTTATTTTCATATTTCTATAATTAAAACTTATACCTGATGATTTAATGGAATAAACCTTCAAAATAAATTTCAAGGTAATATCAAACAAGAACCTGAAAGAACTGGTTGTACGCCATTGAGAATAATGGATACTGCAAGGAATGGAGCAAGTTCTGACACAGAATCTGCTACTTGCTTCCCTTCCGTGAATACATAGCTCATAACATTTCGTAGAAGAATAACAGCAATGGCAAACAAGGAGGATATTAAAAAGGAAACCGTGGTGACCATTATCACAGAAAATTCTGCTGCTTTTGGGTTCCCAGCACCAAGCTCATTTCCTACTCTAACACTGAATACAACACCACCAAGAAGAAAGCATGAAACAAAGATATCTATGTATCTGTAGTGTTAAAAAATCATCTATTGAAAAGATAAAGAAAAAAAACATTAAAACCAATATAACTGACCTGGCAGCAGCATTAAAACCAACAGATACCATGAATACCCACCCCAAAATTGACATACTGCATAGAGAAACAAAAAGTTGTAATGGAAAAAACATAACAAGAAACTAAAAAACTACCTGGGTTTTCCTTGAAAATACAAGAAAGAAAGAAATAGAAATGAAAGAGGAATACCATATAGCTAACGAGTCCAATGCAATTTCTGCATCCTTCAAGAGGCCGGCTATGAGAACCATTATCTGGAAGTACCATGATTCCAAACTACAAACAAAAACAAAATCACGGGTTTTAGGGATTCTATTTTCTTTCTACTTTTTCACAAGTGCAAAAGTTATTAACCATTATTATTTATATTTAAATAATAAAAAATTAATATTAAATGTTTTATATATATTTAGAATATATATTTTTTTTAAATAGTTTATTTATTCTCTTATAAGGGTGCTTATAAGAGTGTTGGAATAATTAACAAAATCTCAAGTGACAATTGATCTTCATAAGAAATATCTATCTTGGTGAGGGAGTTTTTATTGATTCTATACTTCATGGCATGGACGTCCATCTATCTGTACATTAGACACTTGAAAATTCTAATTGATATGTGTCAAACTTAGCATCCATTCTTCTAAGTTTGAAAATTCTAATTGATAAAAATTTAAAGGGCTTTAATTTTAAAGGAGTTGAAAAGATTTCATAAGGATGCAAGCTTGATGCCTTATGTGCTAAACTCAGCATCCCTTCCTCTAGATTTGAAAATCTCACTTGATAAAATTTTTAAAAGCTTTAATTTTGGAGAAGGAGGTTCCCAATAACAATTCTATTATGGTAGTTTCGAGTTCCAAGGAACATTAATCTTTTATCATAATGGTATATGAGAATTGAAAGTTCTATTTTAATTTTTGTATAGTTATTATTATTTACTAATTTTTGTTATTAAATATATTATTATAACATATATAGTATTATGTTTTTACAATTTATTACTTCATCATTATAACATTAAATTTTAAATTTTATATATATATATATATATATATATATAAAATAAATAATAATTTCTTTTAGAACTTAAAATTTTTATATAGTATTGGAAATATTAAATTATTATAGCCAATATGTTTTTTGTTATTTTATTTTCCATATCATGTTTCAAATATAAGTGATGGGCAAATAAAGATGTGAATAAAAATTAAAAAGTTTAATTATAAATTTAATATATATTTAAATAATATACGATATTTTTTTTAAGAAAAGGTAATGAAAAATTTACAATACATTGTAAAATATATAGTGGAGTTCATAGCATTTTATTTTTTTAAAATATTTTTTTTGATTTTAATATAAAAAACTTTTTTAATAAAAAAAATTATATGACAAATTTAAAATAAGTATTTTTATATTGATATTTCTAGATGTTTTTAAAATGCATGTGTGTGTGTGTGTTCTACAATAAATGTTGAAGGTGGTGGTGGAGTGTAATAATATGAAATTACAATAAAATAACTATCCTTAAATTAAATGTTTTTTAAATTATTATATAATAATTTTAACTTTAAATTTGATATCTATTTAATTATATAATTTTCATTATATTGAAAAATATATATTTTGTTTTCTTTTGTTAATTTTTTTTTAAAACTCAATATAATAATGCATCTAACATAAAATCATATATCACCAATCAATTAAAAAATCACATTAAAAATAATAAAATTTTTAATTAATATTATATATAACAAACCCAAATTCAATAACTTAAAATTAATATTTTTATAATATTTTATAAATAAATTTAAAATATCTATATTAATTATTTTAAATTTATATAATAAATTAATAATCTATCTATATATTAATTTAGTTATATAAAGACATATATTCACGTTCTACCTTAGAATCTTCTATATAGCTCCTCTTTATTTATTTATATTTATAAAGTTAATGAAATCACGTGTATGCACTTATCATATCAAAAGTTTGTTTTTCGATTTAAAATAAAAATGTTCATTGGAGTTTATTGGGGGTAGTAAGGTGGAAGACTTGCTATTTACCTATTAAAGTTTAAATCTAGTGGATTATGTTTAGAAAAAAAAAAATTAAAGAGGGTTTATTTGAAATATTTTATTGTAAAAGAGGTAAATTTTCTTTACATAAAAAAAGGTTAATTTAAGGTATTTTATTATAATAGTAGTTGAATTTATTTTTGTAAGAAGTTTGTTTTGGAAATTTCATTTTAAAGGACTTAATCTTTCTTTACAAGAGGTTCAATTAAAGAATTTCACCATATGAAAGGTGAAACTTTACTTAGAGAATTTACTTGAAAAAATTTATTGTGCATGAGGGTTACAACCCTTCTTTAAAAGGACCACCTGAAAAATCTTACTATAGAAAGGAAAAAGAGTCTCTACAAAAGAGAGCCACATGAAAAATTATCCCACAAAAAAAATCCACCTTAAAAATCTCATCCAAAATAGGTGGAATTCCTCTATGAAAGAGGCCCATTTAAAAAATTCTATAATAAAAAAGTGAAATTCTTCTATAAAAAAGTTGCTCACTTAACAACTCACCTTCAAAATGATATCCATTTGTAAAAAAAAAATCCCACCTAATAAATCTTATTATAAAATATAAAACCCCCCTCCACACTAAAAGCTCACCTAAAAAAGCCCATTACAAAAATAACTCGAAAAAAAAAAGAAAAAGCAAAAGCGAAAAAGGGAACCCTCCTTACAAAGACTCTACTGGATAAGTCCCACCACAAGAAAAAGGAGCCCTTCTTTACAAAGGGCCCACCCCTAAGAATTTCATTGCCAAGGGGACACACCCAAGGAATCCCACTCGAGAGTTGTAAAACAACAATAATCATTTGATAAAAAGAAGGGCGGGCGAGGGTCAAACATAATTTAGAGTCGGCTACCAATGTGTAAAAACATATTTTAGTTCTCTATCCTTTGAATAAACATTGGCCAAAATCCCTTAATTCTGAGTGTGTGCAGGGGAGAATCCTCTGACAAAATTTCAAATAAAACTTGCTGCTTACGTGTAACAGATAATCAAACCCACACAATTTCAGAAAGCTTATGCCTACGTGTAAACGTTAATCAACCGACAATATTACGTAACGACAATATACGCTGACGTGTAATGCAAGAAAACGAAACTTTGAGCTTACCACAACATGACGGCAGAAGCGACGGAAAGTTTGAAGAACGACCCTAACCCGTGAAACGCTTGAACAGAAAACCCCCTCCACGTCTGCTTACACCTCTCGCTCTTCATAATATACACGTACTGCGCGATCACAATAATCCACCAAGACATGCTCAAAACAAACGATGCCCCGAATAATCCCCACCCCAGCTTGAAAATCGCCAGCCAGCTCAAAAACAAGTGAATAAATATGGTAAAGAATGAAATGTAAGCGCTCGGCGCCACGATGCTCTGCGACTGCATGAACTTTTGGATGGGGAAATTGGCGGCGTACCCGTAGATTTGGGGGATCAGGCCGTACACGAATATGGCGGCGGCCGCCGCGATTCTTTCCGACTCGCCTAAGAGTAGCAGAATGGGTTTACAGAAAATGTAGATTACTGTGAGAGGGATAGAGGTTGCCATTAGCAAAATTGTGGATCTTTGTAAGTAAACTCCCAGCATGTCGTATTTTTTGGCTCCGTACGCTTGCCCGCATAGCGTCTCCACGGCGCTGCCCATGCCTAACTGTGAAAACAAAAATGCGGACGAAAGATTAGACTTTCGGAATCGTTTTAATACTGAATCAAGAATAAAAAACATGTAGTATCTCAAGTTCATTTGAAATAAAAGTGTCCAGCTTTAAATCTATTTCTCAAATTAGCAGTTAGAGAGGGTTCCATGCTGAGGCTATTGTTTTTATAATTTTGGGTATTGTGGTTTCATGTATTATGAAAATAAAAAAAATTGTTTATAAAATATGGCACTTCAAAATTAGGAGCAGCTATAGTTTAGGGAGAAGTCTTTGAAGCAGCAGGGGTTGAAGATTGGCATGGCTGGTCCTATTTTTTTGGTTGCCAACTGTATATTGATATCCAATCAATTTTTTTTTTTCTTTTAATTTTTTTTAAATAGAATACTCTTAATTTTTTAGGTAGCATATATTGCATAAATTTGAAAAATGCATGGGACTGCTCATCAGGGAAAACTCTCTTATAATTTCTGAACAGCACCCCTTTAAAACAATTAGCTATCCCGCATCATGAAACCATACTCTTAGTCTTGCCGTTTGATCGAACGAACTTTTAGAGCTGATTAGTTAATATGACTATACTGCCATCAAATTTAGGCCCTGCCCTCATAAAATGATAATTGAATATTTTAATTGATATTTTCAAATCTTTAATTGGATTCTTTTTTATTAAGCATTTCAATTTGTTTTCTAATATTAATGATTTTCAAAAATCTTTATATAATAATTGATATGCTAATTTTATTTTATTATTTTTTAATATTTTTAATTTAAATTTTTATTGATTAAATATGTTTATTAATTTTATATTTTTATTATCAAAATTATATTTATTTTAATTTTTTATATTAAAAAAATTGAAAAATAAATTCATGTAAAAATTCTTTTAATCCAAAAAAAAAAAGACGATACAATTAATGAAAGATTTAAATCTGAAGTAAAAAAATCTTAAATTTGAATATTAATAAAAGAGACTTGAATAATGAATGGAGGAAATAAAACTTGAACTAAAGCCTTACACCTTAAAGTCTGCTTTATAAGCAACCAAAAAAAAACTTATTTCAAAACCTTACATCTTAAGATCTATTTATAAGTAACAAACATACTTTACAATATTTTTTTTATAAATTATAAACGTAGTATAAATATTATGCAAAAAGAAATTTATATATATATATATATATATATAAAGTTCAATATATTTTGCAATGTAAAAATGAGTGAAGTTTTTTTGAAATCAAATGAAAAAATATATTTTTTATAAAAAAATTCAAGTTTTATTAAATAATTTTAATTCATCTTCAACAAAATAAAATTAATAATATTAGTTTATTAAAAAAAAAAAAAAAATTAATGAAAATAATGATTTTTTTAAAAAAAATATTACAAATTAAGAATTATCATAAAATTTTAAAAAACATTATTCTAATATAATACCCTAGATTTTTAAATGATTCTATTCCGAAGTGAGGCCCCACTATGATATTGTGGAGTATAAAAATATTCTATTTAAATATGACATCAAAGACTTTAAAAAGATTCCATTCCAAAATGAAACCTCACCATAGGGGAAAGGTTCCAATAACGGAACACATTCCAATTGTTGAACAGGGGTTTTTGTTAACATGTGTTCCATTGACATAACATATTGGTGTGTATAAATATTGTAGTGTATCAAACGCTGAATCTAATACTTGTTCAACATTTATTCTATAAAATTAAAAGTAATCAATCACGTCTTGACAAGTAAGACTCAAGTATTGATACTTTAATGCACAATTATTGGTACTCTAAAGGTTAAGTTTTGGTCATAGGTTTAAAAAATGCATTTTATGACCTCTCGTGATAAAATTGATTATATCTTAAAATGTATAATGTGTTAAACCTTGAAACTTTAGTTATAAATAATTCAAACAACATATTAAAATGGGTAAAAATTTTCAAATTTAATGTAATGTTATGATACCTTAATTCACTGTCCAAAATTAAAGTGTCAAGCTAGTGGGACCTTTCCCCTACCATTTCTAGACTTTAAAAGGGGCCATTAAAAAAAATAAGGGGCCAACAGATTTAGTACCATCCCCTTCATTACAGCTGGACTACGTTACAAGTGTATGTGGGTTATATCCCTGTATTTGACTATGACATCCTGAGTACTCTCTGCTTTATGAATTGTTTTATTCCCTAGAAGGCCAATACCGGCCGGCTCTTACAGACTGACATATACAGTGGTTTGTATGTGCATGAGCCCACATTATTGGCGTGGTACGGTTGTACTTGAGCCATATTTAATGTGTCGAAAGAACCTAGTCATTATAATTTATTGGCATCTTGCCACATTTGGGTTCTTCTGGAACTAAGCCATAATAGACTGTTCCAGACTGCACTGTCTATTTGGAACTTACTGATGGATAGATCAAGATTTTATTAACTTCCATAATTAATTGGGAGAGAAAGTTTAGATTAAAACTTTAATAATTTTTATAAAGTTGTAAGAATTTTTTTAAAGGAGAAGATCTGTACAGTTAGATCTTAGTTTGAAAGTATCCCTCACTGTTCAATGGAATGTTATATCAATATAATCTGATTTAAATGATGGTTTATAGATTTTATTATATTTAATTCATGTTTATTAAGTTTGTTATAGTCTAATTATAGAGATGATGATATACAAGATGTTGTCATCCATCAAAGTATAATATCAGAAGACATAAAAAAAAGGATGATGTGGAATAGATATCCCTCAATCCTTATCACTAAACCAAAAAAATAATCTATACACCTAATCCCTGTAAAATAAAAGTTTCAAAATCCACTCAGATCCAGAGATCTATATCTATATAAAATCAAATTTATCTATTTTTTTAAATTTTTTTAAGAACACACTATCTGTTGAGATCACTTAAAGAGCAGAAATGTCAATCAATATATAAAATTATTTGTATCAATTAAATTTTATAAGGATCATCGCTGAACTAGATACAGAGATCAAGTCCTCAACACAAACATGCTAATATCTATATAATATCAACTGTATCTAACTTTTAAAAAAAAAACTGAGACTAAGAATTATGAAAAAATTAATGATCTTTCTTCTGAACGCCCACTTCCATTTTGTAAAACTCTTTTTCATCTAAACATTTTGTAAGTTGAAATCAGAAAAAAAAAACAAAAAAAAATCAATCAGTAGCGTAAATAAGAATACATACCATGAGCCCATAAGCAAAAACCTGGATCCCTGTATTCCCAAGGGAGGCAGCAGCAAGCTGCAGATTGCCCAAATGTCCAGAGAATATTTGTGTAGACATGCTCATTATATAGTTTACCATGTAAACTATAACTGAAGGTGCAGCAAGGCGCCATAACATCTTAGATTCCAATAACACTGCATCTCCCATCATCTTTCCCCACGACTGATCAGTATTGGAAAGAATATATTCAAGCCTATTAATGTCATCTACATGGTGACCATTAATAGGAGTAGGAGAATTCTCTAGCAGAGGCTCCTGCACTTCAGGCTCCATCTTAGGCTTATCTCTGTATTTTTTTTCTTTCCAAGCCTACGCCTTTTTTCAAGCCTTCATTTGAGATCTCTGTAGATGAAAATTTTGGGAATTGAAGGGATTGAATGGGTATTAATACTACTGAGATTCAGATGGTGTAAATTAAATTAGCCAGTTAATACAAATGTAATTGAAATGAACTTCTCTGGTCAAAAGATACGTGTTCAGAATAAAACGACAAAATTCCTTTTATTCTATTGTTTTATTTCAGGGAATCTCATGTGCACTAATGATATAGAAATTTAATAATATCTTAGAATATGTCATTTTACAAATGGATGGTTGAAATGCAGGGAGAGTTATTGCCACATCTTATCTGCAACACATGGCCTGGGCCTTTCCATCATAAAGGCATTTATGTGACCAATAATGCAAGGGAGACATCAAGAGGGAATTTTTTTTTTTTTTTTGGTTGACAATTTATTGGCTTTATTGAGATCAATAATGCAACAGTGTGATCTTTGGATTCCCTGTGCAGCAATAATAGACCCCAACAAAATTAGATCCATGTGACTACAAAATTGTAATTCAAATCTGCAATTTTTTTGTTGTAATGATAGTGCTTTATCAATTAATTTTTTTTAATTTTACAAAATTGATGTTTGATAGGGCTGTATGTATGATAATGTTATGAATATGTATAAATTGAGTATTTATTTCGGTTGAATGGATCAACTTTTGATTGGAGCCAATTGAATTACTCTAGGCCATCTCAAGCTACCACCAATTTACCATATCACAGTGAGATTTGAATTTAAATAGGATTGGATATAACCAAACCTCGTAACCAATGCATCCACATTCCATCTAAAACATTGAAAAATATTTATTCTACGAAATCTTTTAACAATAAATAACATGTGCACACACTTTACCATCATCTATATCAATTGAACTACAATCCTTTAAATAATTTTTTAATTTTTTTTAAAAAAATCATTTATTTATTCCCAACATTTATATTACTTATATTACTATTTTTTATAAAAAAATTATTCCTATATTATAAATAATTATTAAAAATATATATTTTTAATAATTATTATAAAATAAAAAAACCTATTTAACAAATAAAAATCTTAAATATTTATTATTAAAAAAAATTATAAATTTAATCGACCATTTTAATTTTCTCCCTTCCAACCTCTTTCATTAACAAAACTTATAATACCTTATCACTTCATTTCACAATTCTTCTCAATGTAAATTATTTATGTTATATATGTACATTATTTATATTATATAATATTATATATTAAGATCACATGGTGTATGGTATGAACAACCTCAAAAAATAAATAAATAAATAAATTCTATAAAGTACAAAATATTAATCATTTAAAAATTTAATCTAATATTTAACGTCATAAACTATAACTTTTAAAAATAACCTTTCCACTAATACAATAATTAATATATATTTTTTTAGTGCTCTAACATCATCGTTCTACATTCAATACATCCAAGTACCACTTGTTTAAACCTACGTATGATATTTAACAGTATTTGTTTTGTGCATTAATAAATTATTATGGTGTAGAGTTAGTTACGTAATAAAATCGAACACTAAAACCGATGTCGTTAATTTTTGAACTATGTACACAAAGTCAAGATGAGGCTAAGAGACTTCATTTTAGTGACCGGTTTGTGATGCAATCGTTTACCAGGGCCATTCTATACTTCTTTGGGTTTTAACTTTTTTTCATAAATAATTTCTTTAATATTATAAATGTAAGTACAATACTCACTCGTATATCTTTTTAAATAGAAAGAAAGAACATACCTCATACAACTAAGAGGTATTCACATATGTTTATTTCAATTTAAATATTTGGTTAGATAGGTTGATTTTTCCACCACTTGTTATATATTATTTAAAAAATAATTATTTTCTAATTATTATTGAGAAGTTCATTTTTTTTTATATTAAAAAGTAATACAATATGTTAGATGACTCTTATTTATAGAGGTGAGGGGGTTGAGACAATCTCTTCATATTTATAACTTTACCTTGATTTTAAATATAGATTTTAAATTTAATAAGGGACATCCAACACTCATTACTCTTGAAGAGTATTATTTTTCGACTTCAGTTTTAAGACATTTAGATAAAGATCCACCTCTTTCACTTTTTGGTAGCACCTAGCCTCTTGTATGGTTGTGAGGTTTGGGGACCATGCCTTTGAGTTGAGGACCAAATATGACCAGAGTGAGTCATTGTCATAATATTATCTAAACATATTCGTGCCAAGAGATCAGTGCCTTGTGCCATTATCCTTATATAATTTAGCACATCATCGTTCATTGTTTCAGTGATCTTTCATGTGGTGATAATGATTCACAGACTCAAACAATCAGTTAACTCCCAAAGTGGTCACCTTATGTATCCATAACATGCTCTCAATTCCTCTATGGAGTAGGAAAACCAAGGGCTTGATTCATGTTGGTATGCAAGGGCCTCATCATTGTTTCATCTCATTTTAATCTTGATATCACCACCCCCACATGTAGCTTCTCAGTGGATGCTCCTAATCTCTACAAGATAGAGATAAACAATGGTGTTTGTGCTGATATATAAAGAGCCTACTTCCAATCAACATGGTCTTTACCTAAAGAGCCACTCACCTCAAAATTTCAACACTAATCAGACTTATATCTTCACTTTAGTGATGGGTTCATCCAACCTCCAAGGTACACAAAACTACATGTACCTCACAGCCTAAGGGTTCCCTTTGGTAAACTCAAAGTTTGCTCCCATAAGCTTCACATTGAGGTAAACCACTATATCACGGGGGAAGATTATATTTGTTAGATTTTCTCTTTGGTGTTTGAGACAAAGAACTATTTTTTTTAGATGTTTTCCTTATTACAAGATAAGGGGATATTCTTTGACCTCTTCAGATATTCTCTTGGATCTCTCCAAACATTCATGGCTTATGAAGACAAAAGATGTTTAGCCCTCTTCCTCTAAGATATATTTGACCTTCAACAAATTATTCTAAAAAATAAGTCCCTAGAGGGGGGTTGCACATTTGTGTGGAGATTGATCACACAAAAGACTTCTGTGAGACCATCGATATCTAGATTTGATGGTAACAGTCAACCAAAAATGTGATGTACATATTAATCTTCGTAACACTTATTTTTGGTGTCAATTATCTAACCACAAAATCAAGGACTTGTTACTCATGGCTGGCATAAATCCACTAACCAAATCCATGGTTAAACAAAATAGACCCCATACAAGAGCTAATGATGAATATCAAGTCGTGGATCAACTAAAAAACCAAAAAAATTGTAATAATAGTGCACATGTCACTAACTCTAAGACAACCATAACGTTATTATGGCAAACCCACCACTAGTTATATAAACCCAACATCTATAGTTCCCTCAAACTCCTCAAGAAAACCCTAAATTGGTTGTGTCAAATACTTCGTAAATAGCCAATATGATTTTCAAAACACAAGTCTTTCATTCTCAGTTTATTACTTATCAATCACAAGAATCCTTGATTAAGGTGGTCCCTATCTTGGCTCCAAAGCCTAGGGAAACTCCTCTTTCTCCTCACTGTCAAGTGACACAATGCTCACAAAGCCCTTCTATAGACAAATGTGATGAGGATTTCTTGTAGAGTGAGCAACAACATGTGTTGCTTGCAAAATTTATTTATAAAGGTCATTAGAAATAGTTTTTGAAAAAATATTTTATAGTGGTTGAACCCCTAGATAGTGAAACTATGCACCTTGATAGTTTTTAAGGAATGTTTATTCATAGAATATTTGATGTATAACTAACCCGACCTAAAATTACATGGTTAGGGCTAGTTTTTAAAAAAATTAGAATCTACACATTATGTGCTTGTAGTAAGTGAAAATTATCAATTTTTCTCTCCAAATAAAAGCTAATAGCATTTGGTATTATCCTAAGTGTCACATGTCTGACCATGACATTTTACGTGGTGGAGTAATCACTATGATAGTGCCACTTTTTTTCCCATTAGTAATGGATTGGGGAGTGGACCCATCTAATTATGTTCACCTTGGACAATATTTAATTTTGACAAGTAGTCTCAAAGGTTAGCTAATATTTATGCTTCCAACGATTTTGTGGAATGAGCGGCTCTTTGGAGTTGGCTAGTGGAACAACTCCTAGACACCCACTAGATAATTTTTGGAGATTTTAACATGATGGATTTTGCAGAGGAAAAAGAATGGGTTCTACCCATGAGGTGGTATGTCAATGAACAAGAGCTCTGGTTATATATATTTGAAACAAGTTAGGGATTTTAAATCCTAATCATCATTACAAAACCTCTCTCCCTACCCCTTGGTTTAATTGATCTAACTTTCACCACGAAAATGATAGAGCTATTAAAATATTGGAGAGAGACCTTCTCTCAAAGTAGAATATTTTTTCCTTTGCCCAATACTTTGATAAGCTACTACTATGCTTAAATATGTTCTTCTATTAGACCACTAAACCATCAAATTCCACATTGAATGGTCTACTCTATTGGTCAAAATTTTTAGAAACTAGTTTTATATTAACAAGTCTCACATTTGCATCATGAGCGAACCCTTGCATATATTATCTAAAGGTTTAAAATTTAGTTCCTTTCCCTAATGTTGTTTTTGGTCTAATTAACTAGTGGGAAGCAACCATTTTTTGTGCCACCACTTTCCTTAGGGTGTTTTTAAAATAGTTATCCATGTTTAGGAAACAACCCAATGCTACACACATAAGGGAGTTTAGTAGAGTTTTTCATGAAATTGGACAAACCCCTCTAAATGAGACTACAAAATAAAAATACACAGTCGAGGTGAAAAATCAAGCTAGTTTTAAGATTCATCAAGTTCATCATGCTCAAATCCAATATTATCCACTAACTAAAGATTGGGGATAGAGTTTCCAAGGAATTTTTTAACAAGTTAAGATCTCAAAAATTTGCTATGTAAATCAAGGATAAAAAAGAAGATGGAAATCATCTCACTAGTCTTCCATATATCCTACAAGCCTTTGTTCAACACTATAAACTTTTTTTTCAAGATCAGGGCCCTTCATAAAATAGAGACACTACTTTCTTGATGTAGATCCTTGTAAACTCACTTCAAGCCAAATAATGTCCTATGATAGGCCCCTTTCTATCGAATAGCTTCATAAAATAGTGATTGGTATGGCTCATAAAAATGCCCTAGGCATTGATGCTTTTCCATGCAAATTCTACCATATCTTATGGATTTGTGTTGGAACTAATTTGTAAAAATTTTGTCTAGAGGATATGGCCAATGGCACTCTTGGAAAGATAATCAACAAAGGCAATATAAGGTTTATTCCTAATGTTAGCTACCTTGATCTAATCACCTATTTGAGGCATATAACCCTCTTAAATGTTTCTTATAAATTTTTTGCCAAGCCACCAAACATAAGAATTAGGTGCATCTTTCCCTTGGTGGTTAGGCTAGATAAAACAAGACTCATTCAAGACATATATATCTTGGATAACATTAGTTTTATTTGGGAAATGGGATAGAATGGTATCGCATATCCAATCAAAAATATTTTTTTATTGAAATTGACTTTGAAAAAACTTATGACAATATTGAATGACCTTTCATTATTGGTATGTTGTTAGCCATTGGTTTTGTCCTAAATTTTCTCACTCTATCCAGTCTCTCTTTAAATATGCTTCTACTTGTGTTACCATTAATGTTCATTTATATAATAATTTTCATCTTTTTCGATCCATCAACCAAGGTTTCCCCTTAGCTCCTTCATTGTATGTCTTATAGCTTAAGGATTTGGCTACTTGTTGGGGGATTATGATTCCATAGGGAAAGGTAACATAATTTATCTCACCCATTTGCCTCAATCTTAATGGCCACTTTACTAATGACTCATTATTGAATATTCTAAAATAATAAATGGTGGTTTGCATCACCATGGAATGCCTTCAAGTTTGCATGGCCTATGGATCCATCATCTAGTGGGTAAAGACGTAGTGGTATAGGTTTATTTATCTTATGGTCGTAAACCTAGTTAGATTGAGGCTAATTAGTGGAAATGGATTACTCACAGAGAAATATTTAAAATTTTGGGTATTCCTTTTACTTTTCAAGCTTCCCAGGTTGAGTTGTGGAGCTATGTTGTCTTGAGAGTAGAGAAAAAAAATTCATATTGGATTATTAAGCATCTCTCTCTCTCACGGGTAGGTTTCAAATGTATTATAAAGTTCTAGTTGTAGTACATGTTTATTACACCTCTTGTCGGGGTCCTTATAAATCCACCTATGGGAAGCTTAAAAATTTGTTGTGAGATGTCCTTTGGACAAAATTGAAAGGTGAAAAAGGATTTCATAGAGTTGTCTAGGACATATATTGTAAATACAAAGAGGTTGGTGGTTTAGGGATTGTTGATAATTCTGAGGGAGTTACCCTTTGTGTTAAATGGATCCCTAAGGCCATTAAAGAATAAGAATTTTGGAAAGGTATTCTAAAGGACTACATCTCCTTTGGTAGTCCTTATAGACGATGAGCTTGGAAGAAATTGGGGTTTCAAACATTGATTTTCGCTCTTTTTCCTATCATGATTGAAATCATCTTCATGGCTAAAAGCATATGAAAGGCTTGGAAAACCAAAAAATATTATATGGTTTGGAAAGGGTTTGGATTAGACAAGGTCTCTCTATAATTCATACTCCCTTTGGTGGTACCTGATTATTGTTGTTCTTAGAAAACCCCAAATGGTGTAAATATTAGAACTAGAGTGTGTCCAATCCTTTGCTTTGGTACAAACCTTGGCTTGGCAATCAATGGATAACACTGAACATTGTTCCCCATGAATTGCTCAATAAACAATGGAATCTTAGTATTTTTATTTCTCTCTAGAGCAAAATATTTCAAACTACCATGTTTGTAATTGTAAATCTTAGAAAGGACTTTTTGCATGGTGAATTCTCTAATAAGATATTCTAGTGAGTGAAAATTACTTCATATGGGGATTTCACCCCCCAAAATCCTATGCTTATGGATACAATGAGTCTATTAAACATATTTTTTGGTTTTGTGTTAGAGCCTAAGAAGCATGGAGGTTGATTCACTCCATTTTCATCCGTTTAGACTATAAACCTTTTCTTCACACATAGTCCTATTAGGGAAATATCATATATACACTTTAAATTATTTAGGGTCACTCCCTTAGACTTAGGAAATGTACGAAAAAAATTATAAGATCATTTAATTAAACAATTATCCTAATAAATGATCATAAATTTCATAATTCAATTCACTGTTTCACCAAAATCTTATTCATTTCATAATCATCTCATGGAAACTCTCTCTTCTCCTTCAATTTTTATCTCAATTGTGTTTGGACTTTTAATGTCTTAATAGCAAAAGGGTTTGGCTACTTGTTGGGGGATTATGCTTCTAGAGGGATAGTTAACTAATTTCTCTCCCCCATTTGCCTCAATCTTAATGGCCACTTACTAATTACTCATTCCTGACTATTCTAAAAGAAGAAATGGTGGTTCACATCACCATGGAATGCCTATGTGTTTTTGAATGGCATCTAGATGGAAGCTTATTAGTGGAAATGGATTGCTCACAGAGAAATATTTAAATATTTGGGTATTCCCTTTACTTTTCAAGCTTCCCATATTAAGCTATGGAGCTATGTTGTCTTGAGAGTGGATAAAAAACTTTCATATTGGAATATTAAACTTTTTTCTTGCACAAGCAAGTTTCAAATTTATTAAAAAGTTCTAGCTTCCACACATGTTTATTGCTCCTCTTATTGGGATTTTTCTAAAGCTACCTGTGGAAGTTTGGAATTTTCTTGCGAGACTTCCTTTTGGCAAACTTAAAAGGTTAAAAGGCTTTCGTAAAGTTATCTAGGACATCTATTGCAAGCACAAAGAGGTTAGTGGCCTAGGGTTTATTGATATTGCCAAGCATGGAGCTACCCTTTTTGTTAAATGGATCCCTAAGGCCATTGAAGAGTAAGAAGTTTGGAAAGGTATTCTCAAGCACTACATCTCCTTTGGGATTCCTTATAGATGATGAGCTTGGAAGAACTTGATGTTTCAAACTTTGTTCATTCCTCTTATTCTTATCATGATTGTATGCATATTCATGGCTACAAGCATATGTAAGGTCTAGGAAACCAAAAAAATACCTTGTATGGTTTGGAAGGGGGTTGGATTTAGACCAGGTCTCTCTATAATTCACATTCCCTTTAGTGGTCCCTGATTATTTTTAATTTCTTGAAAAATCCTAAATGGTGGAAAGATTAGAACTAGAGTGTGTCCAATCCTTTGCTTTAGTACAAGCCTTGGCTTGGCTATCAATGGCTAACTCCAAACATTCTTCCCTAGGAAATGCTCAACAAATAGTGGAATCTTAGTAGTTTCATTTCTCTCTAGAGCAAAATATTCCAAACCATCATGTTTGCAATTGTAAAGCTCCAAAAGGATCTTTTTGCACGGTGCATATTCTACTAAGATCTTATAGTGGGTGATAAATTACTTCATATGGGGACCTCATCCCCCAAATACTCTGCTTGTGGACAAATTGAGTCTCTAAAACATATTTTTTCTTTTTGTATTAGAGCCTAAAAAGTATGGAAGTGGATTCACTCCTTTTTCATCCCTTTAGACTATAACCCTTTTCTTCACACATAGTCAAATTAGGGGATTCTGCACTACTCCCTTAGGCAAATTTGGCATATTTTTCATAAGGAGATTCTCTTTCTTCTTTATAAAGATAGAAAAAATCTTATATTTAATAAAGAACATCTAAATGGATATTTTTATACTAATAACATGATTGTTACATAGTCAAATGTCATACTACATCTATTCATATGCAATCTAAGAAAGTGGTGCTAGAGGTGGAGTAAAAGTGCACTCTCATAGGTCACTAGGAAATGCCCCTAGTACTGTTAGAAGGGTACCTCTATATTCCTTTCACCAAAACCCTCCCAAAAGGGATCAAGATTGAAGGGATAAATATGGGATTTGATGTAGGTGATAAAGTCACTTTGTGTTCTCCATCCCCCAACTCCTCCCCATCAAGGGGCCATGGAGAGTGGCCTTCCCCGCATGCTAGTTATAGGCTTGTTGATGTTGTGCCATGTAGTTAGGATGGGAAAAAAACAACTAGATTATCTCTTGTTATTTCATCCCGTTGTTGGCATTCTAAAGAATATGTTGAATAAAATACTGAACAAGATGGTTCGGGACCAATCCTTGAGATCCACATCCCTATAGGGACAATTGAGGAGATAAATCAAATATTCCACTGATGCTTCTTTTTTATATGGATGTGATGACACTAATATCTTACTATCTTGTCTCTTTCTAACTATATTTTTTTATTGATATCATTTACTATGTAACTTTATACTAACATTGTTGTAGGCCTAAAATCATAACTCTATTTTCTCTCGAGATTGATCTTAATTTGATAATTATAATTTTTATTTTAAATTTACTTTCATACCATTTACATTTTTTTATCAAACATGTAATATATTTTTACTAATAAAAAATATAATACATGATTTCAATTAAAAAAAAAACAATCTCAAAATAATAATAAAAAAATTACTTTTAATTTAATAAATAAAAAAAATCTATGCAAAAAGAGATGGAATACCCATTTATTACATTATACTAAAACAATGAGGAACCATTTTTCTAAATAGTGCATACATAAATTTGAAGAATATGTACCTTAAATTCTATTCAATTATATTTATGGAAAGTCATTATCATGGTTTTAATAATTAATTGAAAATAATAAATAACAATTATGATTAATTTATTATGAAGATTTGATATTTTTTCAATTTATATTGTAAGAGAGTTGTTTTTGAAAAAATTATGTAAAGATTGTATTCGTTGATGTTTTGAATCATGTCCCATGATCTATCTAAAAAATGTTGAGAAATACTATTTTCAAAGTATTTATTTTACATTATATTGATTAAGACTATTATCTTCTACGTGAATTTCATGTTGCTTAGTAATAAATGACTTCAATCTAAATATCATTTTATTAGTTCATATTGCCTTAAAAAAACAAACTCTAAACTCTACTCCATACTTAAAATATTACATTTTTTAAACTTATTCTTTTAAACAATAAAAAATAAAATCTACATAAAAATCAAATATAAAATTGAAACTATCTTAAAATAATCAAATAAATATCCAATTTAAAAACACCTATTAAAAACACTCTACCACCCTGATCTTATAAATTATTAAAAAAATCAAATCTCCAATACTGAACTAATTTCTTATTTCACCTCAACCTCATAAAAGCAATAGATTACAATAAACTTAGTGTTACTTGGACTGTTCCCTGCTCTTGCCCTACTTATGAACACAATAATTCTCATCGTGACCCACGTCTTATTGCTTGATATCTTTATATACGACGAAAGATCCAATTTGATATGAGGCATGGACCATGCGAATTATTTTGTTTTGTTTTGGTTTGCATGCCATCATATCTTCAAGTCGTCCTTTAAAAAATATATTCTAGTCATTCCAGGACCTTTCTTAAAATATTTAATACTGTTATAATAGACAAAACATATTTATATTTGGAAGATGCTCTTCCTTGTAGTGAGAGGAGGTTGTTTTCCTTGCGGGTAGATGTTTTTTTTTTGGGTAGTGGATTGTTTCTCTTTTTTAATGTTATTTTTTATTGTTCGATTATTAATTGATTGTTACAAGTTTGTTGAAGATTTGTAGTGTTTTTTAATTCAAGGTTTAGGGTTTTTTTTTCTTTTTGGTTGAAGAAGATTTATTTTATTACGTGGTTTTTATTTTTTAATTTGTTGAGAGTATAGACTTTTTTATAAACTTTCTGTTATAAGTTATAGATATTTAAGTTGGTTGTTATTAATAGTTTTGAGGGATTGGTCTTTTTGTTATAGTTTAAAGCTTTTTTCTAATTCTAATTTAAAAAATATATATTTTTCTGAATTCTGAATTCTAATCAAAAATATCTATCCTTAATAAATAGATAGATATGGAGAAGAATAATAAAGCTGTTTTTTTATAGATATTTGTTTTGGTGAGATCCTTACCCTATTTGCTTTTGACCAGCGCTGCAACCGGTCTAGGACATAATCAGGGACCCAGATTCTCAAGTGATCATCTATCACAAGTATCAAAATTATCAACAACGGTCATAACTGGCCCGAGAATACCATCAACGGTCACAATCAGTCCAAGAATACCAACGATCAACTACAAATAACCTCTAATACCAAACTAAGATTTGAACCTGAGTAGTGCTTGAAGCAAGCAAATCACTTTACCAACTCACCCACAACTTATCGGTGAATAATTAAGATAATTGTTATCACTGAAAAGTATGTAATTATCTAATTAATTTAATAGATAGTTTAGTGTGACAATAGATTATAATATTTGTTAAATGTTAATCAATTTTAAATTTGATATCTATTTAATTATTACAATAAAAATTTAATTTTAAATTTGACTTCAATTTTATTGTCATATGAATATTTCTTTCTTATTTTAAAAAATTGATCAAAAAATTGTAATATTTTATATATACGACAGAGTTTAAAGCTTTTCTCTCATTCTATATTGTAAAGTCTCTTTATTTAAAATCATCTCTCAACAATTAATCATTTTTTTCGAAAAAAATATTAATTAATATAATATATAACAAATCTAAAATTAATAGTTTAAAATTAATATCTCATACAATTTTTTAAATAAATATATTGAAAATATTTATACTAATATATTCAAAACACATATCTAGAAAACCTTTCTATGAGCGTTCGAGAAAAAAGCTAGACTAAAGGGGAAGTACTTGATTCCTTTTTAAAAAATGGTCCAACCTTTTAATGATGTGGAAAAGGCCATTTGAGTGTGCATACACTGGTTAGAGGAAGACAACCATGAAGATTCTTATTGTCGTCACAAGGTCTATACAATCATTAAGCACTATCGAGCAAAATGATTTGGTTGAAATAAATCTCTCAAAATGTGGAGAAAAAATGTTTTTTAAATTATTGTCATTAAAGTGCCTTTTAGTTCTAAATTTTATTGGGTGGATTTTAACTCTCATAAAGGTGGGTGAGAGTATGTTACATTTACTGTTTAGAAAAGATTGAGATTAAGATTAAAAAGAGTTTTAATTTTAAATGTCGTATTTATTATGAAATTGGTTGGAGGTATTATTTTTTAATAAAAGTTGGGAGTTTTATTGTAGAGAAATTTAATTTTTATGTATTAAAACTTTTGTTAATTTTAAAGATGGAAAGATTTTTATAAATATTAGTTTGATTGATCTTTATTAAATGTGGGGTGTTAAAAGATTTTCAAATTAAATATTTTTTTATTTATGTTAGAATTGATAGGTTTGATGACATCTTCAGCGCCTATATATAAATATTGATGCTTCCTCACCCTTTCACCTAAATATTAAATATCACACTCTTATACCTTCTCAAATTTTTAAAATCTTATAAAAACAAAGTCACATCACTAGTATCCTATCTATTTACAAGGGAAATATCATAAATGCCCTTTAAATTATTTAATATTGTTCCTTTAGACTTGAGAAATGTGCAAAAACATTTTATTAAATTATTTAATTGAACAATTATTCTAATAATGATCATAAGTTTTATAATTCAATTCATTGTTTCACCAAAATATTTTTCATTTCTTTTTTTTTTTTGTTGAAACTCTCTTCTCCTTGGCTTATTTTCTCTATTGTGTTTGAACTTCTTATTTTCAATACGCTACTTTTGATATTTTTCTTTCAACTTTGAATTTGGTCTAAAATCGTTGTTCGTATTAAGGTATTTCTATTCTTAAAATTTATTATGGAGATAAATTTATGAGTTCCACTGACTTATATATGTTATTTATAAATATTAATATAACTTCTTTTTTAATTCACCAAATATAGATTATTATAATATTATATAATAATATATCTATACAAACATTTTTTTGGGAAAATGATTCAAATCCTAAAAAGTATTTGGAAATACCATTTTAAGTGAAGATTTAGATTTGTTATATCTATAAACAGAAGTATTTTTAAATAATATTCAAGATAAAAATAATAATATAATTGAAACTTTTTTAATTAATCTATAGATTATGTGCACATAAAATACTCTTAAAGAGACAAGTATGATCATTATCCTTTTCTATATGATGTTACATATATTATAGAGACATGAAGGCTAAAGAGCCACTATATAAATTGGAAATCTTGAATTTCCATTATGACTCTTTGCCTTTTGGTGATTAGGTTGATCAACATCAAAATTTAATTGTCAAAATATAGTTATTGGGGCAACACCGGACACACCTTGTGAAGGACACCTCGAGCAATATTCAGACTATGTCCCATTAAGAGGGTGAAAAGTAGTGTTGTTTTGTTAGTGATGCAAAACATGGAGCTTTGCAAATTATATGTATTTGTCGTGGTCCAAAGTATGAGGTTTGGAAAACAAAGTGCAAAGAAGAGATGAGCTTTGCAATAAAGAAATGAACTTTTACAAAGAACAAAATTTACTTCAAAACAAATAAGGGAGTCATGAGAAACAATGGTTCTATCGAATTTGGTAGGGGAAGCAAAAATAAGCCCAAGCCAACCTTTGATAAGAAAATGCAAGGAGGGGCTTGCTAAGAGGAGTCTACCACCTATGCATATTCATGTAAACCTTTCTAATAAAGAGAAGGAAGAACCACATGATAACACATTCAAATTGGTGCAAATTCAACCAAAAGTTGGGAAAATAAACCACACTCTATAGAGGAGGCAAGCCATGCACATCTAAGGGATGTTGGAAAGAGATTCTCATGGCTGCAATTGTAATACAACAATTGTAAAAACCAAACATGTCACAAAGAGAAACACAATTGAAGATCAGATAAAAATAAAATTTTATAGCCACCACCTTCATTTGGAGTCAAATTTTTAGTACCAAAACAAACCATTCAACACCACAATATCCTTTACAAGTGACAAAATCCCAACCATGCACTCCACCTCCACCTCCACCTCTCACATTCCACTGTAGTTCGTAAAGAGCATCATATATACCATTGGTGTTGATTGTGCAAAAAAATAGGCACACTAGTTTTAGATCATTTATAAGCACATCTATTGTGTCGCTACAATAAACACCTTCTTCCACACATCTAAACCAACTACAATCACAAGCAATAAGTGAAGAATATTTCTCTTCGTTTCTATATAATTATATTTATAAAAAGTCATTATCATGCTTTTAATAAATAAATAATAAATTATAATTATAAACAACAATTATCACTAATTTATATTTAAAGATTTGAGGGTTTCACAATTTATATGGTATGAAAGAGTTTTTTCAAAAAACTATGTAAAGATTTTATTGCTTGACATTTCAAATCACGATATCCCATGATTTATTTAAAAAATGATGAGAAATACTAATTTCGAGATATTTTTTAGATTTGTTGCATACCATATTGATTAAAAAATTCATTTTCTCCATAAATTTTATGTTGATTGGTGATAAATGACTTCAATTTAGTTACGCCATTATATTAGTTCAAAAAAAAAATCGAAAAAAAAGACTCTAAACTTTACTAATAACATACCTAAAATATTAAAAAAATATCAACCAACTCATCTAAAGAAAAAAATCATTTAAAATTAAAATTATTATATAACGATAAAATATAAAATTAATTATTAAATATTATCATCTTAGAAACATTACACTCGACCACTCCAATCACCATTATGAATCAGCGAAATAATTTTCATATACTAAATTAATATCTTATTTTCCCTCAACCTCATACATGTGATAGATTATAATAAACTAATCAGTACTTTACTTGGATCGTCACATGCATGAAACAAAATCATTGACATCATGGCCTACATCTTATCGATTCATATCTTTATATGACAAAAGATTCCATTTGATATCAGGTCACATTCAATAATTTTATTATTTTTTGATTTTATAATTTTAATATCTTATATTGAGGGCGTTCTTGGAAATAAATATATTCAAGTCAAATTGTGTCGTTTTTATGGCAAGAGCCTTAAAATATGTAATACTTGTTATAATAGATAAAATATACGATTTTTTTTAAAAGAGAGCGAATAATAAAGACAGTTATTATAAAATATATTAAAATTATTTTGATCACCACTAATTATTATCGGTTCAATAATATTATTAATATTGTTATTATTAATTTAATACGTTATAATGAAATTTAAATTTGGGTAGAGCTGGATACAATCAACTCCTTTAATCAATATATTTATATTTAATCGGACATATTTAACTAATTATTATTAAAAAATTAATCTTAAATTTAATTGTTATATAAATTTTTTTTCTTATTTAAATATATAATATTTTAATATTTTTTTACATAATATAATAATACAACTATTTAATATTATCTCTCACCAATTGATAAAACTTCTATAAAAATATATACTTATTAATCAATATAATATATAACAAATCTATTATATATTTTTTTAAGTAAATATATTTAAAATATTTATATTAATATATATTTCAAATAAATATAATTTATACTTTTTAAAAAAAACATATTTGGACAATCTTAGAATGAACTTTCAAGCAAAACGCTAGCCTTTCAGGGCACTGCAGGATACTTGGTGGAAAAATGGTCTAACCTTTTATGATATGGAAAAGGCCATTTAAGTGTACAACGTGAAGGACATTGGTTTGACAAAGACATCCATTGTCGTACCAAGGTCTATACAATCATTAAGCACTACCGAGCAATATAATTAGGTCTAAATGGAGAAATCAGATGGCCTCTTGAAAAGCAATTCTCCAAACTCTAGCTAGTTTGAGCACAAAAATGTTGTGGACAAAAACTGCTTTTTGAATTATTGCTATTCTAGAGCACCTTTTATTTCTCTAAATTTTATTGGGTGGAATTTAACTCTACTGAGGAGAGATTCGTTGTCTCCAAGAGATTAAGGTTAAGGAGCGTTTAGTTTTATATGTCACATGATCTATTATGCATTGGAAGGAGGTATTATTTCTTGTATAAAGATTGGGAGCTTCATTGCTCACATTTTTAGGGCAGTAGAACTCTCTCAATTGTAAAGATGGAAAAAAAATTATAAATATTAGGTTGATTATTATTTTTTAAATGTGGTGTGTTAAATGTTTTTTTTTTTGACTTAAACAATTATTTATTTGAGTTAGAATGGGTATGTTTCACGATGTCTTTTTTCTCCTATGTATATATTGTTTGGGGTTTTTTAATCCTATTATTTATTTCAAATGTCACATTCTTATGCTCTATGTAAATTTGAAAGCATTCTAAAAATAAAGTCAGATCATTAATATCTATTTTCAATATTTTGTAACTTTGAATATTAAGAGGGGTACTAGAGAAAATATTGTCCTTTACATTATTTTGGATTGCTCCTTTAGACTTGGGAAATATGGAATAAAATTTATTAAATCATTTAATTGAACAAATACCTTAATGAGTCATTAGAGGCTTCCCAATTTAATCTAATGTTTAGCTAAAATCTTCTTCGTTTATTCTTCCTCTCGTGGAAACACTCTTTTCTCCTTGGTTTTTTTTAATCTCTATTATGTTTTAACTTTTTATTTTAAGTACATTACTTTTGATATTTTTCATTTAACTTCAAATTTAGTCGAAAATTGTTGTTTGCATTAAGGTATTTTTATTCTAGAAACTTATTGCATAAATAAACTATGAGTTTTATTGACTTATATTTGTTTTTTATAAACATTGATATAATTTATTTTTTATTCACCAAATGTAAATTATAATAATAATATTTATAATATATATCTGTACAAATATAAAAAAATATTCAGGAACACCATTTTAAATGAGAATGTGGATATATTGTATATATATGCACGGAAGTAATTTTTAAATACCATTCAAAATAATAATAATAAAATTGAAAACAAAAGTTTTTATTTTATACATTATATGTACATGCCATAGTCTCAAAGGAAAAGTATGGTTGATATTTTCTACTATATGATGTTACAGATAAGACTACATATATAATAAAGCCATGAACGTTAAATAACCACTATGGCAATATGAAAGTTTAAATTCCATGTGTGACTCTTTGCCTTTTGACAATTAAGTTGATTGGCATTAAAATTTGTTAGTCAAAATCTAGCTAGTGTGGAAATTTCAAATACCTTTTGTGAGGGGACCCTTGAGTAATATTAGGGCTCTATTTCATTGAGAAGGTAGAAAGCAATGTTATTTTGTTAGTAGTGCAAAACAAGGAGCTTCACAAATCAAAGATATTTGTCATGGTCCAAAGCATGAGGTTTGAGAACCAAGTGCAAAAAGCCTATGACCTTTGCAATGAATAAATAAGTTTTGTAAAGAATGATTTTATCCACAACAAGTATGTGATTTTTGCATAGAAGAGTCTCATAAAGTTCTAAAAATATGCAAGCGAACTTTGAGAAGGCACAAACCCAATTCTAAAGTATTTGTACTACTCTAATTAAATTACCCCTATAAAATTGTGTCATATTAGAAACATTTCACCCTTTTAAATGCCTAAGTTAATCTCTTTGAAAAAATAAAACTTTCACTTATATATTGTATATTGAAGGCTTGTGTACTCTTAAGGAGAGTTATATATTTGCATTCATAGTGGGTAAGTATTGAAACCCAAGAATTTTAGTGTTCAAATGGAGGTTTTTGTTTTGAGATGTGGACTCCAATTTATGTAGATTGATAACAAATATTATAACACCATTAAAATTAATATCACATGTAACATCGTTAAAAGTAGTATCGCTTCAAGTTGCATTGTAAAAAACAACATCACAAGGTAAGGAAGCTATATTGTAGAAGCTGCCTACATAAAGGAAAGAATAATCATCTCCACCATCTAAAGCTCCTCCACAAAAGAAGATGAAAAAATTGAAGGTGAAACAAGGAGACCCTAGGTTGCTAGGCTCTTTGTGGAATTGGATTATGGAAAATTAGGGGTGTCAAAAGTAGGTGTTCATGATATCCTACTTAACGATGTGTGCAATATTGTTTATGAGCAAGAAAGATTGGTTCTTGTGAAAGATTGTGTGAATTACCCATATCAACAATCAAGTACCCAATGTTATTAATGTGTATCTTTCCATTGATGTCATAATTTACTAGTGTAAACACATAAGAGGAGGAACAACAATGCATGGTAGTGGCATAAGACATTTTCTCTGTACCAATAGGAACAAAGTCAAAATAAATAAGGGTTACACTCAATGTGGTAGGAGAAGCGAAAATAAGCCTAAGTCAACCTTTGACAAAGAAATACAAATAGTTTATGAAGAGGAGTCCACCACATTTTCATATGTAATTCAACCAATCCAATGAAGAGGAGGAAAATACATAATGAAAACCATTCAAATTGGTGCAAATTTAATAAGAAAGCTGGGTTAATAAACTACACTCTCCATGGGGAGGTAAGCCATGCACCTCTGAGGGAAGCTAGATAGAGGATATCACTATCGACATTACAACACAATAATTTGAGGAACTAAGCATGTCATAAAGGGAAACACAGTTGAAGATCATAAAAAAATAAGAAGATTTTATAACCACCACCTTCGTCTAGAGTCACATTTTTAGTACCAAGGTAAACCATTGGGGCAGGATATGTGATCACACCACCCTCTTCCCCTTTGGGTCTATTTTATCATTTAATTATGAAATAAACACCATGGTATCCTCTACAAGATATTAAATCCCCACCATGCACTCCACCTCCACATCATCTACACTTCTTAAGGTGCATCATATATGCCATCAGTATTAATTGCACAAAAAATGGATGCACTAGTTTTTGGATCAATAATAAGCATATCCACTATACCTTTGGAGGAACCACCACCTTCTACACATCCATACCAACTTAAGTTTCAAGAACTAAATTAAGATCAACCACTTGTAGATGCTAAAATATCGCATACACATGCTGTAAGTGAGGTCAAAGATAAGCCTAAAATGGAAAAAGAGGATAAATAAAAGAATCTTAGATAGAGCATTGCAAGACCAACTTGTTCGATCAGAAGAGGAAAGGAAATAAAAAGAGGCCCAAAAGTAGGAAGAATAAAGGAGGAAGATTGTGCAAGATAAGATTATGTAGGACATGAGTACAAAAGAGTGTGCTGACAAAAAGAAGGTTGGAAAGAAGTAAAGTATCACCATAGTAGCCAGATAACATAATAGTAGGATCTAGATTGGGTTTGACAAATCCCTATGATGAATAATTGAATTTTTTGGGAAACACATTGGGATAATTTTGGCTTGATGTATAGGGCACATCCACAAAGTTCAAAACTTTCATGATGCCCAATACCCACTTATGAGTTTCATAAAACAAACCAATGCCACCATCATCACAACTTGTACTGACAACTCCACCAAAATAAGTAATTGTTGATATTGTGTAATTATCTAGATGGAATTGTAAGAAGAAGGTATTGGTGCATTCTTAACCTCCCTCAAAAACACCGTACTTCAGCTCCAACAAGATAAATGTTCCCTCAAAGAAGCCATAGATATGCCTATAAAGGTCATTGATGAGAACTATTTATAATTAATGAAGCAAGATGCCCACAATCATGTGATGTCCAATCACTTTCAGCTTAACATGTTGGTGAATAATTCATTACAAGATTGGTTATCTATGTAAATATTAGAAGATATTAATGCACAAGTGTAATTCTAAAAAGAGGACCCTTAAATAATACTTATATTATTGTAGAATATAAGGTGGTGTTGACAATGACCATAACTCAAGCATGACATATATTTGTGAAAAATCTTAATTGGAAGGCACAACATTAAGAAACGATGAAAAGGGAGATGTCGCAAGCTATCATTGCGATCAATGCAAATAATACCATAAAAGACATAACATTGGCCAAGTCTATTCACTACTAGGACAATGTTATGGAATGAAAAAGAATTTGGGAATTAGAAATGCTTAGAAGTACCTTTGTCATATTCCAAATGCATGGATTTCTAGAGTGGTTTTAATAGATAAAAACTAAAATGGATGAAACCATTACAAGTCAAATGCCACTCATCCAAAGTTTCAAGGAGGATGGCATGTTTAATATCATGCAAATATTGGTGCAATTGTACACATTACAATATCTTGTAAATATTGGCATAATTTCACATATACTTCATAATGGTAAGAGAAGTATTAGCCAACTAACACTCGCACAAGGAAAATCTAATAAACATCCTCCCAATAGTCAAGAACCAACTCGATAAACTGAGTTATGTTACTCCTATAGACCTTTTGTGTATATTTTGAGGTCAATAAGCTCTCCACATTAAACAAACTCCTCAAAGTCAAAAATGGCACAAGTTTGGTAATGCCCTTTAGTTTAACCAACACATCAAGTTCGTACAACTCTAGGTGTGTCTTCATCATCAAAATACAGTTCTGAGAAAAAGTGTCAATTATTGCCTCTACCCCATCCACAACCAAATTAAAGTATCAATAGTTTGTAATATTTTGAAAATTTTGAGCATATCAATTTTGCAAGGGAAAACATTTTAAAGAGGTTTTATGCAAGCGGGGCCAAGAATGTTTAAACATTGTAAAGGGTGGCCTCATGGTTAGGACAACCTATTGATAACTTGTTATGGCCGGTATGTTGGTATGCAATAACCCAAAAATATGGCTAAGAAGTGTGCAAGTAGTGAAAATTGATAAACAACACTACTTGTAGGATTATGAGCATAAATACTAATCAATGCAGTGAGGCAAAATTTTAGGATGGATCACCCAATGATCACATCAATACATGGAAAACATAGCTATGACAATATGTTTTGTCTTGAGAAAAGACAATTGTTTGAGTTTGGGAAAGTGTAAGTATGGAATTGCAATAAGTAATTCTCAAGTATTTTGTATATGTCTAGTTGTGATATATGTATAATTTTAATTGATAATGTATTTGGATAAGGTTTATGGAATTTTTAATGTCTAGTTGTCATATATGTATCATGATTATCTATGCATAACATATGTTAATTTTAGAATCTTCTATCATTCTTGACATTCGATTGTCACTATGTTCCATCTGTCTTTTTTTAATCTTGAGGGGTAAACCCCTTTATATATTTATGATTCTTGTTATTTTGATAAGTGTAAATGTTTTAGTAAAAAAATTATTCAAGATGATAAATATTGGAGGCCCATAACTGAGAGGGTATCTAACTTTAGTTCATGGTGACTCAGATTTTGCTTAGATTCTACTCAAGGTTTACTCAAAGTTTACTCCGAATTTACTTAGATTTAATTCAAGATTCATTCAAGTTATACTTGATTTCACTTATGCTCTCCTCATATTTCACTCGTGAATGCTTTACTCATAATATACTTATATTTTTATTAGACTCATTTTAATTATGTTGTTTTCATCAAAATGGAATTTTATTTTAATATTTAAGATATTAACATTTATCAGTATTATTTGGCACTTATTTATGTGTGTAGTAAAAGTAATTTTATAAGTTCCCAAGTACATCATTTTAATTTCATAGATTTCATCATGCATTTATATCTTTTTATACTTTGAAGTGTTTGCTTACACTCACTTCAAAGTAGGACAAAATGTATACACCTTAAAAATGGGCTCGATACATTTTGCAAGTGTTTATTTTTTTAGTGTACTTTTCTATTTGTAATTATTGGTATGAATTATATGTTATTGGTGTATTTTTTGAATTTAATGTCTATCCCCTTTCTCACCCCCTAGACTTCTCTATCTTCTCATGCTTCTTAGGTTTTGTGCCAAAAGCACCAACACTCCTCCCACATATGAGAAGTGCTCCGACAATTATGGTCCCATGTTTTGGTGTTTTTTAAGTCAAGATACACCTATTCCCCTCATCGTATTTTTTTCACTTATAAACATTTGATGTTAGTTCACATGTCAAGGCCGTATTAATTTAAAGTTAGTTATCCATAAATGCACATGCATTATACTTCCTTTGACATAAATAATCCATATTTCCATTACAGAGCAATCATAAGCACATAAGAGATCAATAAATTATTAGAGCATTTATCATGGTCCAAAGATAAAAAATTCTTATGGATCACTTTGGAGCACAACCTACAGATCTATCTAAGTTATGTAATTTTTGTTTCTAAAGTTATTTATTTTATTCAAATCACTATTTCTTATATTGTAATTCTCACCCTTTAGGGGTTTGGCAAATAACAAGATATTGATATCATTGACTAAATGTAACTCGTCCCCCTAAAGTCACTTTGTTTTCCTTAAAGTCTTCATAAATCGCACGTATAATGAAATCATTTTAATGAAAATAATAAATTTGGTTTGCACATACATAGAAGTCACAATGCATAAATCAGAGTGAGGAAATATAAGATTATAAGTTGGCCAATCTAGTGGTCAAGGTATTTTAGAGTTGTCTATCACCTTATCAAAAATGGTGACTATCATAACACTTATGCTAGAAGCAATTCTTTTTAAACGAGATCATTATTAATATTTGTAGACATCCAATTCCTAACACCTTTTGTGTTGAAATTGTCAATCTTACTCGATTTGCACTCAAATGCACATTTTAGGCTAAAATCCATAAAACACCCTAAATGGTTCAAACTTGTCATTTAAAAGTATTGATTTAGGTCAAAGTATCCCTAAATGACGCAATGAATTTATGAAGCAACTAACTTTGATCAATTCATTTCGAGCCAAAATGATGATCTCATATTTTTGTGCTCTGGATCACTCTTTTCTTCTAATTCATTGGTACACATCACGTACCTTTGTTATTTTTTTGTTTGCAACATCTTAAATAGGAATACGGTTCCAATGCATTTAACGTCACCTTCCAATTCTTCTCTAGTCAAATTATCACCCAGTAATATGACTTTCTGACCATTTTGATTAATTGAGGGCCAATTTTTAAAATATTTGCACAAATGTTGATTAACCTTGTTTAAGGATAATTGATCCAAATAAAGAGCTTAAGTGGATTTTTTATGAGAGTTGTTGAATATTTATTTTTGGAAATTGAATTCTACTAACTGCATCATCAAGTGACATCATTTCTTGGGAAGACATCCCTAGGCCATAAATGCCATAAATATAAGGGTTATGGGTCTCCCATGTGTCATTAATGACCCTCCATGCCTATTCAATTTCCCTTCTTCCAAAGTCATGATGAAGATAATTATGGATCTAATTCTGAATATTGAATTAATCTTCAACCACACATCTTCATCTCAATATGGACAGTTCAAGTTGATTCTAGTCATTCTTAAAAATCTATAAATAGAGAGGCCATGGACATCATTTTTAAGCTTGATTTATGCAAAGTTATTATGTTGAATTGTCTTCACAAACCTTTGCATTTTACCATTGATTTTAGTTACAAGCTTCATTGATAGGCTAGTTTAGTGATTCCAAATCATGAGCCTAGGTTTTGTGGAGAGTTCTTCAGACATTGGAGGAGTTGGCCACCATTGTTGATGAAGATAAGAGCTCGTGATCAAGGGAGAACATGATTTTGAGTTGTATTGGTATGGTGAATCCATTTGGGAAGGTAATATGATGGCTTTCTTTCATTTATTTTTTCTATCCTTTGTAATTCCCACATGAATAGATAGGCTTAATTCAATTTATTCTTATGCATTCTTTATTTGATTTATTGGACTAATGTTTAACTAATCATATTATGTAATCCTCTCTACATGTTTACACGCTCGATGGGACCGCAACCCACAAATTTGTTCACAAAGCCTCTACGAACAACCTACTAACCATTGTCATGTAGGATCTTGGGTATAGAAGTAAAGAAGGCAAAAATTTGAGCAAAAAAATCCATTTTTATAAACCATGGTTTTATTCTCTGGACTATCAACTTAGCCCAACTTAGCTCAATATTATCCCAAATCAGCTCTGGTTCAGCCCAACTCGACACTCGATCATCCTAACTCAGCTCTAGTTCAACCTGAGTTGCCTCTGGCTCACCTCGACTCAGCTCTACTTCAGCCTGACTTGCCTATCCAACCCAACTCCCCTATTAACCTAGCTTGCCTGTCAACCCAACTCACCTATCAATCTGACTCGCTTGTCAACCCAACCTCCCTATCCAACCTGACTTGCCTGTCAACCCAACTCACCTGTCTAACCCAACTCGACTGTCAACCTGAGAGCTACATTCTTAATGTCATTTACTCAAACTCTTAAGTGATTCAAAGCAAGCCCTTATAATTATGTTTTTACAGGTTGAAGGGGTAGTTTGGAAGTTGGTTTGAATGCTTTTGACTAACCAAACACACTTTCATTTGGGTTTAAAATGAACATGATTGATTTCACAAATTTGAATTAGTGCTTAAAATCAACCTAAGATTTAGCTAAGTCTTAGATACATTTAATTCAGTGCTTAAAACACATCATAACTCTTACAACATTTTAAATTTGATGTTTTAATCATGAATCTAGGCTAAGTCTTGAATCTTTAATTTGGGCTTAAAATGAACTTAGGTCTTTATTGCTTCATGTGGCATTTTTTTGTGAAATCTTTTACCATTTTAGAAATTAAGGCCAAGGGCCAAAAATAACATCACCTAATCTCTCAAACTGGTGCTTTAAAATGAACTCATCTTTCCAAGTTTTTGCATTCAATAGTTATTTGAACTAGTTTTTATTTGGCAAAGAGAGGGATGTTACGGGTATGCTCTTCCACTTATCCCCTTTAGGGAACCCTTGGAATCAAAAGGACCCATCCTTATTGTAAAAATCCTAGTCCAAGGCTTAAAAATAATGTCATCTAAAGCACTCCCAAAAAACTCACAGTAATTTGGGTGATCTTGAAAACAAACCTAAAGTCTTTATATATTTTTTCGCATGCAAACTTGGCTTGCAAGGGGGAATTTATTACCTCCTGTGAGTTCTTTAGGGAAGCCTTAACCTGGGGTTTCATCTCCTAGCATTGAATTCAACCAGTCCCACTAGGATTAGAGGTTTGAGCGGTTAAACCACCTTCTAGTGATGGAGTTGCACACGGGACGTATCTGCACTTTGGATATCGTATTACACTAAATGAACAATAGGCTGTAGTGGTTTCAAAAAGGGTGAGACATTTTTTCAACAAGATAAGTGTCGTGGAGACCCAATTACATGATTTTATTTTGCATCATGATGTGAAAGTCATTATGCAATTCATTCCCCTAGAAACGTTCAGAAACTTGCTAGTCTAGTTGACCCCACTTTTCCATACCTTATCAAGTTAGACTTAAAATGATTGCTTTTTTTATTAGCTTACTTGGTCTTAATTTGTGTCTAAAATTTCTTGCTAACTCAATACACTTAATCAAAGCACATTGTCCTCAATTTTTTTGAAGCAAGGGAGGCATTACGTTGTCCAATTGGAAATTTCATCTTTCCCTTGTTCAAATTATTAATCAAAAGCTTTTATGTCATGTCATCCATTTTAGTGCAGTCATGATGCCCAATTGAGTTTAGATATTTTACCAATTTTTTTTAATTTGCTCATTTATAATTCCTATGTGAAATTGAATCTTTTTGAGTTTTAAGCGCTGGTGTGTTAAATTGGGTTCGCCATTTGCACACTAAACTTGTTCTAACTTAGGTTCAATTTCCCATTTGAATTGAGGTCCATTTATTAGAATCAAAATCACATTATCATCTTGGTGGACTCAATTCATCTTGCGTATCACTCATGCTTTGAGTCCTAGAACATATTTTATCCTACTAGAACCATGTGGCGACGTTGTGCTACCCATTTGGTCCTAGTTTTGAACTTATTAATTTGTGCATGATTTTAAATCTTGATTTTCTTAGTTCATTTTGTCTTCTTCATAATCTATAGAGATTTCTTCTAATTTTATAGGGTCAACTCATCGAAGTTGGAATTAGCTCTTACGGTATAGGCATATCATAAAGATCTAGGCTTTGGTGTACTAATTTTCACATTGGATCTTTGAGTTACCGTACCCTCTTCCAATCTATATGATTTTAGCTTTACCAAAAGTTGAGTAAATTCATGAACCAAATCTTCTAATTGTGTGTGGTTCCAAGCCACTCTCCTTTATAGTCTCTTTGGTACCTTAGTTATTTATTTAAAGATAACTAAAGCATATTTTGTTTGAATGTTTGAAAAAACATTGATCCATATGTAGTTAAGCATAGAGAACAACTCTTCTTAGACATGACTCAAAGGTTCACTCGTAGTGGGGCCTCTTATGGCCTTATCTATGAGGATGAATTTTTTTATGATGGTCAATATAACCTTTTTTTTTTTTATGACATACCTGCAATAGTAGGATTTGAAGATGATTACAATTAATATCAACCCCAAGGAGATCAAGACAAAGAAATTTTTATGTTGATAGAATCAGGTGTTAGACTACCTTCAGACTTTCCTACAGAACAATTGCATACCTTAGCAAGAGAAAGAGAACAACGATGATAAGAGCAATCTTTTGCACAAATAGACATACCTTCTTCTAAAAAAGGAAAAGAAATACAAATAGAGTCAAAACCCACAAATCCAAATCTTCTAGCCAAGATCCAGATAATAAATCAATGATATGCAGATCAACTTGTCGCAAACTTAACTGACTCATTAGTTGCCACTTCAATTCATAATGATGCTTCCAAAGAATAAGGAAATGTGGTCGAAGGTATGCAACAAACATTTGATGAAAACATAACCATAGTGGATCAAGGTAACCTAAACAAACAGTTAAAGTCACAAGAAATCTTACAAAATGTTCCATTTGACACAGAGCATACATTATTTAATCATCAAGAACCTCTTGTTACTTTAGAAAATCAAAGACCTACACATTCAGTTTGAATTAAGGAAATTAGGGGCACATTCCACCCCAACAGAAACAAAACCAGGGGCAAATTCCACCCCAATAACAACCAAACCAGGGGCACATCCTACCCCAACAAGATCTTATCCAATCCACAAATTCACCAAATATGCACAAATTCACCAAATATGCAAGAGTGAAATTATATGAAGGAAATTATGCAAAGATTGGAGACAAATAATAGAGTTAAAAAGTACAAATTTGATGAGATATGTCCATATCCATTTGATTTATCTATTCTTCAAAACCCCTTTCCACCTCATTTTGAGGCACCCAAAATTGATAAATATAAAGGAAAGGGAGATCCACGTGATCACATATAGGCATTCTTTATCTTATGTCAAGAGGTTGCTTATAATAGTGAGAATTTGCTTCAACTATTTTTGCAAAGTTTAGCAACATAGGCCTTAGATTGGCACTTAAACTACCCAAATGATCAGTTACATATTGTAGAAAATTATCAAAAAAGTTTGTTAACCATTTCTCATATAACATAGAACATGAATTGACCATTGTTGACTTGTGCAAAGCCAAATAAAATGATGGTGAAAGTTTTGTTGCATACCTATAAAGGTGGAGAGCATTGGTGGGCCACTTTCAACATAACTTGCCAAACAAATAGTTGGCTGATATATTTGCACAGAACTTGCATCCTGAAGTTGTGCATAATCTATGATTAGCTTGCACTAACTCATTTGAATAAATTATCGATAAAGGAGTGCAGATTGAAAGGATATTATTGCTAAAGGCCTTGTCAATATTTTCATGTAGGGTCAAGCATCTAACCAGACTAAATCACCAGTTCAAATAGTTACGTAGGATAATCTTAAGGAATTTAACAAAAATAAAAACATGGTTAGAAATGGGGTGACTGAGACAAGGCATGTACAAATGGTGCAGGCTATGCCTCCCCTAAATGTACATTTAACTCCCCTAAATCCACCACCTACTTTGTAAAGACAGCCTCCATGAAGGACATTTCATAATAATTTTAGAGTCTTTCAAGTTAGAAGAATCAGTTTAAATAGTGTTACAAAAGCTCATTGTGGCTAATTTGATTGTATGGCCAGTATCAAGGATATTTCCTAAAGATCAACCAAAACCAAGTTGGTACAAAGAGAACGAATGGTTTAATTTCCATCATGTTGTTGGTCATGGTACATATTGTTGCATCCAATTACGACATATTATTGAGGTCTTTATTTAAAGTGGTGAATTGGAAATTAAGTTTACCCCTAATTAAGACACAAATCAGGGTATGAGAATCTACAAAGACCCCTTTCCTTGACATAATCCACCACCACCAAGAAACAATCAAAACCAAGTTCAAAATCAAGGACAAAGGTAGAGTCAGAACTAACATCAGGGTTAAAATATAAATGAGTATAATAGGGACCATAATGTCCATACTAACAATGTGGCTTCTAACAATATGCCTTACGATTATAACAATACTATGGGGCACATTTCTGCTACCCAAGTTGTCACGATTACTGTAAAACCAAGTGCACAATATTGTGTTCCTCATAGCATGGGACCCATCATTATAGGGTCAACACCCTCTCCTGTTAGTAATACTGCATCGAGTTTGCATAATCATGTTGTGACTCTATTTGCATGGGTTACTAGTTCTAAACAGTAGCACCCTTCTAATTATAAAGGCTCCACATTGACCCATAACTATAGCAATACAATTAGACACTCACAAGTCATCATCCAAGGCCCTTTGCCTTCCTCTTCTAATTATAATGAATCTTTACCACCTCTAGGTTGTGTAGTCACAACTAGATGCCCATGAGTTACCATCTAGGGCCCTTCACCCACTTTTTCCATAAAACCCAATGAAAGCATTATACTAACGGTTCCAAAGATGAATACTATACCAATAAAGACTAAGATATCTCAATCCACAATCAAAAATCCTTATAGTTTAGTGGACCAATTAAACAAAACCCTTGCACAGACTTCCATATTAGAACTCTTGTAGACATCTGATGTCCATAAAACTATCATGAACAACCTCTTGAAAGAATCTATTGTGCCTAATGATATTAACCCTGATCAGTTCTAAAACCTAGTTGGACATTTGTCTTCATTTTGACAAATCACATTTTATAAAAAAGACATGTCCACTTTTGGCCCAAACCACAATAACCCATTATACATTAAAATAATTATTGCAGATCATAAGATCAAGTGGGTTCTTATAGATAATGGTTTAGGGATGAACATCATATCTCTCAAGTTGGTATGATGATTTGGATACATGGATAAGGACATTCATCTATAAAATATTACAATCAAGGCTTACAAAAATGCTGAGAGGGATTCTTTAGGTACAATTTAGTTGCCAATCATGGTTGGGTCTATTTATAATCACACATTATTCCATATTGTGGATATTGAACTTCCTTATAACATACTTCTTGGTCGTCCCTAGATCCATGAAGTACAAGTAGTCCCATCTACTCTTCACTAGTGCCTTAAGTTTCCCCCTGATGGGATTGAGGTTACTATTCCCGCTAATCAGCAGTCATATCAATATTGTAAATATCTTGACGCTGACTTTCATAATTATAACTATTTCCTAGGTTATGAGTTCATTGCAAAGAAGAATAAATCCATCATTTCCCATCCATCTTCATCTAATTATATTGACCTTGGTGATCTAGCTTCCACTTTGACCAATCCATTTCTTGCAGCTTTTGCAAAATAGGTTATTATTAAAGATGTGGGTTTTCCCACATACCATCTTGAGGATTTCCTCCATATTAAAAATTTTCTTAAATCCCCTAAATCATCTAGAAAACCTAAAACATCCAAGACCCCTAATGGACCCAACCAGATTTGGGAGCCAAAGAAGAAACAAAAAAACCACCTGTGGTTGCACCAAAGAAAGATCGAGAGGCTTTTACCGAGGGAGATTGGCTATATTATGAAGGCCTTGCTGATTGCTTTCAGAATTCAAAGTATCCTATCCCTAATCAGATAATGGATCATCTTGACTATACAGGGAAAGGCCTTGGCCCACAAGCGTAAGTAGTCTTGGGGCCCTTATTAGCTAGAGTTATCAATTGGAATCATGGTCTTGGATTTATACCACCAGAGTGTGACCTCATGACTTTTGATAGTGACTCTTTCAAAGTGACTAGTGATGAGACTCTTAGCAATGACACAACATCCCATTATAGAATTTTTGATGAGATTGTTGACTTGAATTTATTTGATTTAAATGCCATAATAACCATAATGCCCATTGGAACTTCCCATCCTAAAGCAAAAACCCATCCTAGTGGTGCTTCCCTTCCTAAAGTAGGACATTATATATTTAACATTGGAGCTTCCCATCCTAAAGCAAACCCTCATTGTTCCCTATGCCTCCGCCATCCTAAACTCATAAATTTAGACTAGCAAAATTTGATTATACGCCTCAATGAGTTTCAAAATGATGAATCAATTGCAGAATACATGGGCCTACGAGATGGATTGCCTATTGGTGATCACAAATAAGGATTTTATTTTTCATTAGGTCCTTCTGCCTACTTTAGAGTGCATGCAAACTTTATTGGATGCATTTTTCTTAATTTCTACTTGATTGGTTAGGAGCCAATTTTATTAGACCATTGGATTAATTTGAATGGGTTTCCAACATAGTTCTAGTAAGTAAAAATACCCCAGGTATACATATTTGTACTGATTTTTGAGATATCAATAAAGCATGTTGCAAAGATGATTTTCCTCTGCCCAACATCGACATGATCATCAACTCAACTGTTGGGTATGAGATGTTGTCCTTAATGGATGGATTTTTTGGTTACAATCAGATCAAGATAGCCCCTAAATACTAGCACAAGACTACGTTCACCACTCTGTGGGGAACATTTTATTACCAAGTCATGCCATTTGGCTTAAAGAACTTTAGAGCAACATATCAATGTGCAATGATTGTCATCTTCCATGGCATGATGCATGACATTGTAGAGGATTATGTTGATGATATACTAGATAAATCATGAACAAAAGTTGGACATCTTGACGTTCTATGAAGAATCTTTGAGAGGCTTCATGAATACAAAGTTCACTTGAATCTTAAGAAATGTGTCTTCGGAGTCACATCAGGGAAATTGATAGGGTTAATTTTATCACAATGAGGGATTGAATTTAACCCTACAAAAGAAACTACCTAATGTGGAAATGCCTTCACCACACAATCTTAAATAGCTGTGAAGCCTGCAAGGAAAGATTGAGTCTATATGCAGGTTCATTTCTCAAATGGCATATAAGTGCCACCCATTTAATCATCTTTTGAATAAAGGGTTGAAATTTCACTGGGATGAGTATTTTTAGATAGCATTTGCAAATCTTAAGACATACTTGGCCAATCCACTAGTCTTAAGACTACCAACATTGGGAAAGCCACTCCTTTATATATCAGCCATAAAACATGCACTAGGAACACTTTTGGCCCAACATGATGATCATGGTAAGGAACATGTTGTTTATTATTTAAGTTGTATATTGGTGGATTATGAACATAATTATATGCCTATTGAGAAGGCATGTTTATCTATAGTATTCGCCACTCAAAAATTATGACATTATATGCTAAATAACAAAACCATTGTCATTGCCAAGGTGGATCCTCTCAAGTTCCTCTTATCTAAGGTAAATCTTCAAGGATGCATGGCTAAATGGGTTATGATCTTAAGTGAGTTTGATATTGAGTACTAGAATTAAAATGCAATCAAAGGGCAAGTAATTGTTGACCAACTTGTAGAAGCTCCTATTAAAGATACTCAACCTCTCAAATTTGACCTTCTAGATGACTCTATCATGATGATAGAATAAGAATTATAGGAACCTGAACAGTGGACGCTAAATTTTGATAGATCCTTCACATCCCATGGATCTAGAGATGGTATATTGTTGATCACACCACAAGGAGATTTAATTGCCAAAGCATTATATATACAATTTCATTATACAAACAATATGGCTGAGTATGAGGCATTGATTATAGGGCTTTACCTTGATATACAATGGGATATTAAAAGCTTAAAGGTCTATGGAGATTCATAGTTAATCATCAATCAGACCATTGATCAATATCAAACAAGAGATGACAAGCTTGTCCCTTACATGCAAATTATCAATAATCTCAAAACACATTTTAAATATCTATAGTTTAAACAAGTTCCAAGAGTAAACAATAGATCTACTGATGTAGTGGCAATAATTAGTTCCATGATTCAAATGCATGACAGTGCTAAAGAGTATCAGTTCTTGATTGAAAATCTTCTTCAGCCTATGCATATTATAGTAGATTCAGATAGGGTGTGTGTCATTGCTGGTCCTAATCCCCCACCTGAGCTACCTTGGTACCAAGACTTTTATAACTATTTTCTATATTCATGTCTTCCCCACCAACCTTTCCAATAACCAATAAAAACTATTCCTTCATCGCTTAACACATTATACCCTCCTTGGAAGCATGCTTTATTGTTAAGGCAATGATGGAATGCTTCTTCTTTATTTATCTTTGGGAGAATCCAAGATGTCACTAAAGGAGGTTCATGAAGGAATGTGTGGGGCTCACACCAACAGTGTAGTCCAAGCCAAGAAGTTCTTTAGAACAGGGTATTATTGGCCCAAAATGGAGACTGGTGCTTGCAACTATGTGAAGAAGTGTGTTCCTTGTCAGCAACATGGAAAATTGATACATGCACCTTCTTTACCATTACAACCAATCACAACACCATGGTCATTCTCAATGTGGGGTCTCGATCCCATCGAGAAAATTAACCCAACATCTTTAGATGGCCAAATGCACATTTTGACTACAACTAAGTATTTTATCAAGTCGATTGAGGCTATTCCTCTCACTTATGTTATCGAGAAGTAGATAGCTAAATTCATTCATTACCATATCATATATTGATATGGCATCCTAGCCCGTATTATATTTGATAATGATGGATCTTTTGTGAACCAAGATGTAAAATATTTTTGTGCAAAATTCAAGATCATGCACAAGAAATCAACTCCATATAACTTGCAAGGCAACATACAAGCTGAGGCATTGAACAAAACCATTGTAACCATCTTAAAGAAAATTGTCAATGACGTTGGTCATAATTAGCACTTGTAACTCTTTCTTACCCTTTGGGCATATAAAACCAATCATCGAACCCAACTAGAGCCATTCCATACTCCCTTGTTTTTGGCATTGAAGCTATTATCCTAATTGATATTGAGATACCATCATTACAAATATCACTAGAGCACATTGAAGATGATGAAGACTATAGAGCCTCATGGCTGCAAGAACTATAACTTCTTGATGGTATGTGTTTGGCTGCCCTAGAAAAATTATAGGCCTATTAGAATAGATTGCAGAGAAGTTACAACGAGCACATTCTCCCTCAAGATTTTGGTATTGGTGACTTGGTTTTGAAAGAGAACCAAAAGAGCACAAATGTTGAACTTAAAAAAAAGGTAACTTTCAACCTAATTAGTTGGGACCATATGTTATCATAGCAAACTATGGATCATGCGCATATCGACTAGCTAAACCTAACGGTTAAGAATTTTTAGATCCCATGAACATCGTACACCTAAAGAGGTTCTACGCATGAACAACTTTGAACCATTGTCTATAAGACCCCTAACTTGGGGGAAACTTGTGCTGAAATAATTTTATCACACCCTTTTATCCTGCCTTGAACACATTTTATACTACCCTAGTCCACTCTTCATGATTCTAGACAGTGAAGGCTTTGAATTGTTGGCACTCTAAACACATTTTCATCTTATCCTGGACTGTTCTCTTTGAGGACCCTATTCTTTGGATCATTCTCCTTGAGAATCATTTTTTTTGTTATGTCTTGGGCATGTTGTAAGCTTAATAACTTTTTATCCCTTGACCAATTATGATCCTGATTGTGTCTTATGAATATTATGAACATCCTCAACGTCGGTTCTACAAAGTAGTTCAGCGAAAATAATATTTTAGAGCTTCTTCAATAGACAAGTGAGCAAGAACATCTTTTTAATTCACGACCTTTGCTACACTATTATAGATAGGTGAACATAGATACTTCTTCATAGTTACTTCATGTTGCACACTATTCTATATCACATTTTCTTCTCTTTATTGTCTTATCAGGACCCTCGCTCTCACTGATTTGTGAGCATGGTCCATTTTAGCCAACTTAGCTATTTTATTGAAACTTATACTCTCAAATGTGCATCTCCTTGACTAGATGGTCCCACTTTGTTCATATTTTATCCTAAAAACACCAAAAATATTGGAAATACTTTGAAAATACCAAAAACATCATAACATGCTCCACAAAAGAACAAAAATATTATCTCATACTTTTGTACATTTGTACATTCTTGTCCCACCATGCTACACTCTTGCCATTTTGTAAGCAAAGAAACACTAGTTCATCTTATCCCATGCACTTGTTGTTTTGCAAGATCATTCTTTCTCATCCCATCAGCTTATTGTTTGTAAGACCATTCTCATTTATTTATCATATCTTTCATTTATTCTATAACATCAATCATGTTGGTCTGATCATCAATTTGCTTCTATCCTATTTCTTGAGAGAACTACATTTGCCCTAAAGTTCATGTTGAAACATGCATCTATGGAACTATGTAGGCAGCATCTACTTGTGTTATTCATCTAGAGTCAGCTTGACCAACCCTTTCCTTTTCTTCTTTTTCTCAATTTATTCTATCATTATTCCTCTTTAATTAGGGAACAATTATTGTGTCATTGTTCTTTGTTATGTTGTGGTGGAAAGTAATGCCTCTACCGTACGTGCATGAACATTTGTTTTTAAACCGCACTAACTTGGTTTTCTATTTGTGTGTGTTTATTTTTTTTTCTTGGTGTTTTGTTGTGCTTTCGCACCTCTCCTTTTATTTCTTCTCTTTTTTTCTTTTTATTAATTCTTGTCTCATTTTGATCTTGTGTTTCCCTGTATGTTTTTTCTTTTTTCTTTTGTGTTTCAGAACATTTTGATGATTCACATGGATCTTGATTATTTATATCTTGATCCTATGTTATTAAGTTGTTCTTGGACCATTTTGTTTATTTGATTGTTGTTGGCATCTTGCTTTATTTTATTTTATTTTGCTTTTCTCTTTTGTGTTCAAGAATGTATTGATGATCCACATGGATCTTGATTATTTATATCTTGGTCTCATGTCGTTAAGATGTTCTTTCTTTTTATTTTTAAACATTTTTGTTCCTATTTAAGTCTTGATTGACCATATATTGATTTTAAGTTAGGTTCATTTATGTTTATCTTTTTCTTTATCTTTGTTTTTTTGTTTAAATGTAGATAGTTGTAACTCTAGTTTTGGTCATTATTTTACCATTATCCTTAGTTATAGGTATTCACATTTGAATCAACTCAGCGCAATTGGAATATTATATCATTATAAGTTATTCATACTTATGATGCCTAATTTTTTTTGCTATAGCAAGCACTTTGTGCTCAAGTCTCAAAGTTTTAACATCATCATAGCTTCGATAAACGATTCTCAAGAACACTTTGCATAATCTCGAATCTTGATATGGAATTAGGCATCTAGGTAACATGCATTTTAGCACTCAACTCTATGCTTAGACGTGCATCTCTTCACATACATTATGAGTCTAGTCAATTCTTGGTTAGTTTTCATCATTCCTCATTCTATTCTCTCTTAAACTTGAGTGAATTACATTGACCTGAAGTTCATGTTGGAACATGAGTCCATGGAACTATGTAGGCAGCGTCTACTTGTCTAGTACATTTGGATTCAGCTCGACCATCTCCATTATTTTTTCATCTCTCTCATCACGTTGTCTATTCTCATATGTTGGGTTTTATATGGATTTCTAAGTCATTACACCGTCGTATGTACGTTTACATTCACTCACCCCTAACCTATCTTTTGGGTTATATTCTTGAGCTATCTTTCTTGCTAATTACCCATGCTGGGGCACAACATTTGAACAACATCATAATCAAATCAACTCTATAAGGGAAAACCATTATTTATTCTTTATCAGTGATCAAAATTAGCCCTACTGGGGCACAACTATCTTATCACGATCAAATCTACTCTACTAGGGCACTTTTTACTATCTTCTCTTTGGAGACCACATTCTATTGGTGTTTCCCTTCCTGAAGTGGAACATTCTCTCTTTTCCTCTAATTCCAAGCTCTCCACACTAATGCCCATGATAGTAATATTTAGTGTGTAACTTGTCTCGAGATTGATCAATGTTGTAAGCACGTAGCTTGTACTCTTAAATTGGGTACATTTAAAGTGTGCCCCTTATGTTTATGGATTGTATCTTTCCCATTCCCCCCATCTATTGCGGCCTATTATACCTCTAATTATATTTTGATCATTGATGGTATTCACATGTGCACGCTTTAGCTCATCTAGATGTGATCTATTCCATGGGTTAATCTCTCACTTTCTCTTTTCGAGAGTCCATCCTTCTCTTTCATCCTAGTATGTTCTCTCGAGGGGGCATCATGGGTCTGTTCCAATTTTTTCTTAACAACTCTTTTCTTTGAAAAGACATTGCTTTATTTGAATGTCTCGTTACACCTTCTCAAATAGGGACAAATTATAGACATCCAATTCTTAACACCTATTGTGTTGAAATTGTCAATCTTACTCGATTTGCACTCAAATGCACATTTTAGGCTAAAATCCATAGAACACCCTAAATGGTTTGAACTTGTCATTTACAAGTGCCAATCTAGGTCAAAGTATCTCTAAATGGGGCAATGCATTTATGAAACAGCTAACTTTGATCAATTTATTTCGAGCCAAAATGATGATTTTATTTTTTTGTACTCTAGATCACTTTTTTTTTTTAATTCATTGGTACACGTCAAGTACCTTTGTTATTTTGTGTTGGCAACATCCTAATTGGAAATATGGTTCCAATGCATCTAACGTCACCTTCCAATTCTTCTTCAGTCAAATTACAACCCAGTAGTATGACTTTCTGACCATTTTGATCAATTGAGGGTCAATTTCTAAAATATTTGCACAAATGTTGATTAACCTTGTTTAAGGCTAATTGATCCAAATAAAGAGCTTAAGTGGATTTTTGATGAGAGTTGTTAAATATTTCTTTTTAAAAATTGATTTCTATTAACTGCATCATCATGTGACATCATTTCTTGAGAAGACATCCCTAGGCTATAAATGCCACAAATATCAAGATTATGGGTCTCCTATGCCTTATTAATGACTTTAATTTTAAATATTGAATTAATCCTCAACCACACATCTTCATCTCAAGATGGACGGTTTCGGTTGATTCTGGTCATTCTTGAAAATTTATAAATAAAGAGGTCATGGACATCATTTTTAAGCTTGATTTATGCAAAGTTATTATACTGAATTGTCTTCACAATCCGTTGCATTTGACCATTGATTTTAGTTATAAGCTTCATTGATAGGCTAGTTTAGTGATTCCAAATCATGAGCTTAGGTTTTGTGGAGAGTTCTTGAGACATTGGAGGAGTTGATCACCATTGTTGTTGAAGACAAGAGCTCTTGATCAAGGGAGAACATGTTTTTTAGCCACATTGGTATAGTTAAACCATTTGGGAAGGTAAGATGATGTTGTTTACTTTCATTTGTTTCTTGCTATCCTTTGTAATTTTCACATGACTAGATAGGCTTAATTTAATTGTTCTTATATATTCTTCCTTTGATTTATTAAATTAATATTTGACTAATCGTGTTATGTAATCCTCTCTACAATATTAAACATATTCTTTATATTTAAATTTAAACGATAAAATTGTGACAACAATTTATTTAAAATACATTCCTAAACCCTATATAATTATCTTCCTAATTCATTTAAAAATATTAATCAAATATTACTAATTATATTTACACACTTAATATAATATATACCAAATTAAATATAATTTCTCTCTTAGCATTACAAATACACACTAATTATGACTTTAAGACATGAATGGGAGACTTATACCCCGCCCAAAACTATGGTATTGAGGAAGAGCCACGTGATCGTTGGGTTCTCAAATCTTCATAGACAAGATTATTGGCACCTACATGTAAAGTTTTATTTTTTTTAAATTAAAATAATAATTTAAAAGTTCATAAAGAGATTGCTTTTGTTTATTATTTGTAAGAAATTTATGTGTATTATATATTGTTTTATTTTATTTATATATTGTTGAATCAAGGATTCCGGGCACAGTTATTCACATTTCCATATTCTCCTCAAATTATGCCAAATCTGCGTGGTGCTTCAAGGAACTCTCAGAAATATCATGATCAAAAGGGCTTATCATTCCTTTATTTTACAGCGTCGAACCAGCAGATGTCAAATATCCCGACCAACGCCGAATGCATACCGAGGCTTTTAGCGCGCACGAATTTAATTGCAGGTATAAACCAGACAGAGTTAGCGGTTTAGTTAATGGCAAAATGCTCTGAGGTCGGTTTCGTCTCTTTCAGTGTGGTCTATAAAATAACATTCGGGTTGGATTCTGTTTTCCTAATTTCTTTTAAAAGTTGTAATAATGTTTTTGTATCAAATTTCTAGAGGTAAGTTTCGTTGGGGGGTAATGAAAGTAGATTGACCTAATTCTCATGAATATGTACCAATCCAACGACGGTAACTCCAAGTTATCGGAAGTCTCTTTCTATTATATTTAACCAAGAGAGAGAGAAATTATAATGATACCGATTTCCTATATAACAAACCACCCACCCGAAAAAAAACACAATGTACTTCTTATACTAATGCATATGGATATTAAAATTTCACATCTAAGACATGTTTAATTCCAGCTTAACCGATGCGTGACAACCCATTACGACAGAATAAGGCTGGGCAGCCGAGGAACCCTTCAAGATTGCTTGGAGTAATTGGGTGACACGCCTGATGAGCTTAACACCCCTCTCTCCCTGCTGAAACACAGTACCCTAATTATTTCCTCTTAAAACATAAAAGACGCGGTAAACATTGCTATATCGAAATGGTTATTAATGCAGATATTAAATGCCCGTCTTGTGGTACTCTGTTATGGAAATGGTTATTAATGCAGGCATTAAATGCCCGTCTTGTGGTACTCTGTTTTTTAATTAAAATGGACCCACCGCTAGCGGTATATTTTTCTCCCAGTTTGCTGCCATCGTTCCTCGATAGCTACATTGCACCAAACGATTAATGATAGCAAACGATGACAAAAGAATCCATTAAAACATTGACCCGTTTTAAAAGATTTGAAGAGTTCTTTTATTTATCTTTTTAGAAATTCATATTTATAGTAATAAAAAATAAATAATGGTATAATGCTGGTTATAAAAAAATGGGTGGAAAAAATTATATGCAATAAATATATTTAAATAAAGTAAATCTAAAGAGAGTTAAAAAAATGATTATTTAAAAATTAAAAAAAATCACATCCATCTCTTAAATGTGCAGAACAATCAAAGAGATGCATATAAAAGTACAGAGAGTAAAGAGAACAATTATACTTAAGTAGTGAATATAGATGGGACTTTCTGAAGGAGATGGATCATGTGACTTGTCACTCTATCCCCTTTGAATAAGAGAGTCTTCATCCACTAAGAAAAGATCCCAACCATCAAAACACGACTTATTTATTTAATTGATAAGTCTTGATTGTTAGATTTATATTTTTATATTTTATAAAATTTATATTAATATTTGTATATTAAAAATAAAATTTGTGTAAATAAATAATTAAATTTAATTATTTAAATTTTAAAAAAATGGTTATTTTTAATTAATTTGTAAGTAATATTTAAAATTAATGTACCTATCTTAGATAAATATGTATAAAAGATATCATAAATCTAATATAATATAGGTACTTTTATTTCAAGAATGATATTTTTTAGTATCTTTTGCACAAATTTACTTTTATTAGAGAGAAAATTGTAATCCATCACTTTAAACAAAGTTAAATATTATTTTATAAGAAAATCTTCAATCCTTACTTTGAATATAATTAAATTTTTTTAATACAAATGAATTATAAACAATATAATTATAAAAATGTAAAATAGATAAAAACTTATCTTGTGTATTTTTTTATAAAATAAAGAAAGTCTTAATTTATTTTTTAAGTTGTATAGTATATTATATATCATAATAATTAAAGTTCAAACACTACCAGATCAAGCTATTCACAACAAAAAAACATGAAGTAACTTAATGACATAATAGAAATATGCAGACTGAAACTTAGACAGTCAATCCCACAATTAAAATGTATTAAAAATAAAAAAATCCCAAACATACATTAATATGCTTGCCAACAAAAAAAATATATATATATATATATATATATAATAATAAATAAATAAAAATTACATTAATTATATTTACTTTTTATTACGGTAAGCTTTTGACCATCTAAAAGTTAATCTATATTTATTATTAACAAAATTTAATGATCATCATTGAATATCAAAAAAATTAAAATTAAAATTCTACCAGACTAAATTACCTAAAAGAAGGAACATAAAATTAATTTTAATAATATAATGGAGGTACGGAACCGTAACCGTAAGCCCACAGATTTCGCAATTAAAAATAAAAAGGTCCCAATCACACGTTAATATGCCTACCAAGATTATACGTCCATGCTAACGTGTTAAGATTAGGGTAAAATTTCCAAACCTGTCTGTATTAAACAGTTCCGTGAAATAATGGATAAAAAGGGAGACGTACACTAGTTAAATTCGCTTCTTGACCATCTAGAATTTGGTCTATGTTTATCATTAAAAAATGTCAATGAACCCACCGAAAAATGGATGGTACTGTTAACATAACTCCATGAATCAACAACTTATGGTGCTGTTAAAATAACTCCATGAATCCACAAGCTATAATCATGTTTACCAGTAATAGAATTCAATGAATCTACTGAAACTTAAGCAAAACATAATGACTGTTTGTTTTACAGCTGCAAGAAAAAACTATTCCATATATTCTTAGCTTGTTTGAGATCACTGTCATGCAATTTCATACACCCAAAGATTGGGTCAGTCCCTTATTTCCTGATTACAATGCAGATGAAAGAGGAATAATACATACCATAAGTCCATAAGCAAAAACTTGAATCCCAGTGTTCCCAAGAGAAGCAGCAGCAAGAGCCAAGTTGCCCAGATGTCCAGAGAATATTTGTGTGGACATGCTCATTATATAGTTTATCATATAAACTACAACTGCAGGTGCAGCAAGGCGCCATAGCAGCTTGGATTCCACTAACACTGCATCTCTCATCCTCTTTGCCCATGTCTGCTCAGTATCACATAATATCAATTCTAATCTGTTAAGCTCATCCACACGATGGCCATTAGCAGGAGAAGGTGCCCTAACTATGAGAGGCTCTTGCACTTCAGGCTCCTTTCCTGGCTACTTAGAGGTATTCTTCTTTTCAAGACCCAAAAAAATGGAAGTAAGAAGAAGGGATCAGATGTTACACTATTTTATTCAGAGTTCAAACAGTAATTATATTGCATAAAAGGACATCCTAGCCATAAATTTGATTTTAATTGGGCTACCTAATAAAAGGCCGGAAGACATCTTAACCACACATTATGACATAAATTTATTTTTTTATTGGCTGTTGATTTTGAAGCCCTGGTCCCTGATGGCCTCTCGTTTCCCTCGTAGAATGGCCAAAAACATGTGACCTTATCTGGCAACCTGACCGTCAAATATGATCATAGATCAACTACCCATTCAATAATAGCTCGACTCCTTAGTGTGCATTTGAGTGGCTATTATGCAAGTTCTTAGAATCTGGATTTCAGATCCCCGATCCCCCACCACCATTATTGTGCTAATCAGTTTCATCTTTTATGGTACAGTGTTTTTATATTCAATAGGAATTGATTTGAAGTAGTAGTTTTTGTTTTTTGGTTGGGTGAGTCCAATAATTTCATTAATGAATGAAAGATCAATAGATTATACTCAATTTTTCAAATCTACCTACCTTTCTTTTCCAACTATTTTTTTAAACTCTACTTTTATTTTCCAACTAATTTTTTAAAAATTAAATAAAGAAAAATTTATCATAAAATAAAGATTGGATAATGATTATTAAAATATAATTATGATTTAATATGTTTAATAAATAATAAATAAATATATTAGTAGTTGTATGTTATTATCTCACAAATTTAGAGTTCAAAATAGTAAAAATTAAATAATGTAATTTTTTTATATTTAATATAAGATTTTTGTTTATTTTAATAAAGTCTGTATAGTGGTTAGTTCACATTATTATCTTCAATAATATATTACATTTAATATTTATGTAATTGAAATTGAGGTTTTAGTATGAAACAAACAAAAACATTTTTTTAAGAAATATATAAAACAATTTTATTTGTTGAAAAATATAGAATATTGTAAAAACAAAGAGATGGTAGCAGAGTATGTCTATAGAAGAAATAAATGTCATTGACTTCTGTATATACATTGTAAGATGAAGGAAAACATAGTATAAGTCTTATAAGTAAATACTATTGACAAAGTAAAATGTCTTAATATTTTTTATAGTTTTAAGATTGCAAGTGAGGCGATGGCAGTATGCATATGAAATCTCTTCATTGCATGAAAAATCATTAAAATTTGTAGCGTGAAGAGATTGCATAAATTGAATTATAATTAAAGAATTGAAATAGATAAAAATAAAGATGATTCTAAACAAAAGTCATTTTCAAAAAATAAATAATATAATAAAAAGAATAAAAATTATAAATGACTATTTTATTTTTTCAGTGAATTATCCCTTCATAATATAAGCTCAATTGAAATACGTAAATATAAATAATGCCAACAAACTTCCTCTTTACTCACAAATTCCATGATTTTGAATTTACCTACGAACGTTTTCTTTCAACGCTTTTATAAAATTTGTCAAAGGGCATATTTTTCGATGGAATCGAAGAGAATTGCAATGGTGTTTATGTTTGAATGGTCAACAGAAACAATGACTTAAAAATATCATTACCTCCGTAATTAACCGTTCGAGGACCAACATTGAGAACTTGCTCGATGATTGAGAGATATACTTTAAACATCACAGGGTTTACGTTAGTCTTTGGAATCTTCATTCTCTATAAATTCATGTTTATATTGCGTAGTATGGTATCACAACTAGAGATTTTCAATATCAATTTATTAACTTATTTACAAATAGGTTGTGATTTAGCCAACATACAATCCAATTTGTTCGTGCAAGTATGATTGATATAGCATTGCAGTTATGTATTTGTGTGAAAATTATGGAGAGAATGTCTAAGTGTGCAACTATGATTACAACAGATAACTTCAAACAAAAATCAATTTGTATCATAAGTGGCTAGTACCCCTTCCTAGTGCTGATATTCGTTATCATAAACTTGAGCATTGGCCAACACATCATGAGTTCAGTATTAAATTTTCATAGTGTGTTTTATTTTAGTACTTTTTTCTTCATTTTAATATTATAAAATTCGGACTAAAGTTTTTACATAATATAAACTATTTATTATTAGAATAATTATACTTCTATTTTTCACTCTACATTTAAAATCATTATTAATGATAAGTCATTTTTTCTTGATAAAAAATCATGAAATGATATAAAACTAAAACGAAAGATATTCAAAACAAACAAACAAATAACCTAACCAAACCAAACCAAAACAACTTAAAATTTATTTATATAACTATGATAGCTTAAAATCCCTAAGTTATTTAATGTCTTCAGGTGTTGCTCTGGCTGCGGTGTGGACCAACTTCAACATTGTTATATGCTGGCATGCTATATATGATTCTCGGAATTGTATAAGAATACGTTAGCACAGCTGTCTAGAGAATACTTGAGAGGATGGGAATCTTTTATGAGACATGATCCTCAGCTGCACGTCGGTGTGCTTGGAGTGATGGTGGTACGAGTTCATGATCCTCATCTGCGGGCTGTTGTTAAACCCCAAAGCAACAGTGGCGCTCATGGGTATTCTCATCTAGACAACCGCATGGGAGTTTCGACCAATAAACTTGGTGAATATTTATGGTATTATATATTTTCTAATAATCCTTTTTATAAATCTGCTTACCTTTTGTTTTCAAACTACATAAAGGAAAAGATATTGTTGTAATAATAAGGATCACGTAGTTTTTTTTTTCACCGTTGTTTTTAACTGGGAGACAAATAGGGCCTAGTTCCATAAAAGATAGAAATATTAAAAAAATAGGATACCAATCAATAAGCAATTAGTATAAAACAAATTTCTATAATCAAAAAAATATTTTTATAAAGAGAAAAGGATTATAACGATAATATTATTATTGGTTAGTCAAAGAGCGATGAAAAGATAACAACCATATTAAAGACTATGAGAAGAGATAATAATCATAATCAATCTTGCAAAAAGTATTACAATTATTAACTACAAGCTAAAGTTAATCTTCTCTCTCGTTTGGAAAGGAGGTCCTTCATCATCTATTAAGAGCCATTTTTCACCAATTCTTCTGCCTCCATTCTCAATGCTTCTCCCTATGATCTTCGGCCTTTCTTTTTATTTGTAGTGCCCACATTAACTTTAAGTCTCTTTCTCTAAGACTTGGGAGAGGAGGCAAAATTTTCAACAAATTGGATAGAACACAAGGCCACCTATGAAGTAGAGACCTCCTTCAAAGGAGACACCTTATAAATAGTATTATTAAAGTACCAATACAATTTAATATGTTTAATAAATGTGTATGTATTAGTTTTTAATACATTATAATGTTAGGGTCGGTAGGGCTACACATAATCTGGAACCTAAGAAGAGTTTCAGTGTCTGTACATTTACTATACGAATCCATCAATATATATCCTACATTATAAGCTACTTAATCGCTTTGACTCTAGATCGCCACTTTATCAATAGATCCACATTAAAAATTACACCACAACCCAAAATATAATGAATATGTATTAGTTACATACAAATTCTTCAAAATTCTATTATTAAAAATAATTAAAGGTAAATAATCTCATCTTTTTATACTTTATATAAAACTTTAAGAATTGATTTTAAATGGAATTTTTGTAAGCCAAGTGACTTCACCAATAAAGGGGTGATCTTTAGATCATACTCATTTTTTCAAATCTATCTACCTTTCTTTTCCAACTAACTTTTTAAAAACTAAATGAAAGAGAATAGATTATAACAAGAGCCGCGTAGCAGTTAGTCCTGCATTTGAATTGAAAATTGTTTATGGTTGAATAATTTTTCATAAGCATAAGAATTGCAATGTGGCTAGTCTTAAATAAAATATTTTATATTGAATTACATATAATTGAATTAATTAAATTATATTTGTGGACATGTACTTAATAGGTGGTAGTTTTCTTACTAAACCACGTGATTAAGAATTTAATCATATTTGTGGACATGTATCTAATAGGTGGTAGTTTTCTTACTAGACCACGCGATTAAGTTACAAAACATTAATAATATTTATTCATAACCAATAAATATTACCTAATGTTGGTAATATTTATTCGCAATTGAACATAAAATTAGTGTTATATTATTGTATGAAAATTAATATACATGAATATACTGATATTTTAGATAATCCAATTAATAAAATTTGTAATATTGTTATCATTAGGATTTTTATAATATAACTTAATAATTATTTTCATTAACATATAATTATTGAAATTTAAAATTTAAAATAATGAATTATTTTTATTATATTATAGAGATTTGAATTATTCAAATTAATGATTTTACTTTAAAATGAGAAATAAATATAATTACAGAGATTCAAATTGTTATGATTAATAAAAATCATAAAAAAGATGAAGAATTTTACAAAATAATTTAAAAAATTACACACTTTTAAGTATTAATAGTATAGTTGAAAATTGTAATATTAATATTATAAAAAAATACATTCATAATTTCCAAAATTTGCTTTAGTAAATAATTTATTTATGAAAATAAGTCACATTTATGATAAGATATTGCCCAAGTAACATTTATGATGAGATTTGACATGCTCAACAATTAATTAATGTTTTAGATTTTTTTGAAATATTTTTTTTGTTGGATTTTATTGAATTAAATATTATTTACAATAAAAAATAATTAATAACATAAATAAGTATAATAAAAATATATATATATTAATTAATAATAATATGAATTGTCGTAGTAATGGATTGTTATGATATTAGTATAAAAATATTCTCAAATAACACCCTTGAGAATATTCCAATATTTATATGAAAAACTTTAGAAATTTTCTATAATTTTAAAAATCATATCCATTTAAAAAAATTGATTGATTGATTGAACAACTACGAATTATTTGTCCAAGTGATACACCCTCCCTGTTGAAACACCCTAACTATTTCCTCTTGAAACATAAAATATATGGTAAACATTTCAATAGGGAAATGGTAATTAATGTAGAGATAAAATGCATGTCTTATGGTATTTTTTTAAATTAAAAAGGATCAATTGCTCGTTGTATATTGTTTTTTCAGTTTGCTTCCATCATTCCTTGATAGCTACTTTGCACCAGATGATTATGATTGATGATGATGACAATAGAATCCATTAAAACATTGACAAGTGTTAAAATATGGTAAGAATTATTTTATATTTTTGGATCAAAAATTGTATTTATAGTAATAAAAAATAAATAATAGTAAAACACTAATTATACAAAAAACTAGTGGAAAAAGTCACATACCACAAGTATATCCAAATCGAGGTCAAAAACCCTCGAAAAAGATTAAGTCTAATAAAAGGTTAAAAAATGACCACTCAAAAAAGAAAAATTACACATCAATATGTCAAATGTGAGTAATAACTAAAAATACACACATAAAATCACAAGTATGTAAAGAGAACAATTATGCTTCAACGACAAACATGGGGTTAGAGGAGGAAGTGGAGGAGGTAGACTCTATGGCTTATCACCCCATCCCCTTGAGCAGGGAAGTCTTCATCTACAAGTAAGTGATCCCAACCATGAAATTCTTTTATATTTAAAAAATATATAATTTAAAACATCACTTATTTATTTGACCAATAAGCATTGGTTGTTAAATTTATATTTTATGAAATTTATATTAATATTTGTATATTAAAAAGTAAAACTTTGTATAAATAAATAATTAAATTTAATTATTCAAATTTTGAAAAGATGATTACTTTTAATTAATATTTAAAATTAATGTACTTATTTTAGATAAATATGTATTAAAGATATCACAAATATAATATAATATAGGTACTTCTACTTTGAGAATGATATTTCTTAACATATTTTACACAAATTTACTCAAATAAATGTACTAATTATTACCAAAAAGAGAATTGCAATATATCACTTTGAACAAAGTTAAATATTATCTTAGAATAAAATATTCAATCCTTACTTTGAATATAAATTAAAATTATAAATAATAATTATAAAAAAGTTAAATAGATAAAAAATTCTTATCTTGTATATTTTTTTATAAAACAAAGGAGGTCTCAATTTGTTCCCTAAGTGAAGGTATATTTGAACAACTAAAGAGGTCTCAATTTGTTCCAAGGCAATATGTGGCATGTTCATGCCATATTACAAGTTACTCTTTCAAAATAAATTATCCATTATTGAATTATTTTTCACATGATTATATTTACGATGTCTTCTTATATTGACATGGTCCATATTATACTAATTTTCTATTTTATTTTATTTTTCTCATTTATTATGTTCATGTGTTTGATGTATTATTTATCATGTTCATTATGTTAATAAATTACCTATATTAATTTTTAAAAATTATAAAATTAAAGATGTATTATGTTTTTATCCATATATAATACAACTCATATTTTATTAATTTAAACCAATTAAAGTTATTTTTTTGGGAGGGAGATTAGAGTGTCTGTAACCTTAGAATGCTAAAATGTAATACATATTATTATGTTGTCACCCCTCATATATATATATGGATATAATGTCCTTATGTGTCTAATTTCCTTAGTGTGATTATATATTTGCCTTTTTTTTATGTGCGGTGTTCTTCCATTCCTACTACATTTTGTATCATGTTTGATTTGTATATATTTTAATGTGATTATTTGTATGGCTTTTTTATATGTACAATATAATTTTAATTGATTTACTAACGTATTTGATGTGCTTGTACATCTGATTTTATTTTCATTTGTTTTTTAAATTTTTTTCATAACTATATTTATTATATTCTCAATGTGTCTTCAACATGCTTGATATTTGCTTGATGTAATTTCAATGTCATATATGTTTACATGCCTAATATGTCTTCAGTTTCTAATATTTCCATATACTTTACTTAATATTTGTGCCTATTATGCATGTTATTATAAAATTACTTTGTTTACATATCTTCTAGTATTTGTTGTGTGACTGATCAGATCTATAACATGTTTTCTATGTTCGTTATTATCTTGATGCTTATACCACTATTTTGTAACCATGATCCATAACACACTTGGGATATATATATATCCAAAAAATATGATATATATATATATATATATATATATATATATATATATATATATATAATATGATATGCATAACATAAATTGATGTCAAAAATCATTTTTAATATTCGATTGTCACTATATTTTATGTACTCTTTTTGAATCTCAAAAGATAAACCATTTTATATATTTATTATTCTTGTTACTACAATAACTGCATATGTTTTAATAGAAGAAATATTCAAGATGATAAATATTGGAGGCCCACAACTAAAAGGGTATCTAACTTTAGTTCATGGTGACTCAGAGTTTAATTAGATTCTCCTCAATATTTACTTCAAATTCACCTTTGATTTTTTTCAAGATTCACTCAACGTAACTTTGACTTCACTCAAGTTCTACTCATATTTCACTTATGAATTTTCTTCTTCAAAATATACTTAGATGTTTATCAGACACATTTTCATTATGTTATTTTCATCAAAATGATTTTTTTTTTTCATTTTTTTTTAAATGTTTATGATATCAACATTTATTATTATTATTTGGTGCTTACTTATGTGTAGAAAGATAAAAATAATTTTGTAAGTTTTTAAGTACATTATTTTCAATTTTAGAAATTTGGACATGTATTTATATTATTTTTCTACTTTCAAGTGTTTGTTTACATACATTTTAAAGTGAGGTAAAATGTATACACCATTAAAATGGGCCTGAGGCATTTTATAAGTGTTAATTTATATTTTTATTGTACTTTTCTATTTTTGATTATTATTCCAAATTATATGTTATTTGTGTTATTTTTGACTTTCGATGTCTCTCCCCTTCTTCACCCTTGGACTTCTTTCTCTTCTCACACTTCTTAGGTTTTGTGCCAGAAGCACCAACACTCCATACACATATCAGAAGTGCTCCTAACACTTATGGTCGCATGTTTTGTTATTTTTTAAGTCAAGATAAACCCATTTTCCTCATTGTATATTTTTCGCTTCTAATCATTTGATGTTAGTTCACATGTCAAGGTTGTCTAAATTTAAATTCAATTATCTATAAATGTGTACACATTGTACTTCCTTTGGCATAAATAATTGATCTTTCCATCATAGAACAATCATAAACACACATGAGAAATCAATAAATTATTAGAGCATTTATCATGATTTAAAGCTAGCTAGTTCCAATGGAACATTTTTTAGCACAACCCACAACTTTATCTTTATTATATAATTTACATTTTAAAAGTTATTTCATTTATTCAAATCACTATTTATTATATTGTAATTCCCACCCTTTAGGGGTTTGACAAATAAAAAGATAGTTATATTATTCTGAAGTTATTTTGTTTTCCTTAAAGTCTTCGGAAATCATATGTACAATGGAATTATTTTAATGCAAGCAATAAATTTTGATTCGCACGTACATAGAAGTTCAAATATGTAAATAAGAGTGAGGAGATAGAAGATTAGAAGTTGGTGAACCTAATGGTCAAGGTATTTTGGAGTTGTCTATCACTTTTTCAAAAGTGGTGACACTCATGGCACTTGTGCTAGAAGCAGTGACACTTCAAGAATGATATTTCTTAACATCTTTTACACAAATTTAGTGAGATAAATGTACTAATTATTACTAAAGAGAATTATAATTTATTGTGTTGAACCAAGTTAAATATTATCTTAGACAAAATTATTCCATCCTTCCTTTGAATATAATTAAATTTTTTTAATAAAAATGAATTATAAACAATAATTATAAAAATATTAAATAAATAAAAACTTCTTATCTTGTGTATTTTTTTTAAAAACAAAGTAAGACTCAATTTATTCTCTAAATTATGGTATTTCGAAATAATCAAAGTTTAAATTCTAATAGATCAATTAACCCACAATAAGAAACATAAAAAATAACTTAATAATATAATAAAAATACACGAACTGAAATTGTAAACCCGCCAATCCCACAATAAAATGTATTAAAAACAAGAGAATCCCAAACATACGTTAATATACCTACCAAGAATATATATCAATACTAACCTATTACAAATATAATAAAATTCTCAAACCTATTTCTATTATGATAAGCTTTTGACTATTAAAAATTAATCTATATTTATCATTCACAAAATTCAATGATCATCAAATTCATTGAATATAGAAACCACTGAAGTTTAAATTCCATCAGATCAAGTGACTTAGAATTAAAAAAACATAAAATTAACTTACGGGACCCGCCGGCCAATCCCACAATTAAAATATATTAAAAACAAAAAGATCACCAACGTTGATATACCCAGCAAGAATATATGTCAGTGCTAACGTGTTATGGTAAAATTTCAAACCTGTCTCTATCAAACAGTTCCGTGAAATAATGGATAAAAAGGAAGACGCACACTAGTTAGTTTTGCTTCCTGATCATCTAGAAGTTGGTCTATGTTGTCAATGAGCCCACTGAAAAATGGATGGTGCTGTTAAAATAACTCCATGAATCAACAAGTTATGGTGCTGTTAAAATAACTCCATGAATCCACAAGTTATGATCATGTTTATCATGTTTATCAGTAATAGATTTCAATGAATCTACTGAAACTTATGCAAAACTTTATGACTGTTTGTTTTACAGCTGCAAGAAAAACTATTCCATGTATTCTTAGCTTGTTTGAGATCGCTGTCATGAAATTTCATATACCCAAAGATTGATCTAGTCCCTTATTTCCTGATTACAATGCAGAGGAAAGAGGAATAATACATACCATGAGTCCATAAGCAAAAACTTGAATCCCAGTGTTCCCAAGAGAAGCAGCAGCAAGAGCCAAGTTGCCCAGATGTCCAGAGAATATTTGTGTGGACATGCTCATTATATAGTTTATCATATAAACTACAACAGCAGGTGCAGCAAGGCGCCATAGCAGCCTGGATTCCTCTAATACTGCATCTCTCATCCTATTTGCCCATGTCTGCTCAGTATCACATAATATCAATTCTAATCTGTTAAAGTCATCCACATGATGGCCATTAGCAGGAGAAGGTGCCCTAACTATGAGAGGCTCTTGCACTTCAGGCTCCATTCCTTGCTACTTAGAGGTATTCTTCTTTTCAAGACAGAAGAAGGGATCAGATGTTACACTCTTTATTCAGAGTTCAAACAGTAATTATATTGAATAAAAGGGCATCTTAGCCATAAATTTGATTTTAAGTGTGCTGCCTAAGAAAAGGCCGGAGGACATCTTAACCACACAAGTTATGACATAAATTTACTTTTTCAATTGGCTGTTGATTTTGAAGCCCTGGACACCCTGGTGGCCTCTCGTTTCCCTCCTGGATTTGCCAGAAACGTGACCTTATCTGGCAACCTAACAGTCAAATATGTTCATAGATCAACTACCCATTCAATAATAGCTCGACTACGTAGTCTGCATTTGCGTGGATATTATGTAGTCTGCATTCGCGCGGGTATTATGTAAGTTCTTAGAATCTGGATATCAGATCCCCGGTCCCCCACCATCATTATTGTGTTTATCGTTTCATCGTGTATGGTATTGAGTTTTTATATTCAATAAGAATTGATTTTAAGTAATGTTTTTTGGTGAGTGAATTAATTAGATGATGGATTTTTAGATTATATTGGTTTTTTCAAATCTATTTATTTTTTTAAAATAATTTTTAAAAAATTATAATAAAAACAAAGATTAGGTAATAGTTGATATAAAAAGAAACTTTTATTATTAAAAAATATTTTTACAAAGAGAAAATGAATATAATGCTAATATGATTCCTTTTTAATTAAAAAATGATGAAAAGATAACAAATATATTAAAGATTATGAGAAGGGACAATCATGATAATTAATCTTATAAAGAGTATTATAATTATTCGCTGCAAGTTAAAGTTAATCTTCTCTCTTGTTTGGAAAGGAAGTCCTTCATCATTTATTAGGAGTCATCTTTCATAAATTCCTTTGCATCCATTCTCAACATTTTTATTTGTCATTTTCAACCTTTCTTTTTCACTGTAGTGCCCATATTAGCTTTAAGTCCTTTTTTGAAGATTTAAGAGAGAAGACAAAATTCTCAACAAACTAGATAGAACACAAAGCTACCTATGGAAGGAGATGCCTTCCAAAAATATTATTAAAGCATCAATATAATTTAATATGTTTAATAAATATATTTGCATTAGTTTTTAATACTTTGTAATTTAGGGTTTGGTAGGACTACACCTAATCTGGGATATAAGTGGAGTTTCAGTTTTCATACATCTACCATATAAATTTGTCAATATATGTCTCATATTATAAACTGCTTAATCATTTTTATTTTAAATCACTACTATACTAATAAACCCACTTTAACAATGATACCGTAACCCAAAAAATAATAAACATAAATTAATTACATTCAAATTATTTCAAAATTTTAATATTAAAAATAAATAATATCATTTCTTTATATAAAATTTTAAAAATTGATTTTAAATATATATTTTAAAACCAAATAACGTGTCAATAATGAAGTAACCATCTTTAAATTATATTCATTTTTTCAAATCTACCAACCTTTCTTTTCCAACTGACTTTTTAAAAACTAAATTAAAAAAAATTATAATAAAACAAAGATGACATAATAATTATTAAATCAATCATAATTACAATTTAATATGTTTACTAAATGAATATGTGGTGGTTGTATGTCATTATCTCACAAATAGCATTCAAGATAGTAAAGGTTAAATAATGTCACCTCTTTATATTTAATATAAGAATTTCCGTGAGAATAAATGTTGTATCGCACGGGACAGAAAGTATGAAAAAACAAAAAAAACGTGTGAATGAATAAACTTGGTGAAGATTTATGTTATAATATATTTTCTAACAGTCCATTTCATAAATCTACCTGCCTTTCTTTTTGAAACTACACACAGGAAAAAAGAAATTGTAATAATAAGGATCGCATAGTGTTATTTTTTTAAATCACTTTTACGTGGGAGATAAATAGGGCCCAGTTCCATAACAGATAAGCGACACTAAAAAGATAGGATACTAATCAATAAACAATTGGTATAAAAGGAAACCTTTATTATTAAAGAAATATTTTTAGAAATAAAAAATAAGTATAACAATAATATTATTATATTAGTTAAAGTGTGATAAAAAGATAATAAATATATTAAAAATTATGAGAAGAAATAATTATAGTAATTAATTTTATAAAGAATATTATAATTATTAGTTGTGAGTTAAAGTTGTTTTTTTTTTTCATTTAGAAAGGAGGTCTTTCATCGCTCATTAGGAATTATCTTTCACCAATTTTTTTACCTCCATCTTTAATATTTCTACATATGATTTTCGACTTTTCTTTTCAGCTATAATGCCCACATTGGCTTTAGGTCTCTTTCTCGAAAACTTAGGAGAGGAGGCAAATTTATCAACAAACTAGATAGAACACAGAGCCACCTATGGAGTAGAGACCTTCTTCAAAGAAGATGCCTCCCAAGTAGCATTATTAAAGCATTATTACAATTTAATATGTTTAATAAATATGTATACATTTGTCTTTAATATATTATAATTGTGGGGTTTGTAGGCCAACATCCAATCTGAAATATAAATGGGGTTTTAATCTTTATACGTTTATTATACTAATCCGTCAATATATATTCCATGTTGTAGATCGTCTAATCATTTTTATCATGAGTCACCACTATATCAATAAACCCGTTTTAAGTATTACACCACAACCTAAAAAATAATATATATATATATATATATATAATAATTACATTTAAATTATCTCAATATTTCAATATTAAAAATAATCAAAGGTAAAGAATCTCATCTCTTTATACTTTATATAAAACTTTTGTTTAATTGAATAAATATTGAATTCCAATATATTATTATTTTTCCAATAAACATTTTAAAATTTATTTAAACAAGCAGCAAAAAGAAAGCAGAGATCTCTTTGTGATTTTATTATAAGTTGATGAGAGAGAGTCTTTAAAAAATAAAGAATGTGTGAATGGATGAACTTGATAAGGATTTATGACATAAATTAGATCGCCCTAAAGTTATAATTGAAGAGAAAAAATCTATTGGACTTTTTTTTTTTTTGTATTGAAAAAATGTCAATTACATAAGGAATTTAGTGCTCATATGAGCACCTGAAAGAGAGGAACACCTGGAAGCACTACAAAAATAGTGTTGACAATAAACCATGTCAACATAGAAATTGAAAAACATAATACATAGAAACATAACTTCAATAGAGAAGTTGTCAACCATCAGGGAACATATCCTTTATCCCCTAAGCAACAATGATCTTCTTGTTGCATAACAACTGGTTAACTTGATATTTAATCTATGAGATATGGAAAGCCACCGCTATGCTCTTTAATTTTACCTAAAAATGAGGAAGACAAGAAACAAGACAAAAGAATATATCTGAGTAAAGCTAAAGAATTACAAACACCTAATGATCATAGTGATCAAAAACTGCTTTGCATCTGTTCCTCCATAGGTGCATCAAAATAACATGTCTAACACTATCAACAATAACATTATCATGTAATCCAACCCCTAGAAGAACCTCTTTCCATTTAGGCTTATGGCCAAAAATAGCAGGTAAATCACAGAAAACCGAATTCCATTATTTATTCACATGCAGATAACCCCCAAAAATATGCTTCATACTTTCGTATTGATGACAAAATAGACAACTAATAGGTTGGATCATAATACATTTTAACTTGTCCTCAATGGGCAGTTTATAATATAGTATCTGCCACGCTATCAGCTGAGCATCAACATCAGCGTTTGATTTTCATATTTGAGTTTTAAGTTTAGTCCATTATTTCTCATTGAATTTACAATGCCATTTTCTATTCAAATGGGGCCTTAAAGGCACTTTAGGAAGCAGCTATAAATATATTTTTTTAGAGGATAAAAGAGGAAAGAATAAGAAGCCAGCAACATGCAATCTTTTAAAAAATTACATTGAATAAGAGTACAAAGTTTCATAGATAATTCTGTAGGAACCAAAGATTGAAGGAAAATCAAATATGGTTTATACTTATTGCTCAACCCAAAGTGGATTTTAATAGACTACCATGTTAACCAATTTAAAGTAGCAAAATCTCAAAGATCTCCAAAACAATGAATTCTTTTTTAAAAAAGAAAATAAGACTGCTTAGGACAGTTTAAGGCAAGAGGATGGCCTTGATAACGGACATGTTTGTTCCACCAAATAGAAGAATTAGAAAATTTGAATCCATGATGCAAAGAATTATCCCTCCATATTAGAAAATGACATATATATTGCTAGGTTTTTCAAATAGATTGTAAGGGTGGTGAAGCTTTCACAGAAAAGAATGAAGCATGGAGAATTTTGTCCAGCCACCCTACTGACTGCCATTTGCCTTTTGCTGTAGCAAGGTGGATTCTATTCTAAATAAGAATTTTCCAAGGAACATCACCTTGGATAACTCTAACAATCCATTTGGATGCTAAACAAACCCATTGGGTTTGTGGATCTATTAACCCCAAACCACCTTTATTTTTAGGCTGAATATAATGAGTCCACAATGAGTAAATGAAACCAACAGTACCATCCCATTTGGCCCAAAGAAATTGTTGAATAAGTTTAATTAAGTCCTCAAAACCTTTTTTGGAAGGCATCCAATAGGAAGAATAATAAATATGTGTAGAAAGCAAAATTTTGCTAGCAAATTGAATCTTTCCTATCAAAGAGAGGAATTTATTTCCCCAACTAAATAATTTGTTCTTCACCCTGTTTAGGTACCAATTCCACATGTCAGAAAGAGAAACTGCAAGACCAAAGGGAATCTCAAGATACCTTGTAATCTCACCATGTTTATTTTGTTTCCATTCATGAAGTATCCATTGAGGAACAAGCCCTGATTGAATCATCAAACATTCTATTTTCCCATGAACAAGTTTAGATCCAGAAACTGAACAATACAATTCTAAAATTGCCATCATGTTATTAATGTCTTTTTCAAAATTTTACAGGAATAATAAGTTGTCATTAGCATAGTGTGAATTCATTACAACAACATTATGAGGGATGGAAATACCTAAGATAACATTCTTTTGATTGGCATAATGAAGCAGATAATCCAAAGCATCAGTTGTAAGGACATAAAGGAAAGGGGCTAAAGGACATCCCTGTCGAATGGATCTCTGCAAGGGAAAAAGTTTTGTCATCTGATTATTAATAATAATCTAAGCATTTGCATTCTAAAATAAAATTTGAACATGAGCTAGAATTTGAGGACTGAAACCCAACCATTATAACATTTTAAGGATAAAACTCCAACGTATATGATTGTAGGCTTTATCAAAATGTATTTTAATTAAAATAACATTTTATCCTATTTGTTGAGCCCATTCACATGCTTCCCATGAAATAATAAGATTATCAAGGATATATCTTCCTGCAAAAAACTCAGTTTGTTTAGGTCTTACAATTTCTTGCACCACTGGTTTAATCCTCATAGCCAAGGCTTTAGCAATGATTTTATACGTATTAAGTGATAGGATGCCAACCAAAAATAGAGTCTTCCTTTTTTTCTTTAGGAAGGAGTTTAATTATGCCCCCATTAATGTTTGATCCTAAACATCCTATCTTAAATGCCTCCAAGTATAGGCAATAAAAGTCTTCCTTAATAATATGCCACATATCTTGGTAGAATTCCATAGGGAGCCCATCATAGCCTGGAATTTTTTAAGGAGCCATAGAAAAAAGGGCTTTTTCCAGATCTTCTATGTAAAGAATTCTATCTAAAAAATGATTATATTTAAGATCTATTTTGTTAGGAATATCTCTCTAACAATATCTTCAAGAGCTTGTTGACTATCCTGTCAATGATCATCTTTAAAAAGTTCCTCATAAAACCTTTTAAATAAGGAGCATATATCAAAAGGATGAGATTGAATCACATCAAATTCATCCTTGATAGCATCAATTCTTTCCTTGTGTTTGTAATTAAGGTAGCTTAAAAAGTACTTAGTACCCTTATTACCTTCTTTAATCCAAAGCAATCCGGATCTGATTTTAGCCTCTTGTCCTTTATAATTATCAATTTTACATAATTGAGATTTTGTAGCAGCAATGGAGGTTTGAAGTCTAATATTATTAGGTTCAGCATTAAGTAATTTTCTATCATGAACAAGTTTCCCTTTGAGAGATTTTTCCCTTCATTTACGCTGCCAAGCCTTTTTTCACCAAATGAATGAAGAAAGATGGAACATTGAGAAATTGTTGTACACCACCAATCATTCTAAGAATCTCATTCTTTTTGTTTGGGTATAACAGTCCAAATTCCTTTAAGGGCAACATGACAAACATGGTTCTTTAAGTGGGAAATGTTGACTTTGAAAGGGTGGGAATTATCAATGCTTGACTTTCGAGATATAGAAATGCTGCAAAAGATAGGATAATGATTTGAAAGGGTGGTGGAGTAATCCACCTGAACATAATCACCCTTCAAATCATGAACCAGAGGTAATGTGGGAGAGAGATAAAACTTGTCTAGCCTACTTAATTTCCTATCATCTCCCAACCTGCAATTAGACTAGGGAAACTAGTTTGTGGCATAGTTGGTGAATTTGTCATGAAAGGGGTCAACAATACCCATAAAGTTTCAACATAACATCCAACTATCAAATTCTTCTTTGTTAAGATTGATTTGTTTAGGCCATCTCTGGTCTTGATGATATTATACCATATTAAAATCTCCACCTATAATCTAATCCGTTATAGGTAAATTATTGGACAGCCAATCCCAAAGTTTAGCTCATTTTTTTGTAAAGTTAGGGACATAAATAGAAAAAAAACCAATGAGTTGTCCATTGATAATAGTGAGAGCCCAAACATAGTTATGTGAAGGGTCTTCACTTGTATCAATGATATGTTTAGAGATATATGGAAAATACTAAATAACAACTCTGCCACTACCATCTATATGAGATGTATGTAAAAATACAACCTCATTTTAAACATTCTGTAAGGACATGTCAAGTCTAATATTGTTGAGTTTGACTTCTTGCAAGAATAACACATCAGGCTTCCATTTCATAAACATCTCCTTTACTTTAAACTTGTGACGAGGGAGTGAAATCCCTCCTACATTCCAAGAAAGTAAGTTATAATTCATGTTGAATGTTAGAATCCTCATCCTGAGTCAGTACACTGAAGCTATTATAAAAAATAACATCCTGATCCTTGGATTGTCACTCATTAGGGGTAGCAGAAGGTGATCTAGATATATGGTGGGAATAAGGAGTGGGAGAAGAGGAATCACGAGCATGTGGTTGAGGAGAGGAGTGATGAGGAGCAAGGGTGGATTCATGGGTAGATGATAAGGGAGAGAGAGGGGGAGAAGATGAATGGTCCTGGGGTGAAGAATGAGAGTTAGTAGGAGAAAAGGAACTAAAAGGCTCTTTCCTCTTTCTAACCATTCTCCCTGGGCTTTATTATGTAATATTTATAGTTTCCACAAATTGTTTCATGAATTCTATGTAAAATTAGGCCAGAATTTGATATTTATATGGTTGTATTACACACACACACACACACACACACACACACACACACACATATATATACATACATACTATATATATATATATGTATATATATATATGTATATATATATATATATATATGTATATATATATATATATATATATATATGTATGTATGTATATATATATATGTATGTATGTATATATATGTATGTATGTATGTATATATGTATGTATATATATGTATATATATATATATATATATGTATATATATATATATATATATATATATATATATGATTGTATTCATATTTTTTAATTATAAAATATAATAAATTGTTTTAAGAAATTATATTAAATATAAAGTAAAATTTTTATGTTGAGAGGTATTTTATAATAAGAGAGGGGGTGGAGAAGATCTTGGTGTCATGATCGTGTTAGGAAAAATGGTCGATATCTATTTTAAATTCAATTTAATATAAATAAACTAGCATACTTATCTTAGATAAATTTATGTAAAAGACATTGAAAGATATCATTCTCATGGTACCTATTCCACTTATATCACAAATCCAATATAAAATAGGTGCCTCGAGAAAGATATCTCTCGGCATCTTTTACATAGATTTATCTAAGATAGGTATGCTAGTAGGTAAACTGTTAAACATTATAAAAGATTATAATAAATGTATATGTTTTTTCTAATATGTATTTTTTCTACTATGAATTAAATTAAAGTTTAAAGGGTAATGTTGAATAGATAATCATTATAAAAAAATTATGATAAGTAAGGTCGATCATAAAATTTAAGGGTGAAAGTAGGTATGGAAACAAGAAAATTGAAAAATATATTTCTGAGAAATACTTAATCACAAAAATATTTTATTTTATTAAGGGTAAACACTTTTATAGAGTTCAGAACTATGAACCACATAAACACTTTTGAGTGGAGTTATAAATAAGAAGTATTTATAGAGATCAGAGCTATGAATTGGTGACAGAACACAACAGGGGATCCAATTCTCAAAAAATATAACACCAACAAAGCTCCATTCAAATATAAGATTGAGAAGGTGGATGTACCAGAGAGATAAAAAAAAAAAGAACATCTAATATAACAATGCTAAAGAAGACTAGTCAGTGATAATGTTGAAACTGGACAACAAAAAATTAGCAATTAAACATCATACTACGAGTAACACCCCAATAAAAACTTTGGAAAAATATTTCACAAACCAACAAAATAAATTCAACAAGCCCAAAAAGAAAATAAAAATAAGAGAGAAGTCATTCATAGGTAGGAATCAATGTTCTCCTCGAAAAGAGTTCCTCCATCATTTTTTGACACCATCTCTAATCAATTCTTCAGCATCTAGTCTCAACCTTTCTGTCTCAGAACGTTGACCTTTACATTTAGCTGAGATGCCTACATAAACGTTAGGTTTCTCACCTTTGGAGCTAGAAGGGAGGAGGATATGGAAGTTTGGAAAAGCTAACTAATCTTTTAGATTACCACAGTCTAGCATCCCATATTTAAGACCACCAGTATATGATTGCAGGGGGTCTGACTCTTCCTTAGGACTAGATTTATCCTTCACAACCACCTTTTCAAGAGTAGTACTTGGAGGATCAGATGAAAGAAAAATAGGACCAAAATGTTGGGCAAAAATACACCGTGATTATGTCAAATAAAATTATCATCAAACTCCAAGGGAGGAGGATATGGCAGCTTGGAAAAACCAACTGATCTTCTAAATTACCACACTCTAGCATCCCATATTTAAGACCACTAGTATATGATTGTAGGGACTCTGACTCCTCCTTAGGACAAGATTTCTCCTTCATAACCACCTTTTAAAAAGTAGTACTTGAAAGATCAGAAAAAAGAAAAAAAACAAGTCCAAAATATTGAGCACAAAATACACCATAATTATATCAAATAAAATTATCATTAAACTTCAATCCTCCTTACAAAAACAATACACCTTAAGAAAACAAAAAGCAACACAATGTCCAAAATAATTACAACAAAAATACTTTAAAAAGAAATTTTCATAAATGAAAAATTGAATCCAAAAACTCAAAAAAATCCCACCTTAACAAAATGAGAAAAAACTTACACAAATAAAAAATAACACAAACCCTCGCAATGCTACCTCCCAAAAACTCTCGTCCATTATTACAAAAATGTTATGCACGAATACCATACCAAAATAAATCATGAGATGGATGACATGGCTTAGTTTTTGTGGGAACGATTAAATGATACTTGCATTCCAAGTGTAGTTAAGATTGATAAGTTTATAAACAAAATAGTATTTTAATGCCATGTGAATGTACAATAAAATTGCTCACTCTTATGCTTATATAAGAAAAAGTAAATAATGACACTTCAATTATATGAAAAATTATTTTATTAAAAATGAATAGCTTTCGAAATAAGACAAATATGTCCCATCATATATAAATCACTCATAGTTGAATAGATACGAGATTAGCTTGTTTAAATTTCCTAAAAGGTTTTAAGTATGTTGGAAGGGATGTAATATTTATTTTTCATAAAGTGAGGGAGTGTAAATTGGTATGTTTGTTGATCCCATCTTAATTTTTATGTACGATGGGTTAATAAATAATACTTTTATATTTATTTTAGAGTTGATAGTACAAAATAATTTTTTGTGTTTCTTTATATAGTGTGGTAATATGTTGTGCGAAGAGGAGAAATTATGTTTAATAATGAGTTTGAGAAATGAAAAAGTAGTGGGGAAGGGCAAAGCCATATATAACATACAAGTGATGAAATATTTTAAGGTGAGTTGAGTGATGATGGTGAGAGGCAATGACTAGGTAACTTAGGACGTATCATACACCAGATTTGGATTCAAGGGAGTTCATGGATCTACATGCCCTGCACCCATTGCAGAGGGGTATACAACTTACAAGGAGTTGACATCTTTGATTAGTTATTTTCTATTGTCAAGGGTGGATACAAATGTCATCAGAGCTTATTTGATTATGACACAACTCCACATCCGATGTCTAATATTATATATTTGTAATTATTAGAAATATAATATATTATTAAACATGTTTAATATATTAATTATTATTATAATATAAAATAATAATATATTTTTACAATAATATATTATTATTATATTATATAGTATTATAATCAATATGTTACATAATACTATATTTTATAAATATTATAAATTAAATATATAATAATATTAACAACAATAACAACAACAAAAATAATAATAACAAAAATGATATTGGTGTAAGTTTGACACTGACACTCCATCTTAGTAATGGATTTGATATAGTTAAGCTCGTTATCTTTGGAATTAACCATTGAGATGAAAATAAGTTACATTTGAATGTGGATATGCTTAGTTTCAAAAATTGTAGAATAAGATGGAATGGAGATAACCAACTCTTTAAAAGCATCAAAACATGTCAATATATAAGACATGTCGAACCCCAAGTGTTATGCCACACAACTCTTGGCCCACTTCTTCTACTCATCTCCCAACGCATGGCATTCCAGATCATTCTTGTTTCATGAAAGAATCCATTCTATAGTATATGTGTGCCCATTTAATCATTATTCCACTCAACTTCTCTTTTTAAAATTAGTAGACACTCTCTTTCATTCACCTCAGACCCCATCATATCCTCCAATTACATACTTACCTCGCTTATATGCAAATTTATGGATGCAATTATACATCTCACTATAATATTATTGCATACAACTAACTTTAGGGGAAACTCATCAGGAGTAGTCATAATGGATCCAAATTATAATGTAAAATAATTTTCATAGCCCCAATTATGCTTCTACACTTCTAGAGGCCTCCAATTAAAAAGATTCATAGTATTTTTTATTCATCTACTTATGAGAATCCAACTAAGCCTTAGGTTGGCCAATAATATTTTGCTCTCAACATATTCCTCTCCCTTAATATCATTATTTGAAATTGAAAGAAGGGTACCATGAGCATAAATATCATAAGGAAAATCTATTACTAATGGGAAGATAGTGGAAAACCTACAATCAATTGTATCCTTTGATGTTGGAATTTACCACACAAATTTAGAGTATATTGATTTGTTGTTATAGTGGATATCCACAACCAATACAAAATTGGAGAGAGAGATTCTATCATTGTGAACCTCCTTTATATCAACATCCTGCACAAACAAATTAAGATTGAAAATTTTATAATAATTAGCTTCCTTGGAATTGATAACAAATTGTTTGGAAATAATAATAATAAGGGGAAAACAATCCACATAATTTTTTTTCAATATGTCTGTATTAGGTAAATTTTGAAAATGATAATGCAATTATGAAATGATAATTCAAGTAAACTAATTCATTGAAAAATTAACCCAAATTCCAATTAAATACTCTAATTGGGAAAGTTGAGTAAATTATATGCAAACAACAATTGAAATAAAGCCAAATGTATCTCAATCTTACAACTAATTTACCTCCAAATATAGTGATTTATCCCAAATTGACAAAATGATTGCACTTGATGGCTTGAATGTTGGATCATCTTGTGACTCAAGACTTGGACAATATTTGGACATGGATTGGCTGATTTATTTGGATAAGATGATGGAATGAAATATTTTAACAATGAATCCATCATATGTTAGCTCAATTTGCATGGAAGATGACTAGTTTATATAGATGACAAGGAGAGATTTATAAGGAATTTAAAATTCCTTAGAAGACTCTATAGAAAAATTCTCTATAAAGTGTGGAGGATAGTGGAATATTTAATAAGACGTGGAGAGTTATAGAATCCATTAATGAGGACTAATGATAATTGGAAGGAGATTAGATAGTGATTATAAATGTGATTTGTAGGATAAATTAGGGGTATGTGAGAGTAAGTAGGAGTGAATTTAAAATTCATAAAATAATGGATAAGTGGGATTAGTGATAAATGGGATTGTTAGTAAGAGGATTAATTGATATGGGATGGTATAAGGTTTATACATGATATGAGGGATGAGTGGGATGTTATATTTGGATGATGTTAGGACAAATTACAGATGAAATTAGTGTGACAAAGGACTAATCAAATTTGGATGTATACATTTTACTCTTCTTTGAAAGGGAATTGCAACTAAAAAAAGAGTAATGGTCTTTCAAAGAAGAAAGGTGATCATGGATGTTAGTAAATTAAGCATATGATACGCCATCATGGGTGCATACAAGGAAGAATGGGATGGATGGCCACTCAAAATGAAATGAGGGGTGGGATATGTGAATGGATAGGAGAAAGAGGAGACACAACATGAAATACTAGATAACAGAGAAAATTGACCATAACAATGAATCACTAATATATGATGCCCATGAAAAGACATATGTGAGGGAGTGGAAAATGATGGTGTCATAGATTTAGATGTCCCCTAAATGGGATTTAAATGTGATGGGATGATGATAAAAAATTATCATCTTTAGATGTTTCTCGAACAAGGACATATGTTGGGATATCTATGGACTTAGATATTAGATCATGGACAGTAAGATTTAGACATGTTTCAGAAAAGGATGCATGCCAAAGAGAATAATATATCAAATGGGTGATGGATCACAAGATTTAGATGTATCCTAGGCAAAGACACATGCTAGGAAGAGCTGTGAATAAGAGGGTATGTTTGTCAAGTTGTGATAGAAGGGTGCCAAATTTAGACATATCTAGGAAAGGACTCATGTTGGGAGAGATATAACCCTAAAAATGAGAATCATGATGATGATTTAATGGGTTTAACTCAGAGCGTAGGTTGATTATTGATAAAAATGATATGATTAAAGTGACTGGGGGATGATGGAGAAACCTTGGACACTAAAGGTGACCAAGTGCTTCCTATATATCCTTAAACGACCTCAAGCCAATGTATTTCTCCTTAAACAAGAAGTTAGATGTGATGGACGAGATAATAGATGAGAAACCAATGAAAGGGATGCAATGGATGTGTGGTATGTGAATGATAATGATATATGTATTGTAAGGTTACCAATCAATGAGTATTGATAATGCCCCTAACAAAGCCACATGCAAGGGATTACAAGATGACAAAGTTACGTCCCTAGACATGCCCTAGTCAATAACATATGAAAAAGGGATGTTGTAAACTTTGAGTAAACAAGTATTGTCATGAACTTTGGATGTATCCCAAGCAAAGAAACATATTGAGAAAAGATGGGGGCTTGGATTGTTTGATTGAATTATGTCACAAGATTTGGATGTAACCCATGTAAGGACACATGCTAGGGATAGTTGCAAGCATTAATTGGATTGCTTGATTGATTTATTAATGATTGATATTGTATCTCAAGGATTTGATTGGTGTATGAATTGATGATGACATATCATGATTATGAAGGATTTGATAAGATGAACTGGGTTGGATAGAGGAGTGGATAATTGACTGGATTGACATGAGTGTGAATTATTTTGAAAGATGAGATAATATAGATAATGGATAATTGTAAAAATGATAATGAATAATCATAAAAATAGCATGATTGTGGCTAAGCTGACCTCAAACACCCCATGTGACTAAGCGATGCCTACAAAGTCTTATAATAATTTAGGCCAATGTAGTTCTCCCTGTAAATGGGAAGAATGATGAGAGAGGGTAAGATAGACTAGAGGATGATGATGATGATGGATTTGTTAGAGATGTTATTTATTATATATATGATTTAATGTAAATGTTAGTTTTGATGATTTAATTGATAGTTTATTTGGGATGTTGACAATGAGATAAACGATAGATGTGTTGGATAAATGATTAGATATTGGTGATTGATAAGATGATAAAGATGTATATTTTCTTCAAACATCCATCCATTCTTCATTGCTATGACAAGTAGTTGATCATCATAGTCCAAGCAATAATTTTTAATGTATAACTAGGTAGTATGTACCATGATATGTTTATGACCATGATGACATTTTTGACAAAGTGCATGTTACACTGACATAAAATACACAAATATTGAAATAAAGTGTGTACAAGTAGCACATGGTGTAAGGCACCATTGTGAATGGTATAAGAAACCAAGGTGACATGTTTTCCATATGATATTGCCCAGATAAAATGGTAAGACATATATAAGTACAAATATATTCACAAAATGCCTAATCAAAGGCACATATGCAAACAAGTAGATAAGCATAGATGATTAGACATAAATATATAAATGAGAAATTACATAAGTCAAACAAGTTACGGAAATTAAACTGAACATATGCAGACAAGTAGACAAATATAGATGAGTAGACATATGCATGATAAAATACATGAAAATAAGTCAAACACCATCAAATATCATACAAGTAAAACATTCAAGTATCTACATGTAGATGATATGATGCATTATCATGTCTATTGTCATGATGAAAGCCTATGGAATGAGTGATTAGGTAATTACTTGATATGACAAGGATATAGGCGAAGATGCTAAATTAGATTGATGGTTGTAATGATTTGTTGGACAAAGACTGACAATCTTGTTTTGATCAAAGTTTTAACTTGAAATGTGATGGGTAACAATATGTGGACAAGGTGTTCTTGAGAAAATTTAACTTTGGTATAAGATCTAGTTTAATTAAGATGGGGCAAGGTAAAAGTAACTCTTAAGTTTGACTAGGTTTTGACTTGGATGGGGAGCTTAGAAAAATCTCATGATTCAACAGGTGTAAGGTTTTAAACTAGCAAAGATGTGATTTGACTAAGTTTTTACTAGGTCATGACTGATCCTAATCAAGGTTTATTTTGAAAATAGTAACTTGAATAAGAGATTAAACTCAAGTTTGGATGGGTTGATAATGATGGGGTTGATAACATAAGTTGATAGTGAGGTAGACTTGGTAAAAAGGGTGACTATGATTTGACCTTTGAGCAAGCTTATAGGATTTTGAAGAGTGATAGGATATGAGTTAGACTAAGTCCTATGAGGTCAAAAATGGGACATTAATGATAAATTGATAGTTATGATGTGAATTTAGATTAGGATCTAGATTTTGAATAGGGATATGAAATTTTTGTAGGAAATAAGAAAAGATGACTGGGATGTTTTAAATTTTCTATATTTTATGATGTTTTTAGCTTTTCAAGCTATTTTGATTTTTTTAGGTATTTTTGGGATATGTATGTATAAAAAGTAGGGCTCATGCTAGCAAAATTAAAAATAAGCTTACAAACTAAGATGGGGAATGATGGCAGATGGAATGATGAAAGGATTTGGGTGATGCACAAATGGGATGAGGGATGATGAAGAATGGACAATGAATATCTAAGGACCACATCATGTGAGAACCAAATGTCTAGTTGCTCAAGTTTTGCTTGGAAGATATGCTATGATGTTCTCAGAACATGTGTCAAGACTTCATTTACTCCCTTACTAAGGTTAATATGGGAAGAAAGGATGGAAAAAATAATATGGAAAATAAAATGGCACATGATGCTTTAGGATGGGTAGGTATGGTGGGTAGATGGATAAGATAGATAAGGATGGTTAAAAGTTGAGGAATGTGACACAGGTAGGGTTGAAGAGGGATGTTAGGATATGATGTAGGGGTAAAGTGGATTTTTCCACCAAGTATATAGGTATCTAAGGACAATGAGGTATTTTATATGACATCAAAAACTAGTGTTCATCGTGGTACTTTCCCAAGGCACCAAAATACTGGTTTTCACCATTGGATAAAAGATTTACTTATTTATTTATTTATTTTTATGACTTTTTTCAAAATAAGACTATGTATAATATTGTACAAGGATGAGGTTATTTGATTTCATCTCTTCATGTTGTAAATGTGAGAGATGTGTGATGCTAATAATATCGATCTGCAAGTGAATGTGGTCCTGGAAAACTATCATGACCTTTTTGAATCTTGATTTTGATTCCTCTAGACATATTAGTTAGGTATCTTCATATCCCCTACAAAAATTAATGTTACCTAGGGAGATGCGGATATTATGGTATGGTTTGGGATATAAAGGTGTGATGGGTGATTGGGAGTTGGGACTAAAAATCACACTTGTCGTTGGAGATGCTTGTATTGTTCTTGATCCTAAGACTTTTTGAATTTTCTATTTTTTTATTCTAATATTTAGAAGATTATCAAAAATAATACTTTTGATGTTGATTTGTTTGGAATTTGGTGATGTGGAGTCCTTTTGATTTGTTGACTTGATTTAACTTTGGCTACTCCTTCTTGCCTTAATGAAAGTCTCACCATAGGAATTTAATTTTTGACTTGATCGATGATTTTGACTTAAATGGTCCCTTAGGACCTTGAAGAGGTTTTCACTAGGGGAAGATGCTTTTTGACTTGGCCAATTTTTCCACTTATGGTTCGATCAAAGCTAAATTTTTTATTAATCTTGATTATTTGACTATGATCTTAGATCCTTAGAGCTTTGGCACATGATATTTCATGCTAAGGAGAATCCAACGATGTATGTTCTTGTTTTTCCCCATTTAGGAGTGTGATGAAGTGATTATCAAGGTGAAGGAAGGGATAAATGATGGATGAAGGTAAAGGGAATGGATCAATGAGGATGATGAATGGAATGTGGGCAACATGATCCACATATAGGGCATTAGGAGGCTCAACTTCAATGTCATAGAAATCATCTTAAAGATTCATAAAAGGGTCACTAAGATTCATTGTATTACACACATCCAAATTTAGACCAAATCCATTCTGATAATCATCAGCTAAGATATCATCTTGAAGTCTCATAGTTATTATTTTGACATTATCATCTTGGCATAGATCCAAAGGCATGCCTTACTATTAGTTGAAAATAGAGACATCCTCAAAAATGTGGGTGTTAACATGATATTTAACATATGTAAGGGATGATGATTCTAGTGTAGAATATGATATGGATTTAGATGCTAATGACAAATTTGATCATGATGTAGATGATGTTAATGTTGGATTTTCCACTGACCATGACATTGATGTTGATAATGTTGATTGTGTGATGCTACTAGCAGATGATGTTATGATCATGTCCACAAGGAGGGCATGTTGGGTAGAAATATCCTCAAGTATCCTCTTCAATTTTCACATGGTTATGAAGGCTTTAAAATGAAGTGAATTTTGGAAATGAGGGATCTGATGTAGTGGATGAAAGGTGGATGGTTGGTGAGTGATGTGTTTGCTATCAAATATGGGCTTGGTAAATATGGGTTCATTATCTTGTTATTGGTTTTGAAATGGAATGGCTTGATCATGATCAAGAAATGAATCTTGTCATATTCCATTTTTCTTACACTCAAATTTGATAATTTATCTGATTCAGTCTCAATTTTGATGTCATCATGGTTGATTAGGTCTTAGATGTAATTTTTAAAAGTGCAACATCTATTAATAGAATACCCCTAGGTTATATGGTATTGATAACATTATCTTTCTCTATACCAAGAGGTCTTAGGTTTGGTTGGATCCAAATGCCTTATGTTAGGGTAGATAATCGTGTCTACAATAACTAGTCGACGTAAGATGGCTTCCAAGGATATGGGGAGAGTGGTATATTATCTCTCTTCACAACTTTGATTAGACATGGAAGAATTTTACTCTAGATCAAATAATTGTTCAAGGTATATCAAACAAAATGATAGTATTTGATGTAGCTTAGTGGGAAGATTGGTATTGAATAATTTTGCCAAGATAGAATTCCCTTTGCTAGTATGATGGGGAATGTCATGATCAAGACTATGACTAATTGACAAAAGGTTTGATTGTAATGGGTTAGCACAAAGACTACAAGTAGACTAATGTTGATGGGGAAGGATGGGAGACTCTTTCCCTTGAGGTAATTTTAGGTTTTATGGGGTCAAAGTCTATAATAAATCAAGTACCCATTTCCAATAGCCATAAAAGGACTATCTCCTTGTAGGAAAAAATGTATTTATCAAATAGGGTGACATCCAAATTTGTTTTTGCGACCATGGATTAAGATGGGAGAAAGGACATATGATGTGATTGTGGTGAGTTTGGATCAAATTTGGATATTGGCCTATATGGTGAAGTCTTCCTTCTAGATTAGTTTCAATTTTGACTTGGTGATGTTAGACAAGATGTGATAAGCTTGAGCCAACCAAGTTAGGATGTGAAATAGTTAATGGGACTTGATTTGATGTTTTGATAATAAAATAAGGCAATATCTTGGGTTTGATTAAGATGGGAGGAATAGGTTTGACTAGCCAAAGAGATGTGACTAGGTCATAAATGACATTCGATGGGGTTGAATTGACTTGATTTATACTAGCTCAAGTGATTACATGATATACTTAAGTTGGGACTAGATGACTTGGATGATGAGATTAAATTAAGTGGATGATAATATTTGATGGGGTGTATGATTAAAACTTGACTAATTTTATACACAAGAAATCTTATGATGGTGATTATGACGTGTGAAAAGGTATTTTTGTCAATGTGGATTAAGGTAAATAGATTGTAGACTTGATGGGATTAGAAGTGGTTTATGATCGGGGATGATTAAATACTTGAAATTAGTAGGAATGATTGGTTGAAGAGTGTGGATTTGGACACTTATAGACTATAGGTGATATTATTTGATGGGGTAATGATGGAATTGGACTTGGTTTAGGATTTTGACTTGAGGATTATACTGAAGACATTATTTGATGTATAGTTTAACTAAGGGATGTAAATGTTGAGCATTACCATTGATTGTTGAGTTTTGGAATTAATGTTGTCATTGATGTCAAAAGTTATTATGAATGTGCATGGTCAGTTAAGCTTTGAGGTATGTGTATGATTATTTTTAATGCCATCATAGTGAGTGTTGTTGCTATGAGAGAGAGTATAATCATGGTGATTGAAGTTGATGTCAAGTAGTTGTTTTGAGAGTAGTGTCTAGGCGAGAGCAAGGTCAGTACAGTTAGTAATCAATAGGTGCATGAAAGAGTTGTCATGAGTGAGGTCATTCATGAAATAAAGATTGTTTCCATGAGTGTTTTCATGAGAGAGAAGTATGTGGTCATGAGAGAAAATAGTGTTGTTGGTAGTGTGAAATATAACAAGGTGATCAAGTACATATTGATAGTATGTGATGTGACTAGGTCATTTTTGGAAGAGAATTTTAATATAACTAATGTCTCAGATCATTGGTATAGGTTAAGCATGGAAGGTACAGTGCATACCAAGCATAGTCATATCATGAAGAGGCATGTGCATGGTGAGTGGTCTTTGAGGTATGAGCTTGTGTGCTTGATGTGATAAGGAAGCCATGTGACAAGAGATAATTTGAAGGAAAGAGAGAATTTGAAGGAAACCTAATGTATCTTATGTTGATTTCAAGGTTCAGGTCAACTTGAATTTGTCAGTGTTGTTAGAAAGAGGTATGATGGTCAAGTGAGCATTGAATCATGGTTATGAAGTTCTACATCTGCATGATGACATGATATAATATTTATCAATGTTTTAGTGATTTTGAGAGTGTAATATATGATTAGTATGTGTTTTTATGTTTTCATGAGTGATGTGAAGATCAACATAGAAATTACTCGTCAAAGTTGTCAAGTGCTTGAGCCTAGTATTGTCTTGAGAAGGCATGTGCATAGGATGCCTAGTATTTTACATGAAGAGGCATGGTGGCATGGTGATATGGATAATTTAATTATTGTAAAGGTTATATGAGATTGATATCAAGTGTCTTTGAGTACAAGGTGTCTTGTGAAGCTTAGTTGTGGCATGAAAAAACCTTGTGTGAATGCACAAGCTTGTTTGCATGGTGAGATAAGGTTGTAAAAGGATGTTTGAAATTATTTTATCATGTGAGATGTTGTGTGAGAATGATATTGAAGTATTAATATCTTGAAAATAGATTTGAAGTTCATTTCAAGGCTTAATAAGGTGTGAAGACTTAGGTGTAGAAAGCAAGATGGTGAGATCATGGCCTAATGAGGCATGAGGTTTATTTTGTAAGGAAATCATGCATAGATGAGATTTTTCATATGTATTATAGATTTTCCTAGGTTTATTCATGAATTTTAAAGTCAAATTTTAAGGTTAAGGTAATAAAAAGTGTTTTGAGGTCTCTCGAGTGCAAAGAATGAAGGATTCTCAACCCAAGAAGGATTTTATTATGTTTGTTAGATTTTAAAACCTATGCATTAGAACCAAAGATATTCATGGTATATTGTTAAGGGTCCTATCTCAAAATTCTATGCATTAGTTTTTGGATTGAGGGGCTATGCTTTATGAACGATTGTTAATAGTGGAAAGAGGTTTAAACCCTCCTAAAACCTTAATAAGGACCCAATATTGAAGATATTGATCAAAAGTATAAAAAAATGGATTGAAATAATCAATTAGGCTATTGTATATTGTATTTTACTCTCGTAGGTACCTCCAAGTGGTGGTGGTGGTTAGAGAGATGAGAGAGAAAATGTTGAGTTACAGGCTTATTTTTGAAGAAGTTGCTTTAGAAGTCAAAAGTTACATTGGACAAAGTTTCTAAATAAATGAAAAAAGAATTTATATAATCATGGTTTATGTCCATGAATTTTTATGGTAAATTTATATTCTTTAAGAATGAAAATTTGGTGATCCAAGTGGGCTAGTCGCTAATAAGCTTAATAGAGCAAAATGTGCAAAACCCAAGCAGTGATGAGAAGATTATTATTGATGTGTTTGAATGAAAGAGTGATGGATTGAATTGCATGAAAATGTTTTTGTGACTTGTATGTCCTATTAATTCCTGGTATATTTTCTAGAATTTAGGTATAGAGCTTGAAAAGTTGAAGCCAAAGTGGCTTATCTGGTTATGGTGTGACTGTGAAGAGAGAGGTCAAAAGATTGGTTTGCAAGACTAATATTTGACATTAGACCTTATTGATTTTGTATTTTAATATGGTATATAAATTTAATATAATAATTTTCATGTATTTTAAGTCTTTTAAAACCCCTATATAGGTGTTAGAAGTTCAAGTTTTCATAACTATGTTTTTGATAGTTTTGGCAGTTTTGAGTAAGCAAGTTACAAGATAGTTTTTGAGCCTTTATGTCCTGAGTTGAAGTGTTTAAATCATATGGTTATGACCCTAAGGTCATATAATTTTTGAATATGTTATTTATTTTCATGGTTTTTTATTTAATTAGTGTTTAATCTTTAATAGTTCAAGAGAAACGTTTTGTGTATGTGAAGGCCTAATTGTGAATAGTACTAATGGTGTGCTTCAAGTGGTGGTTAGCTCTAAAAAGTGTTATAGAGCCTAGACGAGGCTATTAGGGGTCTATTTGAGTGATTATATATATATATATATATATATATATATATATATATATATATATATATATATATATATATATATATATATATATATATATCCATGTTTGAAGGAATTTTTTAAAAATAATAATTAAAGGTAATGTGTCGTAAAGAAGGCCTAATAGAATTAGGTATCCATGAGACCTAAAGAGGGATTTGGTCTATTTGAGTTATGGCCGACCTAATGTAATGATTGATTAATATTTATAACATGTCCCAAGGCCTATTTTTTGTAAAATATAAGTGTTAAAGTGTGTCTAGCTAATGAAGAGGTGTATGAGCAAGAGCCTAGTATACAAACAAGTCTAATCATGCCTATTTGGGGTTATAGAGGAAATGGAGTGTAAGTGAAGGAAATAAAAATTTGAATAAATAAAGGAGGTATTTTAGACCATAATATGGGTGTATATAAACTATAATTAAAATATAATAGGGGTCATGTATATGAATATCAAGGTCATATGACCTAATATGTCTTGAAAAGACCTAGTTGAGTGAAAAAGCATATAAGGCAATTTGAGAGGGATAGAAGAGTGAGAAGAGATAAAAAAAGGTGATCATCATATGTTGTGTGATAAATAAGGTTTTATGAATTTTATAAAAAAAATTAAGTGGTTGGGTTGGTTCTAAGTCATTTAGGAGGTTGATTCCTCCTCGCATGTTGGTGTTTATTAAACCCTAGTTGAGTGGGTGCTTGACTAGTTGGGCTTGGTGCTCCATATGGATTTGGTGCTTCACTAAAGATTGGTTTTTTGTATTATAGGAATGTATTTCATTTTCATATATCATTAGTTTTTATTTCCCTTGAGTTTTTCCCATATATGTAATGTGTTATCATGTTTCATGATCTTGTATGGTTGTATATGCTTTGTTGGATGTTCATGTTTGTATGAATGGTTTATGTATGCTTAAGTGGAAATGAATGAATGTTTTGAAGACACTAATTCACCCCCCTGTTAGTGATTTTTATTCAAAAATTTGGTATCATAGGTTGGTCCTTTGAATCAAGCCTAACAGCTTAAAGGTGATCCTAAGAAGCATAAGATGTCTAATGATCAAGAAAACACCATGTATGATGAAGAAGCCTACTATGAGAGTGAAGAAGGAGAATATGAAGTGGATCTTGAAGATGATATCATAAGTGCCCTAGATTATTTGAAGCATCAAAATAAGATTAATCATGAGTTGAGGTCTCTGGTCAAAGATCTTAAGGAATAGATATGTACCTTGAAGAGTGTCTGGGTCAAAGAAACCAAAAGGGATGAGAAGATCATCAAGGATCTCAAGAATCAGTTAGAAGGTGTCAATAAAAAGTTTAGATCAAAATAAGTTGAGTATGATTAGTTGAATATAGAGATATATTCTTTGAAGGTTGAGCATGAGCATCTTATAGACAATATGAAGACCTATGAGAAGTTTGAAAAGAGCACTAAGGCTCTAGATGACATTTTGAGTAGTCAAAAATTTTCCAATGATAAGGTAGGTCTTAGTTTCAAAGTAGATCAAAAAGAGAACAAGGAGAATACTAATATGAACAAGAAGGTCAACCTCAAGAACAATATGAAAACAAATTCTATTAGACAACCTTAATGCCAAAATGTATGCAAATTCATTTAATGGTTATTATTGCTTATGTAGTTAGTTTGTTCATAGAGCAAGAGGGTGTAGAATATCCTCCAAGAATGAGTTGTCATGTGACCATGGGACAAGGAATGATCAGTCAAGAGGTAATAATATTAATTTTGTTTGATACAATTGTCATAATGTGGGACACATTGTAAGATTGTGTCCTAATAGAGTTATAAGGCACTTAAGACATAAAAAGGTATATAGATCTCTTAAAGTACATGAGAAGGGTCAAACATTTGTATGGAAACCAAAGACAGTCAAGGTGAGTCATGATTAGTCTACTAGTCAAAATGGACTATTTTATAAGGTAGAACAAGGATCAAATGTGAAGGAATGTCAAGAACATGTGTTATCTACATATATTGACAAGGTAATCAAAGAGAAGAATAAGGATGAAAAGGTGGATGATTCAAATGCTTCAGTCAAGCCTAAGTGGATTATAAAAAGAGACCATTAATCTCATTATTACAAGAAGTCTAAGAAGAGTGGATTGGATATTTGGGAATCTCTTGAGTTCATGGTGTTTTAGTGCCCTATGAAAAGGGGTGGATCCTTTAGGCTTCATGGAGACATTCTTATATCAATATAAGCATGAGGTTTGAAGTGTAGTAGGCAACATGATGAGAGATCTAAAGTTGACATTAGGTATATGAGATCAAAGTATAGTCAATAGTTGTTATATGAGAGGTAGGATTTTCGTATCTACTTATGTGATTAATTGAGCTTGATATATGTTAATAAAGGGTATTAGTGTCAAAATGTTTAAAGGAATATGAATATGGTTTAAGAGTCTTATTGGCTCATGTGTTAAGCTATGAAAATAAATGAGGAGTCCCTAATTCTACAGTTAGTGTCAAGAGTGTGGTAGCTTAGTGTTTGATCAAGAGTTTGATATTTTTCAGTCATGTCAAGGAAGCTAAGTGATCTTGAATTCCTAGTTCATTTAAAGGAGATATGCTTGGTCTAAGGGTGAGCTTGGTAGCTCTAAGTTCTTTATCAAGAGAGTGGTTTCCATAGTTTTTAAATATTGGGGGCCATGTAGTGTCTTTGAGAGGTTGTATCAGCTCAGAGGGAGAAAGTGTGATTCTTGTGATCTAAGAATTTGACTCAAGAGAGGATGGTTAGTATGGTGTTAGTTTCAAAATGAAATAAACACACTAACTAGCATAACATCTCAAGGCCTAGACATAGGGAGAGATTAGTTAACAAACACGAATAAAACACACAACTAGAATACAAAATAAACCCTCTTTTACCTTCCTTAGATGCTCCAAAATGCTTATTGTAGGGGATTTCTAAGTTTGTGCTCATGAAGTCTTCATCAAAGGAGGCTTGGCTATCTCTTCTTCCCCTTGGCACCTTGTGGCTTTGGCTTGGCTTGGATTGGAATCAATTTGGAATGGTAACACTAGTTTCTTAAAGCTTTTGGAACCATTTGTGCATTATAAATTTTCATTATCAAGTCTTAAAATTCATGTGGTAAGGGATCCTATTTATATATTTTTGAGAATGTCTAGAATCAACCCGAACCATCCATCCTAAGATTGAGATGTGTGGTTGAGGATTAATTCAATTTTTGGAATTAAGTTTATAATTATCCTCATCATGACATTAGAATAAGGGGAAATTAAGAGGCAAGGAGGGCATCATGGAAGGCATTGATGAGGCATGGAGGGCATGAATCTTGATATTTATGGTATTTATGACCTAGGGATGTCTTCCCAAGAAATGAGGTCACTTGATGATGCAGATATTCAATATTAATTTCTAAAACAAATTATTCAACAAGTTTCCATGGAATTCTTAATTAGGCCTTGATTTGGATTAATTAGATTTTAAGCATGTTTAAGCACTTTGTGCATAAATTACTCAAATTGATCAGAACACCTTGTTATTGGTCCAAAATTTGACTGGATTGGAATTGGAAGGCAATGTCAGATGCATTGGATCCATATTCTAATTTAGGATGTTACCAATAACAAATAATGAAGGAACATGTGTTGTGCAAGAGATTTAATAGGAAAGATCAATCTAGAGTACCTAGGTGCAAAATTAGCATTTTGACTCAGAATGATCTGATCAAAGTTAGCTAGCCCATAAATTGTATTGTCTATTTAGGGATACCCTAGCCAAAATTGGCACCTTAATATGTAAATTTAAACACATTTAATGCATTTTAGAGTTTTTAAGCCTAATTGTGCATGTTGGGTGGAAATTGGTCAAAAACCTGATTGGAGGTTATCGGTGGCCAGTTGTAGGTGTCTACAGTTTGTCCCAATTTGGGAAGGCATTACAAGCTATAAGCACAGTAACATCTTCTCAAAGAATAAAAAGGTCATGTATACCTATAAATGTAATGATGATAAATTAACTGTATGATACCCCTCAAGGGAATGGTTGGCACAAGTAGGTCGACAAATGGTCTCTTGATAAGAAGCAAAATGAGGGGACCAAATAAAGAAAGGATGATAGGGTGAAAACACAATGATACTAAAAAAGTAGTCAAATTCATTGAGAATGCAAGTGGAATGGTGTACAATGGTTTACCCAAAGGCGGTTATAAACATTGTACCCTGATAGTGGCAATGTGGTATGATAACACAATGATTTGACCAAAGGTTGTTAAAATCATTGAGAAGATGGAGCTAGCTGAGTGAGGATAAACAAACAAGATAATAACATGCCTTGTATGGGAAAAAAAAGTAAAGTGGTGACAACACAATGATTTTACCAAAGGCAATTATAATCATTGAGAAATGCAGGTGGGATGGTGTGCAATGATTTGCGTATAGGCGGTTATAATCATTGGACCTCAATTATGGCAAACATGATAAACTTGGTCAAGGATGATGATAACTTAACATAGAGGGTAATGATGAATTGGAACAACATACTAGTAGGGAGATGCTCATCCAAACTAGTAAAGGTTGAAATTTTTTCATGGTTAATTACTTTGTTTGTGATATGATTGGGATTGAATCAAGATGTTAGTGTTGAAGATATATTGATACCACCATTGCTTAATAGACTTCTTGAAGTTGAGGTTTATTGTATCATATGTCGGTAGGCATCATGGTATAACATCATGAGGACTTGGCCGAAATATGCATAAATACTAACTCCCAAAATCCAATACTCAATAAAAAATAATGCACCAATGATAGAAACCATGGTGATAATGTAAACATATGAATATGGATGGATTCAAGTGTAAGTGTGGGAAAAGAATCACCCAATGAACATACATAAACAAAATCAAGGAAATAGTGCCGAAAGCAAACAAATAGGGAGACAAACAAACAAAATAAGTAGAGACAAACAAACAAACAATGTAATAGAAACCATATGAACATTGCCCCTAGAAAATAGGTGACAACTAAACAAATGAAAAAAATAGGGGAATAAAAGAAAAGGAATGGGGTGTATGAGTTGTCTCTATATGCACTAGGCAAGTGGACGCTGCTTTCATAGTGCCATGGATGTAATAACCAATAAAAAAGTTCAGACTAAATGTAGTTCTCCCAAGGAATGGGAAGAATGTGATAACTGATGAAAACAAATAGAATGGATGTGATAGAAGAATAGGAATAATCTTGAAAAATGTAAAGTGCGTGAGAGAAAAGGCCAAAAAGGATGGGAAAACTAAGTGACAAGTGATTTACTTGTAACTTAGTAAGGGTTCCCATAATCTTTAAGGCAAAGAAGTGTTCAATGTTTTTATTTTTATCTAATGACGTTTCAAATGTTTTTGGAATTTTTTGAAGTATCTCAACTCGATCAAGAATGACAAGACACTTAAATGGTTCAAGCTCACAAAATGGTAAGAGTGTTTAAACTAAGGTTGCTTGAAAAATGGTGAGAGTGTGGTTTAGGTTTTTCACAAAATGGTGAGAGTATGGCTTAGGTTACTCATAAAATGATGAGAATGTGGCTTAGGTTGTGACTGAGCTAACCTCAACAAGTATCGAGTGCTGCCTACATAGTCCTAGAGTAAGACCTCAAGTCACTATAGTTCCACCTTACAATGGAGGAATTTGACTATTGTATCAGTCAATTCAAATATTATAGGCATAGTTGGTAAAAAGGCAAAGTATGACATAGGAAGTGGCAAGTTGGTACATCAAGGCTTAATAAACAAACATTGCCCCTAGTTTGCTCATATGTGGTTATAACTAGGACACAACGACATGGATCAATGGTACTAATTCTCCCAAAGGTAGTTATAATTAGTAACAAGATCGGGGATAAGAAAGGAATAACAAATGAAGGATGCAACTATCAAAACTTCTGTCACATTGCTCCAAAATATGATCTTTGTTTGAAGTACATGAATTAATTGATAAAACTAATCAAATACTTTGATGCTGAAAATGCATAACAAATGGAAAAAACCAAGGTCAAATGGGCTAGGTTGTATAACACACTAGGTCGATAGAACAGAAGTGAAAAGTGGATACAACTAAGAGGACATATAAGGATGATATTTTTACAAATAAGAATAGTGATAAAATGGCATAACTAAAATGATCCTTACAGATAATACACCTTAGCACTCAAGCATAGTACCACTTAAAATGAATAATATTTATTGGCTCAGGAAGTTCATCTTCATTTGGTGTGGCAAGTCTGTATGCTGTTGATCCATAATCTATAGTAATGATGAAAGGACCTATCCAGTTTAGCTTGAATTTTCCTTTATGTTTCTTCTCAATCAAAGTATTCTTTTGGTTTTCTTTAAGAACAAGATCACCAAGTTCAAATGTTTTATACTTAACACACCAATTATAGTGGCCTTTGAGTTAGTTTTGATATGCTTGAAGATTGTTGAGTGCAGATGTGTGTTTCTCATCAATTAGGTCTAGCTCTTGCAAGTGAACTAATCGATAGTCATGATCATCTAGGACATGCTTGAAAGAGATGCATAGTGAAGGCAATCAACCTCAATGGTAAGGATGGACTCAGTACCATAAACAAATGAGTATGGAGTGGCTCATGTGGGGGTATGATGATTGGTATGGTATGCCCAAAGGGCATGGAATATCTACAAGTGCCAATCACAATTGTCATCATTAAAAATATTTTTGAGAATATTGATAATGGTTTTATTTGATGCTTCAACTTGGCCATTACCTTGAGGGTAATGTGCTATAGAAAAATGTTGTGTGATGTTATATTTGGTATATAGATGGTCTACATCCTTATTCTTGATTGATTCTCTATAATAAGATATAATTTTAGAGGGGATACCATAACAATAAATGAGATGGTTGAAGATGAATTTGGAAATTTTCTTTCCAGTCACGTGAGGGGTATAGCTTCAACCCACTTAGTGAAATACTCAGTGGTGGTAAGGATATGTTTATGGCCATCAGATGAAGTGGGGTTGATCTTCCTAATGAGGTCAAGTCCCCATGTAGAAAATGGCCATGGTGTTAACATAAGTTTTAGAGTTTTTACTGGGGTATGAATCAGATTAGTATGCCATTGACATTTGTCACACTTATTTACATATGCAGTAGCATGTACATCTATCATAGGCCAATAATAACTAGTACACAAGAGATTTTTGGATAAGATTACCCTGTTAGAATGAGCTCCACATACCCCTTCATGAACTTCTCTTAACATTAGTGTAGACTCTATTGATCTTAAACAATGAAGCAGAGTTCCATCAAAACTATGATGGTAAAACGTGGATCCAAGTAGTGTGTAACAAGTGGAATGATGAACAAAGGCTTTGGTTTGTTTTTGAGATAGGTTAGGTGGTAAAACTTGGTCATGAAGGTATTTTTAAAGGTCTGAGTACTATATAGAATTAGGGCCAACAATATCTAAATCAATACAATGATTGAAGGTTCATGAGCTGGTATTGATAAATTCTTGACGAGGAACTAACACTCTCTAGCTTTATCTATTTGTCAAATCAGAGAGCCAATAGTAGCCATGGCATCTAAAGTTTTATTACTAGCTCTTGGTATGTGCTCAAACTGATTGTTGGTAATTTGTTGCTTAAGAGTGTCGACCATGGCTTTATATGGAACCAAATTGTCATCTTTGGTCTAAAAATGATCTATGACCTGATTGATGATTAACTAAGAATAACCATAAACTTGGAGATGAGATATGTTTCAATGTACTACTTGTCAAAGTCTTGAAACAAGTGCTTCATACTCAGCCATGTTGTTTGTACAAGGAAAGCTAATTTTGAATGATTTAGAGATTAGATCCCCTATGGTGTAAGAAATAATAGTCCTATATTGATCCATGTGCAGTAAATGAACCATCAAAATATAGCTTTTAGGGCTGCTCCTCAAGGGGTGTGTCAATGATGGCCATTATGGATTCATCAAGAAATTGAAACGTGAGTGGTTGTGTGTCTGTGAGAGGTGCTTCAGCAAGTTAATCTATAAGAGCTTGTCCCTTGATTGCCTTCCAATTGACATAATCTATGTCAAACTCACTAAGAAGCATAATCCATTTAGCCATTCTACCTTGTAAAGCTATTTTAGATAGTAGATACTTGAGTGGATCTAATCTGGAAATGACAATGGTCTTATTATTCAACTTGTAGTGATGTAGTTTCTGAGCTACAAAGACCATGACCAGACAAGCTTTTTCAATAGGTGTATAGTTATGTTCATTGTAACCAAGGTACAAATTAGGTAATATACGACATGCTCCTTTTCATTGTCATCTTGTTGAGCCAAGAGTGCCCCCAAAGCATGGTTGGTAGATGATAGGTATAACCATAATGGCTTTCTCTGCATAGGAGGTTATAAAATAGGCAGATTAACAAGATAGTCTTTGAGTTGTTGAAAAGCTATTTGGTAGTGATCATCCTAGTGAAATGCAACTCCCTTCTTTAGAAGGTGTGTAAATGGATGACGGTTGTCTACTAACTGAGAGATGAAGCATTGGATTGATTGGATCTTACCCTGTAAACTATAGAATTGCTTTAAATTGGTTATTGGTGGCATCTCGATTATAGCATGGACTTTAGCCATAATAACTTCAATACCTCTATGATACATGATGAAGCCAAGTAATTTTCCTGAGATTACACCAAATACACATTTTTTTGGATTGATTTTGACTTTGTACTCCCATAATCTTTCAAATATCTTACGCAACACTATTAGATGGTTGGCCTTGGTTTTGGATTTTCTTAATATGTCATAGACATAGTCTTCAACAATATGATACATCATATCATGGAATATGATAGCCATGGCCCTTTGATATGTAGCTCTAGCATTCTTAAGGCTAAATGGCATTATCTGATAACAAAATGTTCCCCATGGAGTGGTAAACACTATTTTATGTTGGTCTTCTAGTGTTATTCTAATCTGCTTATATCTCAAAAAGCAATCCATGAGTGAAAGCATTTCATAACCTTCTATAGATTCAAAAATCATGTCAATATTAGGAAGGGAAAAATAATCTTTAGGATAAGCTTTGTTTATGTCTCAAAAATTAGTATAAATTTTGATCCCTTTAGGCTTTTTACTAACAAGTACCACATTAGAGATCCATTCTAAGTAGTCAATAGAGTAGATACATCTTGCTTCTAAGATTTTTTCTAACTCTTTCTTTACCAATACAAAAATATGAGGATGCATCTTACGTAGCTTTTGTTTTACAAGTTTGGAATCAATATTAACCACAAGGTGGTGCAAAACCAAGGTGGGGTCCAAACCTGTCATGTTAGAATAGGCCCATGTAAAGATATCTACAAATTCTCTCAAAAGAGCTATAAATACTTCATGTTTCTCCTTACTGAGGGATGCACCTAATTTTATCCATTTCAATTCAGAAGGAGTCTCAATGTTTACCTCTATTGTATCTTCAACTAAAAGGGTTGAACCATCTTATAGGATAGTAGGCAATGACTTGAACTATTGGAATATGTCAGGGTCCTCTATTAGGAATTGCTCTTCAACTTCTCCTAGGCATGATGAATATGAGTCCCCTAGTGGGAGATCTGGCCATGTGACAAAAACAATAAAAATTTATTGAAGAATTTGATCAAATACTTATTCTTGCTCAAAACTAAACTCAGATCCACAGCCAAGTTCATCGTTGGTGTTCTCCTAGTCTAAATTCAAATAAGAATGAACACCCCCATCTAATGGTGCCTGAAACAAGTTTTTACCACTAGAAAGGCCTTTATCTTTACTTTTTCCCTAGCTAGAAAGTGCCTCAAAGAGGTTTTCACTTTGGGACCTCAATGTTTTACTTATTTATTTTTGGCTAAGGGTGTTCACTTGCTCTCCAAAATAGGCTACATGATCTAATGTGATTGAGAATCTTGATTTGTGATCTCCCAACGGAACATTGTCTCTAAGGCCTAAGAAGTCACAGAATGCCTCATCATTCTGGAACTCATCAATCGGTAGATTGGTTTCTTGTTGGTCCTAATCTATCAGTTGGGGATAATATAAAGACAATGGGTTATGATGAATGACCAGGTAAGGGTATAAATGGAATTGTTATCAAACGGGTTGGTTTCAGCTAAGTCATCAAAGGTGAGCCTATGATCAGACTCTACTTTGCTATAAACATCATTATCACTAGTCGCTAGTGATAGAGTTTGAATAAGATATGTGGGATCACCCTCAGGCGGTTTAAATCCAAGTCCATAAGGTCTTTCATACTTAGTCATAGAAATTGGCTCGATGGTTCCTTGTTGATTTTGTCTAAGGCCTCTTCCTTCATAATTTGACGTTTCATGATCCTATTAGGAATAGGATACTTTGTACTTTTATAACAATTATCTTGGTTATCATTGTATAACCATGATTCATCCCATTTTAAAGGGTCAAGTTCTTGGCTAGATGCTAGTACAAATGTGATAGGTCCCTTATCTTTGTTCTTTTGTTGCTAATGCATATGTAAAGTGACATTAGGTCACCCAAAGGTTTTCAAATTATGAGAAATATTAGAAATATGAAATGTATCATGGGTCACATACTCTCCCAGTCTATTACATAAAATGGTAAAATGATTAGAAGCTTTAAGAGGTGGCATGTGGGAAAGGGAATCCAAGGTATTAGGATCTATGTAATTATCTGGTGAAGGGTCAATAAGTATAGCCTTTCCTTTATCATGATTAGAACTTGGATTCATGCTATACTGATTATTATAGATTTGAAATTCAACCTCAAGATGTTTGCAATATTCATATAGGTGTAAATCCCCTGGAATATTCACTTCCATCCCTGAGTGGGAAAACTTGATACATTGGTGCAACATTGATAAAACTGCATGAATCTCATGCAACCAAGGCCTACCTAGAAGCATATTGTATGATAACTCAAGATCAAACACATGGTAAAATGTATCATGGGTCAAATTCCCAATGATAACTGACAAACTAATAGTGCCTTGTGATTCTCTTTCCTGATTATCATAGGCTTTGATGGTTATCATTTATGGTTGGAGATCTACCATTATGTACTCAAGAATATTGATGAGCTTTAGAGACACTATGTTGAGTCCTAATCCATTGTCTATAAGGACAAATTTCACTTTATGTCACTTTATATAAACTTCTATGTATAATGGGTTATTATGGAGCCAGCCAAGGGAAGACATATCTTTTTGGTCGAATGTGACTTGTTGGGCTAGAGCTAGGTGTCCAACCTAAGCTTGAGATTTATTAGGGGATATGTCACTAGCAATAGTGGATTGGGTCAAAAACTCATTCAAGATGTTCTTATTGATTATTGGCATTCAAAATAAATCTAAAAAATAAATTTTTGCTGGTGTCTTCTGTAATTTTTCCACAATATCAAACTTCTTATCTTGGTCAGTGGTGAATGGTTTATTCTGAGGCTAAACGGTTGGTTAGATGATAGGAAAAGTGGTAGATGGTTGTGGGCCTAGGATAGTAATCATTGACCTCTGAGTTATGATTGCACAATCAAGATTAAATAATAGACCATTATTGCTAACAAATGTTAGGAATAGTTTGGGACTAGATAGGACAAGCCTCGATTACTGGTGCACTCATATGTGGTCACATGGAAAGGATGAGTTGTTGATATAAGGTCCAAAAGAGGAAGTCCTAGTTTTTTGGTTTGCTTTTATGCACTCCTAGGTTAAAGAAGGATCATCCTTATAATTTGGCTGAATCTTGTTGTTTAGCAATAGTCTAGGTTGATTAATGTTTGTTCTAGGATTAATGGAGATGCTATTAACACCACCCCCTACAATATGACCTACAACCCTATTGTAGTCATTTACAATTACATGGTAGGTTTGTTGGTTTTTACTATTCTAACCTTGGTTTTGTCTATTGTTCTATCATTGTGGGTTCTATTGCTAATTTTATTAATTCGGCTGGTTTGGCCTTTGATTTTGATACTGTTGATTTTGTTGTTGCACTAGTCATTATTAGTGTTGTTGCTGATTATTTTGTTGCTACTGATTTTTATGTTGAGGAAAGAGGTTTTGATAAATCCCAAGAGTTTGATTAGAAGTGGAATCACCATTATCCAATGTTATGTTCCCATTCTCCAACATATTCTCAATTAAATGCTTGATTTGGACACATCTTCATAGATTATGCCCATTAACCCAATGATAGTCATAGATTCATTTTCACGGTACTAATTAGGATATATAATGCCTTGCAGATAATACTTTGGTATAGACCAACTAATCAAATTAGTGATAACAAGCTTTCAAACTATAGACTCAATAGGTTCTCCTAGGTCACTAAAGACATGACGTACAAGCACGGTTCTCCTAGGAGGAGGGGTTTGTAATGGCAAAGGTTATTGCATTTATTTTGTAGGTCTTGGTTTTTATGTTTGTGGCATTGGTTGGAGAGGTTGTTGGGTAGGAGTAAGCTAAAAAGGTTGTGCAGATGATGTTTTCACCATTTGGACATGACAGGATTTGGTTTCTTTGTTTCCCACAACATTCCTATAGTGATTAAATTGCTTCGGTCTTTCTTGGTTATTGACCTATGTCAATTTTGATGTTTTTACTTGAATGGGATGTTGATGTTGGCCATTTCCATGATTGGTACCTTGATTTTGATTATTTGAATTAAGCTTGATGACTCCTTTATTAATGAGCACCTGCTCAATCAACAAACCTTTATCAATGATCTCTTTAAAAGTATGTACACATTGTAGTTCCAGATGATAAGCTATCTCACTATGTAAATTTTTAGTAAACATAGCGATTAATTATTTATCTAGTAAAATATGGGTGAAATGGATTGTAAGGGCTAGCCATCGTTATAGATAACTTTAAAAACTCTCACCATATTTTTTCTTTGCTTACATTAAATCCACTAATGAAATCTCATGATTGAGGTTATAGGAAAAGTGTTGTACAAACTTATCAGAAAGATCATCAAAATTCATTACTAAATTTTTGGACAAATTTAAAAACCACTCAAAGGCTTGTCCAACCAAGCTTTTTGGAAATAACAACAAAAGGTATATGTTATTATATGCCAACGATTGACATGCGATAAAGAACTCAGTCAAAATGAGCCTTAGGGCCACCTTTCCCTTTGTATTCATTGAAGTTTGATGGTTCATATCTTGGAGGAAATGGTATCGACAAGTACTCCATGTTGAATAGATAGGAACACACGTCATCTAATTTGAAATTTTTAGTCTATTTCTCAGCTTGAATGGTAATAATTGCATCCTTCATCCGTTGTAATTCTTGGGATAATAAACTAGAAGGAACATTGGTTTGAGGGAGAATATTGGTTTGGGTAGATGGTTGGGAGGTCACAAGTGGGAAATTTTGACTATGGTATGATGGAGATACATGTTGGGGTATATTGGTTTGGTTAGGGAATGGAACAAGAATATGCATACATGGTTTAAAATGTACTTGAAATTATATATTTAGTTGTGCAATATTGTAGTTTAGGTTGGTGATAAAGGTTTGACTTGGAGGATCTTGTGGTTGGGATGGAGGGATATAATTATAATGTGCCTACTGTGGTTGAAAAGGGACATGTTATCGACTAATTTAACCTTGCTATTGAGTGGGAACTATGGACCAAGACCCTATCTCTAAATTTGTGGCACATTTTGAACCAATGGTTATTTAGTAGGTACTTGAGAAATAGAAGAGCCTCCTTGTTGCACAAACCCTTGTGGGGAAGTGAAAATAAGTTATAGATTCAACATCTATTGCTAACTAATATTTGCATGTTGTTGACTAGTCATTTCTTGGTTTTGGATTGGCATATTAGTTTATGATTAAAGAGGTATGTTTGTCATTACCTGGCGAGGTGGAACACTAGTTACCCCTGATTGAGATAGCAATGTATTTATCCTTTGTTACATTGGTACACTAGATTGTGCCTGCTATTGTGGAATACTACTCATTACTTGTTGAGGTGGAGTAGGATTTATCACATTCTATCATTGAGGCATGGCATTAACCATTGTTTGATTACCTAATCTCATAGGTTGTACACTTGAGAAAGTAGTCAATTGAGGTTGGGATGTAGAAACTCCTATTCCCTAGCATGATGATCCACTCATGGGATTAACTACAGGCACATGTTATTGGCTAGTTGTTTGTGTGTTAGTACCACTTTGATCAGGATTGGACGTTGTTTGCCCATTTTCCACTATATTTTACTCATTATTATGTGTAGAGGCTAGAGACATTTCTTTAATAATGAGCATATACATCAAGTTATCTATCGAAGTAGTTTGCATGAATGGTTCAAAACTCAGATTCTCTTATCTAGTTAGCTCTATCAACACTCCTATTGAAGGAATTAGGTCAATAAGAGGTTTGCTCATCATGTTCATCTAATTAAAATTATGTGATATATTCAGGTAGGTTTGATATGTTATCTGTATTTGGTTAAAGTGGTCTTTCATGATGTTTTTGCCTCAATTAGATATATTAGGGTCTTGATACATTGTTTGGACTAGAGCCATGGATTTCTAGAAGAAACCTGTTGATCATAAATGATATTGTGGAGCAATCTTACCAGGTTTGGTAAATTTTCATGAGGCAAGTCTACTAGAAACTTGGCCCCTACCTCTATGGCTCTAACCAAAATCTCATCTTTGTTCTCTAACAAATGTCACTCAAACAAAAATGGATCATACATAAAATCTATATTAGTAGAATATGACTGTTGAAGAATCGGCTTGTCCACTATGGGTATTGTAGCTAGGTATTGTGTATTTTGTTCTTGGTCTTGTTCTGAATAGGGTGGTGTGTTAACCAAATAGTTAGTCAATAAATGTTGGCTTTATGCCATTAATTGAGTATTATAACAGGGATAAGAATCCATCCCTAAGGAATATTATCCACGTAAGGGTCTTGCACTATTTATTCATACGTAACTACATTACTAATCCCTGGATTAGACATGAGTCCAGTAAAAGTATAGGAATACATGTTGGGATCCATAGTCAATGCTTTGTGATAAAAGTTCAAAGAGTTATACAAACTCTAAAAAAGACAATATCTAAAATAGATAATGTTTCAACTTGGTCTAGATTCATCAAAAGGTTTATGCAAATATTTGTGAGGAAACAAGCTAGCGTGATGTATCTAATGTTTCATTATTCACACAAAGATAAGCAAGTAAATAGACCAAAAATTGAAATTCCAAACTCTAAGGTCAAAGTGTTTCAAATCAGTCTAATCTAGAAATTTAAAAGTTACTAGGTCTTTTGGCCAAACGTAGCGTCAAAATCTAGGCTCAAACAAGGCATGTGCTAGGACTCTTGGCCAAAATAGCATCAAAAGCTAGACTTTGAAAATAGATGAAATTTTTAATCTAATGAATTTGAAACACTTCTAACAAACACTAGGCATTTCATTCTTGGACATGAACTTGATCAACTAGGTATAAGGTATGAAACAAAAGGCACTTTTAGAGATAGTTTATTTTCTCACAAATAATGGTATAAAACTTAGTTCTTTAAATAAATAAGCTAGACAAAAGTGAATAGTATAACTGTGTTAGATAAAGGATCATAAAAGTACACTCAAATTGGTCTAAAAATGTAGGAACAAATTTAAACTCTATGCAAGAGGGCCTATAAAACAATATTTGAAATGTTTTGGGCAGCATAACGATGCTAAACTACCCAAAAGGTGTGACAAAAAAATTTGTTTCAAAAACTCTCTTAGGCAAAGAGATTTTTTATGATTTTGACAGCATAACACTACCTTTCTTGACTCAAAATGTTGTGGTGCATAGACTCAAAGTGCAAGTGTTTAGCATAAAATGGCTTAAGTCTATCAAGTGGTGATAATGATCTTGAGTCTAAAATGACCTTCAACCCAAATTGGAAATTGAACCTAAGTTCCCTCAAGTTTAGTCAAATGGTGAACCTACTGAACACATCAACCTTATAAACTTATACAGGTGAAATTTTGAATTTAGATTATAAGTGAAGGACTTAAACAACTTTGGTAAAGGTCTAGACTCAATTGGGTAGTATAACTGCGCCAAAGTAGATGATATGACTCCCAAGATTTTGATAAACTTTGAACAAGGAAAATTGATGATCTCATGTGGGTAGCATAACACCTCTTTGTTCAAAGGAAAATGAGGACCATGTGTTTTAGTTTGAATTTTTTGTTTACACCAAGTTTTGACTTCAAATAATACTTTAATCTAGGACAAAACTCAACTAATTAATCACTCGTAGACTCTAAACTGACAAGGTTGCTTGGTATTATTTGAATCCATCTATAAATGTCATTTGAAAGGATTTTAAGTGTTCATCAAAAAGTAAATGCAGATTATATAGTAAGGTTTTTACACCCCCTTCTCTCAAATGACAATACTACGACATGGACCTTAAGGCACACCTTGCACCAACAATACTTTCATGAAAAGTGGGGATTTGTCTAAGATCTATTTTTTTTTTGAATGTTCTAGGGGAATCAATTTCATAATGAATTTCATGCCAACCAATGCAAAATAAAAGCATAGATTTTGGGTATGTATCACTTGTCTTATTGCAAAAAGGTCTAGTCCTTTTTGCAACCACTACATCCTGTTGTTCACTCAGTGTAATACAATGTCCAAAGTGCCACTACATCTCATGTGAAACTCTAATTAGGAGCCAAATGAATTCAATGCTAGGAGGTGGAACCCCAGGTCAAAGCTTCCCTAAAAAACTCACTGGAGGTGATGAAGTTCCCTTCGCAAGCCAAGTTTACATAAAAATAAAGCATGAAAATAGAAAGACTTTAGGGTCATTTTCAAGGTCACCCAAACTTTGAAAAAAATTTAGGGAGTTCTTTAGATGACTTTCTTTCTAAAATTTAAACTAGGATACTTACAATAATAATGGTGATTTTGATTCCAAGGTTTCCCTAAAAGGGACAAATGGAAGAGTATACACGCAACAACCTTCTTTTTGCCAAACAAAAATTAGATCAAGAAACTATTGAAGACAAAAAGCTTGGAAAAATGAGTTCATTTTTAAGCCCAAATGAAAATGAGGTGGTGTTCATTTGACCCCTTGGTCTTAGTTGTAACTTTGAAAACTAATGCTAAAAACACTTATTTAAGCACCTAAATGTTACTTTAAGCACCAAAATAATGTTCTTAATTCATTTTTAAGAATGCAAAAGGTGATCTAAACATGTTTTTAGAAAATATTAAGCTTGGTCCTTAAAAAAAATGTTAGCATGTCCTTTAGCCTTGAAGCTATTTTGGGTTTGAAACAATAAACTTCAAAAAAAGAGCTCTTGGGTTTATGTTTTAAGAAAAACACAGTGATCGATGTCGGTTATATAACTGATGATGGTTACACTAGCTAACCGATGATGGTTATCTAACTGACATCAGTTATACCAATAGTGATTGATGACAGCTATCCAACCAATGTTGGTTTTACTAACTAACGTCGGTTACTATGTAAACCCATGACAATAAAAAATGGCAAAACAAAGTTAAAAAATCAATTTGCAAGAGTTTTAATCATCCAAATGAAGATTTAAAAGTTTCAAAATGATCTTATTCATGTGTGAGATGTGTCTAGTCCCACTGGGTGTACCATATGTGATCTAATAATTTGACTCAAGAGAGGATGGTTAGTATGGCGTTAGTTTCAAAATGAAAATAAAATGAAAGAAATGCACTAACTAGCATAACATCTCTATGCCTAGACACTAGGGAGAGATTAGTTAACAAACATGAATAAAACACACAATGGGAATACAAAATAAACCCTCTTTTACCTTCCTAAGATGCTTCAAAATGCTTGTTGTAGTGGCTTGCTTTGTTTGTGCTCATGAAGTCTTCATCAAAGGAGGATTGGCTATCTCCTCTTCTCCTTGGCACCTTGTGGCTTTGGCTTGGCTTGGCTTGGAATCAATTTGGCATGGTAACAGTAGTTGCTTTAGTATTTTGGAACCATTTGTGCATTATAAATTTTCATTATCAAGTCTTAAAATTCATGTGGTAAAGGATCCTATTTATAGATTTTTGAGAATGTCTAGAATCAACCCGAACCATCCATCCTAAGATTGAGATGTGTGGTTGAGGATTAATTCAATTTTTGGAATTAAGTTTATAATTATCCTCATCATGACATTAGAATAAGGGGAAATTAAGAGGCAAGGAGGGCATCATGGAAGGCATTGATGAGGCATGGAGGGCATGAATCTTGATATTTATGGTATTTATGACCTAGGGATGTCTTCCCAAGAATAGAGGTCACTTGATGATGTAGATATTCAATATTAATTTCTAAAACAAATTATTCAACAAGTTTCCATGGAATTCTTAATTAGGCCTTGATTTGGATTAATTAGATTTTAAGCATGTTTAAGCACTTTGTGCATAAATTACTCAAATTGATTAAAATGCCTTGTTATTGGTCCAAAATTTGACTGGATTGGAATTGGAAGGCAATTTTAGATGCATTGGATCTGTATTCCCATTTAGGTTGTTACCAAAAAAAATAATGAAGGCATATGTCTTGTGCAAGAGATTTGATAGGAAATATCAATCCAGAGCACCTAGGTGCTAAATTAACATTTTGACTCAGAATGATATGATCAAATTTAGCTAGCCCATAAAGTGCATTGCCCCATTTAGGGATACCCTAGCCAAAATCAACACTTGAATATGTCAATTTTAACTCATTTAATGCATTTTAGTGTTTGTAGGCCAAATTGTGCATTTTGGGTAGAAATTTGTCAAAAGCTTGGTTGGAGGTTATCAATGGCTAGTTTTAGGTGTCTACAATTCTAGTAGTTGTAGGTGACCCTTTGTCATTGATTTCAAAGGGGGAGAAAGATCAAAAAAGGAAAGAAAAGGTAAGAGCTAGATCTAGGAGATGGTTGTTATAGTTTTCTGAGTGTGTTTGCCATCAATGACAAAGGGGGGTATTGTTAAGCATTGTCATTGATTGCTGAGCTTTGGCATTGATTTTTTAATTGATGTCAAAGGGTTTTATGAAATTACATGGTCAAATAAGATTTTAGGTATGTGTATGATGAGTTATTATTCCAACATAGCAAGTGTTTTTGTTAAGAGAGAGACTGTAATCATGGTGAATGAGGTTGATGTCAAATAGTTGTTTTGAGACCAGTGTCTAGGTGCGAGTAAGGTTAGTACATTTGGCAGTGACTAGGTGCATGGAAGAGTTTTCATGAGTGAGGTCATTCATGAAATAAAGAGTGTTTCTATGGGAGACAAGTGCATGGTCTTGAGAGAAAAGAGTGTTGTTGGAAGTGTGAAATATAACAAGGTGATCAAGTACATATTGATACTATGTGATGGGACCAACTCATTCTTGAAAGAGAATGTGAAGACAAATAATGTCTCAAATCATTGATAGAGGTCAATCATGGAAAGTACAGTGCATAGCAATTATATTCATGTCATGAATAGGCATGTGCATGGTGAGTAGTCTTTGAGGTATGAACTTGTGTGCTTGATGTGATAATGAAGGCATATGACAAGAGAGAATTTCAAAGAAAGATAGATTTTGAAGGAAACCTAATGTCTCTTATGTTGTTTTATTTCAAGTTTGATGTTAAGGTTCAAGTTAGATTGAAGTTATTAGTGCTATCATAAAGAGGTATGATGGTCAAGTGAGCGTTGAATCATGGTTATGAAGATCTAGATCTATATGAGGATATGATAGAAAATTAATCAATGTTGCATTGATTTTAAGAGTGTAAGATATAATTGGTATATGTTTTTATGTATGCATGAGTGATGTGAAGGTCAACATGGAAGGTCTTTATTATCAAAGTTGTCAAGTGTTTGAGCCTAGTAGTGTATTGACAAGGCATGTGCATAGGATGCTTAGTCTTGTACATGAAGAGGCATGGTGGCATGGTGAGATGGATGTTCTCAAGATTGTAAATGTTATATAATATTGATATCAAGTGTCTTTGAGGACAAGGTGTCTTGTGAAGCTTAGTTATGGCATAAAGAGACCTTGTGTGAAGGCATAAGCTTAGTTTCATGGTGAGATAAGGTTGTATAAGTATGTTTGACATGGTTTGAGCATGTGATATGTTGTGTGAGCATGAGAGTGAAGTATTAAGAGCTTGAAAAGAGGTTTGAAGGTCAGTTCAAGGACTAATGAGGTGTGAAGAATCAGGTGTAGAAAGCAAGATGGTGAGAGCTTGGCCTAATGAGGAATGAGGTTCAATTTCTAAGGAAATTATGCATAGGTGATATTTTTGATATGTTTGATAGGTTTTCGCAAGTGTAATCATAAAGTTTCAGGTCAAAGATTGAAGGTTAAGGCAATAAAAAGTGCTTTGAGGTCTCTCGAGTGCAAAGAATGAAGGATTCTCAACACGAGAAGGATTTTTTTGTGTTTGTTAGATCATAAAACTTTTGCATAGGAACCTAATATATTCATGGTATATGTCAAGGGTCTTATCTCAAAATTATAATCATTAATTTTTGGATTGAGGGGTTATGCTTTATGAACTATTGTTAAGAGTGGAAACAAGTTTAAACCCTCCTAGAACCCTAGTAAGGACTCAATGTTGAAGATATTTATCAAAAGTGCCTAGAATGGATTATAATGCTCAATTAATCTATTTTATATTGTATTTTACTCTCTCAGGTACCTCTAGGTGGTGGTTGTTAGAGAGATGAGAGAAAAAATGTTGAGTTATAGGCTTGTTATGAAGAAGTTATTGTAAAAGTCAAAAGTTGCACTAGAAAAAGTTGTTAAATGGATGAAAGAAGAAGTTATAAACTCATGGTTTATGTTCATGAAGTTTTCTAGGTAGGTTACAGTCTTGAAGAGTGCAAATTTGGTGATCCAAGTAGGCTAGTCGCTAACAGGACTAATAGAGCAAAATGTGCAAAACCCAAGTAGTGATGAGATGATTCTTGATGTGTTTTCATCAAAGAGTTATGGATTAAATTGCATGAAAATGTTGTTTGGTAATTTTATATCCTATTAATGCTTCATATATGGTTTTTAATTTAGGTATAGATGTTGAAAATTTGAAGCCAAAATGGTTTATCTCATTTTGGTGTGACTATGAGGAGAGAGATCAAAATATTGGTCTGCAAGACCAATATTTGACATTAGAACATATTGATTTTTTATTTTAATATGGTCTTTAAATTTCATATAATAATTTTCATGTATTTTAAGTCTTTTTAAATCCCTATATAGGTGTTATATGTTCAAGTTTTCATAACTGTGTTTTTGACAATTCTGGCAGTTTTGAGTAAGCAAGTTGCAGGAGAGTTCTTGAGCCTTTATGTCTTGAGTTGGAGTGTTTAAAGCATATGGTGATGACCCTGAGTTCATTTAGTTTTTGAATGTGTGATTTATTTTTATGGTTTTGTATCTATTTTTTTTGTTTAATCTTCATTATTTCAAGACAAATGTTCTGTGTATGTGAAGGCCTAATTATGAATAGTATTAATGGTGTGCTTCAAGTGGTGGATGAATTTAAAACATGTTATAGATCTTAGATGAGATGATTATTGGTCTATTTTAGTGATATATAAAATTTTCCTACCATGTGTGAAGGAAAATTTGTTGAAATAAGAACATAAGGTAAAGTGTCCTAAAGAATGCCTAATGGAATGCGGTCTCCATGAGATATAAAGAAGAATTTTTGTCAATTTGAGTTATGGCCAAACTAATTTAATTATTTATTCAATTTTGAAACATGTACTAATTCCTATTTTGTGGAAAATCTAAGTGGGAAAGTGTGTGTAGCCAACCAAAGGTGTATGAGCAAGATAATAGTATAAGAACACGGCTAATTAGGCCTATTTAGGGTTGTAAAAGAAATGGAGTGTAAGTGAAGGAAATAACACTTTGAAGAGATTAAGGAGGCATTATAGACCACAAAATTGGTGTATATAAACTATCATGAATATATAATAGGGGTAATATAGATGAATATCAAGGTCATATGACCTAATCTATCTTAAAGAGACCTGGTTAAACGAAGAAGCCTAAAATGCAATTTGATAGGGATAGAAGAGTGAGAAGAGATAAAGAAGGTGATAATTATCTATTATGTGAGAAATAAGGTTTTTTGAAGGTGATAAAAACTTTTAGGTGTTTGATTTGGTGTTGAGTCATCTAGGGGGTTGGTGCCTCCTTGTAGGTTGGTTCTTGCTAAAGCCTAAATGAGTGGGTACTTGATTAGTTGTGGTTAGTGATCTATGTGGAGTTGGTGCTTCACTAAAGATTGGTTTTTGTATTATATTATTTTATTCCATTTTCAAATATCAGTGATTTTCCTTCCCCTTGGTGGTTTTCCACATATGTAATGTGTTATCTTATTTCATGTTCTTTTATGGTTGTATATGTTTTGATAGATGTTCATGTTTGTATGAGTGGTTCATGTATGCTTAAGTGGAATCAAATGAATGTTTTTAAGACACTAGTTCATCCCTCCTCTCAATTATTGTGCTTCCAATATCAAAGGGATGTTAAGAGTAGGGGATGTTAGGTGGATTATATGTTTTGATTTTGATGGAATGTTTAAGTCTAGGGATGTTATGTGGATTGATGTGTTGGATAGATGAATGATAAAATAGGCTTGCCTTTAAGTTGATTAATTTGACATGAAATATGGTTATGACTTAGATGGGGTATATCTTTAAACAAAGAGGTCAATAAGATTTTAGCTAGTATGATTGGTTTAGATAACTATAGGATATGGATCCCTATGTTTTGACTAGGTTAGACAAGATTTATTATTGATGTGGATGAAAAAGAGTGATGGATTCAAATTGGTATAATAATGGGTGTAATTAAGAGGACAACAAGTACCAAAACTTACAAAATGATGGGTGTTATTAAAATAACAACAGGTGCCAAGTTAAAACTAGCAGAGTGATAGGTATAAACCAAATGTTGACTAAGGGAGGGTTTCCCTATTCAAGTCTAATTTCAAGGAAAATTATATTATGATTTGGCACAAGGTGATGTTGTAGACAAGCTTGTTCAAGGTATAAAATATGGGCAAGACATGTTTGACTAAAGTACAAGGATGCTTAGAATATAGATGGCTTTAGAGTATGTTAATAGGGATGACTAAGTCTTAGGTGGGTTTCAGATATGAAGGGAATAAATTGAAATTTAGGTAACCTTAGTTGAGAATATATTGTGATGATTTAAGGCAAGATTTTAGATATGGTAAAGGATGATAGGTTGGATAAAATAGGGATAGGACAAGATGATGGGTGATATGATTTTCAATAGGACAGGATGAGATATGGTTAAGACAAGTGGTATAATAAGACTATGATAGGATGGGAAGATGGTTATGGTAAGTATAGATTGATACAATGGTAGATATGATGATGGGAGTTTGATTTTTGACAAGGTAGGACAAGATGATGAATATTTGACAAGTGATTTGTTGGTCCTATGGTCAAGCTTTGACAAGGTAATGACTTTGTGTGTAGGTCTTGTTTTGACATGGAATTACACCTTTTTGGGGGAGTTCTTCAAGTTCTTCCACTTCCAATCAAAATATGGGAACAACCTCAGGATTTTGGTTTCCTATGGTGAATTTGAACCTCTGGAGAAGGTTAGCTTCCTCTTCATGGATCACCTAAACTAATGTTATCATAGGGAAAAGGTTTAGAAAGGGGAAAAATGATCCTAAGAAGGCTAAAAGGTGATGTACCAAATAAAAATGGGAAACTCCGATAATCTTGAACCCACACTATATCATCACAAGACAATGCTAGCTTACACAACCTCAAAATTAAGCTAATTGCATAAGTATTTCATAAACTAGGTTCAGGAAGCAATGAATGCAAATAAAGAGGGGTTCTAAAACTCACTAAAGGCTTACATAATTGGTAGAAAAAACACTAATATAGACTTGTAGACAACTTTAAAACTCCCTAAAGGAGGTCAAAAATGAAGATAATGGACGAGGAAGATTCTCCTTCACATAATGCCATCATGCATAACTCACTCAACATAGATCCGAGGCAAGATATAGGTAAATAAAGTCTTTATTACTTCAATAGGTAGTTCTTATAAATTATTGATTGGGTTTAGCCTAATAAAGAGGAGAATATCTTATAATATCTCAAAGAGTCCCCTGATAATCCCATAAATGAGCATCCTTACAAATGGGAAAGAATGGGTGATATATAGAAAAGGAGAAGAGAGAAGAGAAGGAGCAAATTAACCAAGAAAAATCAATGAGATGCCACTTTTAATGAATGCTCTGCCACCTTTTAATCCAATTAGGACTAATCCTTCATCGACAAAGTATCCTGCATTTTCTCCAATTAGTCTTTAAATTTTTCCAATGAGCTGAAAAATATGCACTAGAAGACAAGAATATGTCTTGTAGATGATGAGTCATGATCCTCTCAAGGAAGAAAGATCCTTAATATCTAAATAATAATTAAATGCTCCATTGTGCTCTAACCAATCCTCAAATCCCTTTTCTTGATTTTCTATGCCACCTCCCACTTTAATTTCTTGTGAAGATAAAATTTTCATATCTTAAATCTTACAGAGCCATCTTGATGTATGCTTTGAATGGTGGTAAGTACCTACTTTGTTGAGGATATATCTATGTCGATTGATAAAACATTTATCCATAACTATATATTTTCCCATACTCTATTTGAGAATATGTCTTTATTATAGATTTAAAATCAATCTAATTTATTGGTTTTCATATAGCTATGATATCGATGAAAACCCATAGGTTGCATAGTCCTGTCTCAACAACCACTAGTCCATCCTTGCTCTTTATTAGTCTTAGAAAGACCTATTTTTGCCTCTAAATCTTGTTAAATCTAAGGACTCATTGTATACATAGATATTTCTTAAATTTAATGATCTTAATCTCAAAATAATTCTACATCCCCAAAAGATGGTCTCTGAAAGTTCTAAATCCTCAAGCCAGAGATTGAGACTATGCTTTAATGGTGATGAGACTTCATCATAACCATCATAACTATGATTGCATCTATTTGATGGATGCTCAATTGAGCTCTAATGGTGATATATGCATTTAAATCATTTTCTCTAGTTTGACTTAGTTCAAAATTGTTTTCCATTTGAAGTCCCTGGCTTTCAACTTTTGATATCGACCATCAATATTGATTTGGGCCCTTTCATATTATGCCACCTATCAACTCTTTATTTGTTTGTAGGATCCTATTATTAGCCCTTTGAATTATTGACCTCATGTGCACCATTTATCTTTCTATGTATGAATGAACATGATCCATAGATCATTTATTAATCTAATACTCTTGAGACACTTGGTAGTTATGCATTTGCTCTTAAGATTCACTAACTTATTGACCCATTGCTCACCATTAAATCTTATTTTATATGATTTCACATGCACCATCAATATTCTTATACCCACCAACCTTATCAATTTATGTTCAGTGTTAAATATTTTTTCAATTACTTGATATCTTGATACTTGTCATCAATGCATTTATGCTAACCTTTTGACTTGATGCTCACCGTTGATCTATGTTGCATGATCACATGTTAGCTATTAGATCTTTGGGACCCACTAACTCATCAGGTTGCTCACTAACCATTAGATTTAAACTTAAGTCCCAATATTTTGAAACTTTTGAGCTTTGCATTGAACCTAGGAACATCTGAATTTAAATGGATATTTCATGAAGCTTTAACTTGACATCCCCACACACATTTCACTCTGTAAGTCTAACTTTAAAGTATTGAGATAGAGAACTCATCAAGATACAAAATTTATAGAGGATGTTCAAGGAACTAAAATCATCATGTCCATATAATATTTTGGCTTGAGAGGATTTCCAAGAGAATATAATAAATGTACAATCAGATTGATCTATTCATTTTTGCATGACGTGTTGATGAAAGTCTAGCTCTTTTATGCTTGTGTAAGAACTTTCAATGCTCAAAATGAGTTTTTGAGACATGTGAAGCTTGGTTTATGTCCATGAAGGTCATGATAATCATGAAAACCTATTGAATCTCTTCCCTTACAACTATAGACCTATTTCAAGACTTGCTTCTCAAATATCAACAAATTGCACTTTAAGCTTGCTTAAAGTGTTTTAAAAGCTTTGTGAGCAATGTGAGATATTTGGACCACTAATTCCATCCATAAATATGTTCAACTCATCCATTCAATAAAAATCTTTGTATGTAGTCCAAATTGGCCAACATCTTTGGCAACTCATAGGGAAGCAATCCTGCTATGCTTGAGAACCCAGACTAGTTGCCTTGTCTGATCTATTGGGCATGGAGTCACAAGCTGATCTAAATTGAGTAAGGTTATATTTTTGGATAACTCCTCTTAAATAAATAAGGACAACAATAATTAAATAAATTAAGGAAAGTGCATGCAAGAACTTAGAGAAAAGAAAAAATAGCTAAACTATGAAAAAAAAGTGCACAAGTGCACTTAGAGGAAAGCATGAAATCTAGTCTAATATATACAATTTTATACAACAATTTACAAGCACCTCCCTCCTAGGTCAAATGTAAAACTTTGAGTATAATTTACTTGTAAAAAACCAAGATGAAAAATACCTTGCTTTGGAGGTACCTAAATTGGTGAACCAGGCAGCTTGATGGCCAATCCTTTTGATATGTTCCCCAATGATGAAATGGTTCAAGTCTTCCAAACCTAGTTCATATTAGACCACATGAGAACTTGATTGATGTTGATAATCACTCTTGATAAATCCTTACATGAAGACTTAATTTAGGCTCTTAGGAACAACTGCACTTGGTTCACTTGGTGGTTCAAAAATTCCATGTTCTTCCACCTTGTCCTTGTGCAAATTAGGATGAATCATGCTTAGAGCAACATGCTCATAATGTTTTGGAGAAAGGACATGTCTCTTAGCCTCTTCAAACTCTTTGGTTATGTCATTAAACCACTACCATAACTCTTCAAGCTCTTTATTGGTATGCTTCTCAAATTGTATCACTTGAGCACTTTTGATGTCTCCTTCATCAACCTCACTCAATATTTCATCATGTTATTTAACTACAGATGGGGGTTGATTTGACCATTCAAGCTCTAAAATACCACTCCTATCTTGCTCAAGATATGATTTGCTTTCCTCCAGCTCCAACATATTAGGATTATCCTCAACTAACACCTCATCTTGAAATGAACCAACCTCAGACACCTGGTTCTGATCCTTTTCTTGATCTATGTATAATGAAACTTCAATATTTCATTCAAGGTCTGCTTTATTTTTAACTTAAGGATTGTCTTCTTTAGGTAAGTTTGAAACATTAAGTTGTTCAATTTCACTCAAGAAATTTGAGCACAGATGATGCCATTGATCTTCTAAGTCATTTAAGCTACCCTTGACCTCTATCATAAGTTCATGAAGCCTATCCTCTCATTTCTCATCAAGTTCTTGCAACTTGAAAGCTAAAACATGCTCTTCCATATGAATTGGGTTGCCTATCATGATCTCCTCATCATAAACACTCGCATTGTCTTCCTCAAGTTACCTATGACTACAAGCTCCTTATCTATCCTTTATAGAAGAGGTTCTTTATCGAAGAGGGAGATGGTGGGAGGTTGAAGAAGTACACCTTGATTGTAGCTTAGGAGGGTGCTCCTCCAATAGGTACCTTGTAGGGTCTCTTTGGTGGCTCTTGAACTGGTGCTTGAACCTCCACAACTAACACCTTCTCTTTCTTCTTTATGCCCTTATGAATTGATTTTCATGATGGAAATGAGTATGGAATAGACGCTTTTTCTTCCTTTTGAATGGTTATAAGAGAGGGTGACCTCACAAGTGAGGACATGACATAGCCAGGGTCAAATATGTTGGAGAATATCCATGATGGAAAGGCTTCATGCTCTTAAGTGGGAGTGAGCGTAGGCATAGGATAGGGAAAACTAATTGGCTCAAGTTTGACATAATATTTCTCCCACTACTCAAACACTTTTTTCAATGGATAATACCCACCCTTTCAATTCTTGCTTCTCAGCCTATGTATAGTCATCTTCCTCAATGGATGACCTCACCTTCAAAAACTCATGCAAGAAGATCCTTATCACCTCCATGGCATGAATGGGGAATTCTTGCCCAAGCTTAATCCCCTCATTAATTTTCATGATTATTCTGCCTTGGTCCAATATTGTCTCTTTGAGTTTTGATAATGATGGACTTTGACAAGGTTGACTAGGGGGATGATTAGGAACTTGTAAAGGCTGAGATTGAGGATCTTGAAGGGGAGAAGACACATAATACTAATCCAAATTATCCTACTACTCTTCATAAGATATTAACACACTATCTATGTTCAAAATCATGTTTCTCATCATTGTTATGTCCTCATTCTAATAAGATGACTATTGTTCACCCTCAAAAACTAACCATCTATTCTTGACCAATTAAAGAGCACTCTTTACCTCTTGTAGATCATGGATAGGGTTGACAGAAGAAAATTATAAATCCCTACCAATATCCTTTATTAACTTAATATAAACTGATAATGCTTGCTTGACTCTTGACAAGGATGTAACATGTTAAGCCTGGTCTTGACAAGGGGAAATAAAGGACTAATTTAAATGCAAATAAAGCTAACCTTGGTCATATGTAGGGGTGGGATGATGGAAAAGGCCATGATAGGTATGATAGGTTATTTGAGGCCCACTTAGGGGGATCAAATAAACATTATTTTCCTGATAAGTGTGATGATGAGGTAGAGGAAAAACATATTGATCAAAAGATGGTTGATTGTACATACTAGATTATGATGATTAGGAACTTAGGTGGCTTAACTAGTTGATAGATGCTTAGAGTCACCATTTATGTTTGAACACTTGCCTCCAAAGCCTAATTGGATGAAAAGAACACAAAAAATCTTCACCAATAAACAATGTGGTAAGTCCCACCAAGCATGCCAAAATTTGTTATGACATGGAATTTCACCTTTGTGGGGGAGTTCTTCAAGATCCTCCACTCTAATTCATAATATGGGAATAACTTTAGGATGTGGGTTTCCTATGGTGAAGTTGAACCTCCAAAGATGGTTGGCTTCTTCTTGATGGATCACTTAAACTAATGATATCATAGGGAAAAGGGTTAGAAAGGGGAAAAGGGATCCTAATAAGGCTAAAAGGTGATGCACCAAATAAAAATGGGAAACTCCCATAATCTTGAACCCACACTAGATCAACACAAGACAAGGCTAGCTTACAAAACCTTAATCAAGATAATTACATAAGTATTTCATAGACTAAGTTCAGGAATCAATGAATGCAAATAAAAAGGGGTTTTAAGACTCACAAAGGGCTTACATGAATGGTAGAAAAAACACTAACATAGACTTGTAGATAGCTTGAAAAGACCCTAAAAGGAGGTAAAAAATGAGGACAATGGATGAGGAAGATTCTCCTTCACACAATGCTATCATGCACAACTCACTCATCATAGATCCAAGGCAAGAGATAGGTAAAGAAAGTATTTATTGCTTCAAGAGGTAGTTCTTACAAATTATTCATAGGGTTTAGCCTAATCAAGAGGAAAATATCTTGCAATATCTCAAAGAGTCCCCTGATACTCCTAGAAATGAGCATCCTTACAAATGGGAAAGAGTGGGTGATATATAGAAAATGGGAAGAGAGAAGAGAAGGAACACGTTAACCAAGAACAATCAATGAGCTACCACTTTCAATGAATGACCTACCACATTTTAATATAATTAAGATTGATCCTTCATTGACAAATTAACCTTCATTTACTCTAATTATTTCTTAAATTTTTCTCATTGGCTGAGAAATATGCACTAGAAGACAAGAATATGTCTTGGAGATGATGAGTCATGATCCTCTCAAGGAAGAAAGATCCTTAAGATTTGAATAGTAATTAAATGCTACAATGTGCTCTAACCAATCATAAAATACCTTTTCTTGATTTTCTACACCATTTCCCACTTGACTTGCTTATGAAGACAAAATCTTCATATCTTAAATCTGACAGAGCCATCTCCATGTCTGCTTTGAACAGTGGTAAGTACCTACTTTATCAAGGATATAACAATGTCGATAAATAAAACATTTCTCTATAACCATATATCTACCCCTACTCCATCTGAGCATAGGTCTTTATTATATATTGAAAACTAATCTAATTTATTGGTTTTCATATAGCTATGGTATCGATGAAAACTCATAAGCTGTATAGTCCTATCTCAATAATTATAGTCCATATTTAATCTCTATTAGGCTTAGAAAGACCTATTTTTTGCCTCTAAATTTTGTGGAAGCTGAGGACTCATTTTATTCATAGATCTTCCTTAAAATTAATGATCATAATCATGAAATAATTTTAAAACCTGAAAGATGGGCTCTGCAAGTTCTAAATCCTTAAACTAGAGGTCGAGACTATGCTTTAATGATGATGGGACTTCATCATAACCATCTTGACTATAACTATGTCTAATTAATAGATGCTCAACTAAGCTCTAATGATAATATATGATTTTTAATCATTTATTCTAGTTTGACTTAGGCTTAAATTGGTCTCCATTTGAAGTCCTTGTCTTTTGAATTTTGATATCGACCTTCGATCTTGATTTGGGCCCTTTCATATTGTGCCACTTGTCAACTCTTTACTTTTTTGCAAGATCCTATTGTTAGCCCTTTGAATTATTGACCTCATGTGCATCATTTATCTCTCTATGTATGAATAAACATGGTCCATATATCTTCTACCAGTCTAACATGGTTGAGACACTTGGTAACTACGTATTTACTCTTAAGATTCACTGACTTGTTAACCCATTATTCATCATTAGATCTCCTTTGTATGATTTAATGCACGCTATTGATCTACCTGGACCCACTAACCTTACCAGTCAATGTCCACTATTAGATCTCTATTTAGGTACCTAAGATCTTGACACTTGTCATCAACACATTTATGTTGACCTTTTGACTTGATGCTCACCATTGATCTATTTTGCACAATCTAATGCGAGCTATTAGATTTTTGGGACCCATTAACTCATTAGGTTACCTATTCACCATTATATTTGAACTTAGCTCCCAATATTTAGACACTTGTTAGCTTTGCATTGAACTTGGTAACATTTGAATTTAAATGGATATTTCATGAAGCTTTAACTTGACATCCCCACACATGTTTCACTCTGCAAGTCTAACTTTGAAGCTTTATAACTTGAGATAGAGAACTCATCAAGATACAAAATTTGCAAAGGATGTTCAAGGCACTGAAATCATCATGTCTATGAAATATTTTGACTTGAGAGGGTTCTAAGTGAGTCTATTAAATGTGTAATAAGACTGATCTGTTCATTTATGCATGATGTGTTGATGACAATTTGGCTCTTTTATGCTCGTGGAAGAACTTTCAAGGCTCAAAATGAGTTTTTAAGACCTGTGAAACCTATTTTATGTCCATGAAGTTCATGACCATCATGATAACCTTATGAATCTCTTCCCTTGCAACTATAGACCTATTTCAAGACTTGCTTCTCAAAGATCAACAAATTGCACTTTAAGCTTGCTTAAAGTGTTTCAAAAGCTTTTTAAGCAATGTGAGATCTTTGGACCACTCATTCCATCTATAACGTTGTTTAGCTCATCATTTAGGTAGAAGCTTTGTATATAGGCCAAAATTGGCCAATGGGTCTATAAGGTTTGAAAACAATATTGGCCTCAATAACACACAAACAATAATAAGAAAGCCACAAACCTAATTATAGTTATTGACACAAGACTACAACTTGATACCCAATGCACCAAATAAATCATAATGAAAGGTTCCTAGATTGGTGTCACCCAACCCTCTCTCACCATCCATACCTAGTGATTAATTTTAAAGAATGTTGTTTTCCTTTCTTTGGATGCCTGTTGCAGTTGAGGGGTCTTCTTTTATGTTTTATTGGATTTCTAATGGAGTCCCCTAAACACCTTTTAATACACGAGTCTCGATTATATGAAGGGTGTTATCTAATTCATGTATGTTGAAGTGTTACCTCCTTACCTTAAAAAAATATTATATGTGGAATTTTGCTTAGCATAACAACAATTGTCTCTGATATTTATACTCTACCAGAACATAGAGTGTGGTCTTGTGCGTGGTGTTGAAATCCATCTCATAGTCCCCCTAAGACTACATCAAGTGCATGGTGATAAAATCCATGTCACCTTTCCATTATAAAATAAAAATGTGAATGTTTATTAATGGTTTTTTATCTCCAAGAATTGCCCTATGGGTGTAAGGGGAAAGCATACACTATCATAGTCTCAAGTGACAAATAAGGAGACAAAAATGTTTGTTAAATTAAATTGAATTTTAGAAACACAAGAAAACAAGTTAATTTATAAATCCTAATTAAGATGTGACAAAAAATATATAAAATTTGGTTTTAAAATGCCAAGTCTTTGATAAACAACCTGCATGATAGATTGTTAATAGTTTTAGATTGGCTTCTTTGAGGGTAACCTATAAAAAATGAGCTATAAAACAAAATAAATTTTATGCAAGCCAAAATCAAAAATTATAAGGATTTTTCAAAAAAAAACAAAATAAAAAAAGGTTGAATCTGTAAAAAACATAGTTAGACAATAAGGTTATGTATCAGAGAGATTATGTTGCATTTCTATAGTCCAATATCACTGCTACACAAACACGAGATTCATAAGAAGGTAAGGTTCACTGTAAAATAGTTAGAAAATAAATTCACAACATAAATAAATAATGTCATGGATAATGAAACAAAATTGCAAAACATAGAAACATGATATTACAACTCTCAAAAACCCAAAAATAGAAAAGTTATTTTTGATCAAAATCATGGTTGGAACTATCAAAGTCACACTTATGGAGTACAATGTTATTGTTATCTAAACTTGATTTTGAACCTACATAGTTAGAAAATAGAAACACAATTTCATGTAATAGAGTAACAATGTAATGGCTTAGGAAGACACTCTTGTGGATTTACAGCCGTGAGTTTGTGTAGATGTACCAAGATTTACAAAAGGATACAATAACTTATTTAATTATGTTTTATCAAGTTATCACACCAAATATACCAACAATCCAAGGGTTTTCATACTATTAGTTAGGTTGGTCAAGTAAAAATGGAATTTAAAAGGACTGTTATGGTTTTCATTTAAAATATATTGGATAATTATATACAAGATGCCAGGTACAAAACAATGACTAGACTATGATGAATTATTGACTAAAAATATTGACAGATTAGAAACACATAAAATATCAAATTCATGCCTAGTAGTAATTATGTTGTGGTTTTCATTTACAATGTCACATCTATGCAGTTATAGGTTCATTATTGCAAAAAATAGAAACAGATAAAGTCACGATTAAAATGAATGAAATCATGTGTTGAAGAATTAATATCACAAGTCACAAAGCATGAAATCGTTAATGGTTGAGTAAACACTAATTATAAAGCTAGATGTTCTGAGATGAAGTCATGACTAGTGATCATGAAGGCGTGTTTATAGAAGACAAAGTCATGATTCCACATAGAGGTGCCATGATTTCAACCTAGAAGTGAAAATTACATGATTTTGGGAACTCTAGCCTTAAATTATTCCTCAACCCTATCTTGTAATCTTAATATCACATACCAAAATATCAATAGGGTTAAGTTAATGGAGGGCTCTCACTATGGTCACCATTTACGTATAAGGTGAATTTTGAAAATTATAATGCATTTACGAAATGATAATTCAAGTAAACCAAATCACTACAAAATCCATCCAAATTCTAACTAAATACTTTGATTGGGTAAGGTAAGTAATTATATGAAAAAAATTGAAATAAAACCAAATGTATTTCAATATTATAACTAATTTACCTCCATATATAGTGATGTGCCCTTAATTGACAAAATGATTGCACTTGATAGCTTGAATGTTTGATTGTCTTGTGACTTAGGACTTGGACAATAGGTGGATGTGGATTGGTTGATTTGTTTGGACAAGATGATTGTATGAAATATTATTAATGAATCCATCACATCTTAGTTGATTTTTCATTGAGGATGACTAGATTATACAGATGATGAGGAGGGATTTATAAGTATTTTAAAATTCCTTAAAAAACTATAGAGAAGAATTATCTAGGATGTGTGGAAGATGGTGGAAGATTCTAAAAGATGTGGAGAGCTATACAATCAATTAAGGATGATTAACAATGATTATAAGGAGATTATATAGTGATTAGAAATGTGATTTCCAAAAGAAAGTGGAGGTAGGTGAGGGTAGGTAGGAGTGAATTTAAAATTCACAAAATAATGGATACGAGTTATTCATGGTAAATGGGATTGTTAGTAGGAGGATTAATTGACATGGGATAGTATACGGTTGATACATGATATGATGGATTAAGGGGATATTAGACTAGGATGATGTTAGGATAAGTTATGGATGAAATCAGCAGGAAAAATGACCAAGAAAATTTGGATGTATACACTAGCCAAGAGATCAATCTTTGAACATCGATAACTCTTATGAAAGGCTAAAGATAATAATAAAAATCTTCCCACATAGTTTATCCATTTGTAATGGAGTGAAAATTAGAGCAAAAACATCACCCTTTTGCTAAATATGTTTAGATTAGCATAAAATATGTTGTGGAATATTCGGAGATAAATTAGAAGTGAATATTCACTTGTGGTGCAACAATAAAACATCTTCGATGTAATAATAAATTTAATATTTTAAATGTCTATATTTATAAATAAATAGAGCTTTAATAAAAAAAATGTACATGCATGTTTTTTATGGACATCTCAGATCCCACTCCCTAATATATCATTAGAATGAAGAGAAAAAGTATAGACTTTCTATAACCAGGTCATGTAATGGTTAGTTCCTACCTTTGTATTAAAAATTGTTTATGGTTGAGTATTTTTACATAAGTATTTGTATTCAAGATTATTTTAATAATCAAGAAGATGCAAAATAAAATAAAATATTAAGTAAATTCATGAAGTAATCAAAACATATAAATGTTAATGTTTTGAGAATAATGTAATAATATTGAGAAATAAGATTAAAAAAAGAATATGTAGCAATGAAACAAACATTTCAATAAAAATAGAATATACATATTAATAAGTGAAATATTTAAATTGTTGATATTGTCTCATAATACTTCTATTTTTATATCAAAATTTCTCGAAATAACATTGTATTAAGTGGTACAATGTTTCATTGAAAAGTGAGTATTGAAAATGTGACACATAGATGAGGCATTTAAAATCACCCTGTAATATGAGAAAAATTATAAGTATTTGTGGTGTGTGTGTGTGTGATTTGGAATATTAAAAAAATAAAATAGTGGGTTTAATATGGGTAAGTGATGTTTTGGCATACTTTTATTATTTTTTTTTATGTTGGCATCTATAATGTCTTTGTGTTGATTAAGTGTACATCTGGGTTCAATAGAGAATCCTCAAAGCATGAAGATGGTAATAATTTTTTTGATTATATAGTATTCATGTGAAAGGTAGTAATGTTTTCAATAGTGGTCTTGAAAGGAAGCATTATAGATTATTATTTTTAACAGTTTTAGATTGTAAATTAGGCATTGGTTATAGGCATTTGAACTTTCCTCTCGATAGTGGATGCAATATAGAGTTGCATGATGTGGTAGGTGAATGGTTTTAGTTGGAAAGATACATTTATTATAAATGAGTTGAAAATACATGGAATATACATTTACAATTGATAGGGTTCCTTGCATGTGAAAATACAAATATGATTTAGAAAGAGAATATAATGTGAAATAATCACAACATACATTGTGTTTCAATGGCGGTGGAATCAATATTTTTTAAATTATATTATAAATTGGGAAGTGAAATAGATTGGAAAATTAAAATAAAACCATGGCTATGATTGACTATTTAGTTGTCTTTCTCTTATTTTTCTTTCTTCACCCCTTCTTTCCATCACTATTGTTAGAGTATGATCCAAAGTTTTATTTGTTTGTTTATTGAATAAATCAAGGCATGCATCTGACTAGGAGATACCCTCATTATGTGGTAATCATAAATTACCATTTTAGTTATGCATTAGGTTATTAGTTTGGGATTCTGGTACATTGGTAGTTAAGTCCCATAAAAATGGACTTATAACTTACCATTTTCCTTATATGTCTTAAATGTTACTCATTTGAGAAGTCAAGAATGATTTTTCACATGAATATATCATTATTGATTGGTTTTCTAGTGCAAATGTCTGATTAAACTTATTGAACCACTAACAAATAGTGGTATTAGAGCCTTGTCATTCTAGGAGGCCTTTAATCTAAGAAGCACAGACTATAAAAAAATAAATAAGAATACAAATTTACTCAATGTGCTACTCGTCTCACACCTACCCTCCACTTCGGCCACTACCCCATTGCCTCCCTTTCTGGAAGCACCAATCAAAATCAACATGGATGGGATGATTATCAAGAATTATCCCAACATCCTCCCAAGTAATACATAACAAAGAAACACCTGCAAGGAGTTTTTGTTCCCAATATACACATTAGAATGAAGTGTAAGATCAGATCGAAGCAAGATGTGAATAAAAAATCAAAATAGTCATTTAAAATCATCATCTGAGGTGATTATCAAATTGGATCTCAAAATTGAGAAAATTTGTGAGAGATTCAAAGGATATGAGTGGAATGCTATAAATCATTGTGTGCAAGTCAATTTTTGCATGTTGGAAAACTAGATTGTCTACTGGGAGTGATTCTAGAAACCTAAAATTGGATGTAAATTTAAATGTGGACCCTACCAACTGATTTTACATGCATGCAATGAACACTAAGGTGAAACCTTTTTAATTTTTTTACAATCTATTTTTAACTATTTTTGTAAAGTCTACCAAGTTTTGGTTATATTAAAAATTATCCAATCGAACTTTACTATTCATTGTAGTTGAGTTGGCATTATAGATTTTAAAAATACATAGATTAAAGGGGAGGTATAGGGTTCAAATACCATTGGTATTTATTTTGGTCAAAGTTATTTTTTGACCTTATTTTTGTATGAAGGGGTTATAAGGATAAAACAAGATTATCAATGAAAAGGTTATAATGGTGATATAAGGGTGTAACAAGCTCATTATATTTTTATGACCTATGCTTAAAATAGGTCCCTAGAAACATTTCAATTGTATTTTGAATCTACTTATGAGGGTTAAGGCAAAGACTCAAGTAGCATTCATTTTTTATCAGTACAATTCTTTATGATCATGGCCAAAATTATAAGTCTAATGTCTGGAAATGGTAGATTAACACCTTAAAACTATAAAGAAAGGAGCTTACACATGGAAAACATACTCATTTTTAAATATTTGTGGGAAATAATAGATAAATATAACACACCACCCATTGAACTTGCCAAACTGATTGAGTACCAAAAACGTGATAAACATGCACTTTCACTACTAAAATCATCTTACACTGTACAAGTGATTATTCACATTGAAGTTGTTAAATCTAGCACATGGAAAGCATGAAAACATTAAGGGACATGTATAACAACCTACATAAAATAAAATTGACCTTTTTATTTAAATTTTAAATAATAAATATATAGATGATTAATAAGTTTATGATTATATTTCACTGATGGAAACACTGAAATAAGAATAATGTATGACATGTAGAAAGATCGATGATGACATGATCATTTCCATCAAGCTCAATGGCCTAAATTTTATGTATACTAACTTTGTTGAAATGTTACAGATTAGTGATAAGCTCAATGGCACAACATTTGATTCTATTTGTGAGTTATTGACTCAACATGAGTGATAATTTAGAAAGAAAAAGAGTATGCCCACCACAGAAGCTCGTTATACAAAGTTTAGGTCACATCATAGAGATCATCACCATGTATAGAGGTAGTTTTAGAAGAACTCTTTGAAACACTCTTTGAGGAATTCTTTGAGACACTCTCCACACTCTCTAGGATCTTCAAAACATAAACATCACCATAGACACTCTTGTCACTCATGTGGTTCTTCTTATGATTTAACTTCTTCTAGATCTCATCAATGACAAAAATAGCCTATATTTTCAAATATGGTGGTATTTGATGTTGGAAGCACAATCATTGAGAGGGGGTATGAATTAGTGACTTCAAAATAATCATTCAATTCCACTTAAGCATACATGAACCATTCATACAAATATGAACATCTAGCATAACATAGCAACCATACAAGATCATAAAACACATTACATATGTGGGTATACCTCAATGGGAATAAAATACACTAATATCTAAAAATTTACTATAGTCATATAAGACAAAAACTAATATTTATTGAATCACCAACTCCACATGGACCACCAACCCCAACTAGACAAGCACCCACTTGACTAGGCTTTAACAAACACCCACTTGTAAAGAGGCACCAAACCCCTGGATGAATCGACATCAACTCAGACACTTAATTTATTTGATCACCTTTAGAACACTATCTTTATCAACCAATATATGATAACCAACTCTTTATCTCTTTACACTCTTCTATCCCTCTCAAACTACCTTCTAGGCTTCTTTGTTCAACTTGGTCTCTTCAAGACAGATTAGCCCATATGACCTTGATATCTAGCTACAGTACCCATATTATATATTCAAGATATTTTATCTACGCCCATATGATGGTATATAATACCTAATTCAATTATTCAATATGTTATATCCTTTGCTTGCACTCTCAATTATCTCTTACTAACCAATTTGGCATATTAGGCCTTGTTTTCATACAATCCTCTAGCTCACACACCTTTTGGTCATACATACATAGTTAAAAACTTTTATTAGCTTTTAAGTATGTCTTATAAAAAATTTCATACATGTATCAATAATTCCAATAGGTCATCCACAACTTAAATGACCAAAACCTCTTTTAGGCCTTAAGGAGACCTAATTCAATTAGGCCTTCATTAGTATCTATGATCTCATTAGATCACTTTAAAACTTAACACATGGAAGGAAAAATTCATATTAAAATCAAATATACCCATAATAATCTCATCTTAAGTCCATGACACTTTTTAGATCCAACCACTGCTTGAAGCACACCATTAGTACTGTTTACATTAGGCCTTCACACACACAGAAAGGTATGTCTTAAACAACTGAAGGTAACACAATAATTAGCCACACAACCATGATAATAAATCATATACATAGAACATAAAATGCCTCAATAAATTCAGAAATTGTATTATAATTCATCATACATGTCAAAAAGACTCAAAAACACTCCTACAACTTGCTCACTTAGAACTACCAATTTTCCTCAAAGACCAGGCATGGTGACTCAGACCTCCAAGACCTGTATAGGAATTTTCAATGACTTATGATGTATGTAGATGATATTATGATATAATTATATCATTCTCAAATATAAATATAATATATTCAAATGGCCAATATTGGTCTTGCAGACCAATCTCATGACCCTATATGTCACTATCTTATCTGAATCAGACAAATCAACTTATGATCAAATTTTTCACCTTATTCATTAACCTAAAAAAATTATATCTAACATTAACATGTATGAAAATTATTGAAAAACATCAATATATACTTTGTTTCATCATTCTATCATGATAACACATTCATAATCATCTTCTCACTATTGCCTAGGTTTTTTATTATTTACACCATTAAGCCTATTAGTGACTGGCCAACTTAGAACACAAAATTTGCACATCTAAATCCTAAAAATTATCCATAAACCTTCATTTACATAAACTAAATGTCTCAAGCTTCATCCTCCATCCATTTTCATAATTTCATTTGGTCAACTCTGATTACTACAATAAATATTTGAGAAATTAACACTTTCTTGTAGGGTCTACTCACACATTTCACAACTAAATGACACTTGGAGGTGATTCAGAGAGTTGAATACAACCTCCATTCACTTAGATATCCATACCAATCCATTATGGGCACTTTTTATCAAAATCTTCAACATCGGGTACTTATTGGGGTTCTAGGAGGGTTTAAACCTATTTTCATTCTTAACAATCATTCATAAAGCATAACCCCTCAATCCAGAAACTAATGCCTAAAATTTTAAGATAGTATCCTTCTCAATATACCAATAATATATTAGGTTCCCATGTATAGGTATGATGAGCTAAAAAACACAAGAAATTTTTTCTTGGGTTGAGAACCCTACATTATGTGCACTTGAGAGACCTAAAATCCACTTTTCATGCATTTTCTTGTAAACCTTGAACTCAAAATGCATGAACAGAATTTAAACAACATGCATCACCTTTGAAAATGCTTACATGATTTCAAACACCTTGAAATATGATCATGACCCATCATTAGGCCACACACTCTCTCTCTATCTTTACTCTCTAGACCTTGACATGTAAATCAAATTAAGCCTTAAAATTGACCTTCATGCCTCTTTCCATATTCTCTCCACATCACTCACATATTCAAACAACCTTTATCATTCTTAAATAATTCCTTAAACCCTTCATATGCCTTGACAATAGATCATGATGCCTCATTAGACTAGGCAGGGTCTAGAAGTGGTCTAGATGTAGACTTGGTCTGAAGGTCCTACCCTTATAGGCTCACTCTGAGGCTTTCATGAGTGATCCAATGCCTCACATACATGATAAAGTAACCTTATACAATTACTCATGTTTGTGTGAACTCATCTCACCAAGCCACCATGATCATACCTTCTTACAAGGTCTTTTCATGTTGTGACTAGGCTTCGACTAATCAAAGACATGTACCTTCATGAAACCATAAGACATTAGTTTTACTTCAAATTATATCTCATGACAACATCCTTTAGTGACAACACTCCATCAATACCCTTTGCCACAAATCAACATTTTGCCTACTAGGCACACTCTATTAATTACATCAACCTCATGCAAGATGTACCATTGATTTCAATGATAATACTCAATAATCTCCCCCTTTATCATTGATGGAAACCACTCTCATAAACTTATCTCAATAAGAAACTTCTCCCTTATTCTAAAATTCTCACTTTGACATTAATGACAAAGTGATGTCTACAACTCCTTGGATCACACTCTTTGTAACTAAAATACTCAACATATAGGAATATGAGTTTATGAGTCATAATACAAACATGTTCCCCCTATCTCCATGCATACCTTATTGGCACAACTCACCTACTCTTGCAGCTAATGAACCACCTGATTTTCTCCCCTAAGTACATGGCTTCTTCAATTATTTCTAGGGGCACGAATTACACTCAATTCTTGTCTTAAGTGTTCAAATGTTACGTTTTAGAATTGGTTTGGTTAAAATGTTTGCAATATGATCCTGTGTAAAAACATATTCAAGTCTACAAATTTTTTCACTTACCTTCTCTCTTATAAAATGATACCTAATGGGAGTGTGCTTAGTCCTTGAGTGCTTATAGAACTTGTATTGTCATAATAGATAGGGATAGGACCATTAAACTCCACCTTGTAGTATTTTAGGGTCTGTCTCATCTATAGGACCTAAGTAAAACATGAAGATATTTCAATGTTCTCAGCCTCACAAGTGTATAATGCTATTTATGTTTTCTTCTTGCTTATCCATGAAACTAGGCACCCACTAAGAATAAAGCTCCTCCACTGGTACTTTTCCTATCATCTATATTTCCTACCTAGTCTGCATTTATATAGGCTATCAAATTGAATTCCTTGCTCCGTGGATACCACAACCCATACTCCATAGTCCCCTTGAGATACCTAAGTATCATTTTAACTACTTAAAAATATTTTCCTTTAGATCTTCTTAAAACTTTCCCACAAGACCTGCTGCTTGCATGATGTCAGATCTAGAGATAGTGGTGTATATAAAACTTCCAATCATTGACCTATATGATGTCTGATTGAACTTTGAAGACTCATATTCCTTGCTTAACTTACACCCTATGATCATAGGTGTCCTAAATTCCTTGAAATATTCCATCTCAAATTTATTCAACATCTCTCTTATGTACATGGCTTGTGAAATGAATATATCTTTTTTAGATTGAGTTATTTGCAACCCAATAAAGAATGATAGTTCTCCCAACATGGACATCACAAACTCTTTCTTCGTCACCTCTACAAAGCCCTTGGTCATGTCCTCATTATTTCAAAAAAATATGATGCCATCCATGTAGACAACTACTATCAACTGATGGTCATCTTCTAACTTTATGTATAGATTACTATCTATAACTCCTCTTTTAAATCCTTGATCTAAAAGATACCTGTCCAACCTTGCATACCAATCTTTAGGAGCTTGATTTAGACCATAAAGAGCCTTTTTCAATCTATAAACATAGTCATTATTACATGATAGTGAGAACCCCTTAGGTTGAACTATGTACACCTCTTTTTATAAATTCCCTTTCAAAAAGATAGATTTAACATCCATCTGGTATACCTTGAACCCTTTGAATCCTGTATATGCTAGAAATAATGTAATGGCCTCAAATCTTTCTACTAGTGCAAAGGTATCCTAAAATTCTATCCCTTAAACTTATGCATATCCCTTACATACCAATCTATCCTTGTTCCTAATGACTTCTCCATATGCATTCAACTTGTTTCTAAACATAGATTTTTTCCCAATGGCATTCTTGTCTTTAGGCCTACGAACTAGTTCCCAAGTCTCATTTTTCTCTATTTAATGTAACTCCTCATTCATATAACATATTCAAAAAATTTCTTTTATTGATTATATGAGATTATTAGGTTCAATATTATATAATAGAGAAACATTATCTTGATTTAGATTACTTACCAGTCTCCTCCTTGTTTACATACCTACATTCTTATTGACAATGATTTTAGATTCAGGATGATCTCTTTGAATCTATCTTGAGGGGAATTTTGAGTCCTATCTCTCCTCATATTCTTCTTATTTCTCATAAATATCTATAGTTTCCTCTTAATTCTTGAAGTCTAGATTCTCTAAAGTATCCTTTTATTATGAGTTTGATTTCCTTATCTCATCAATATTCACATTGGTTCTTTCCACTATATTTTGTAACCTATTTTTATAACATATATAGGCTAATATCATTGATGAGTATCCTAATAATATACCTTCATTATATATGGAATAAAACTTTCCTAACTCTTCATCGTCTCTTTCAATTAAACATTTACTCCCAAATACTCTAAAGTGTTTCACATTAGTAGGTTTGCCTTTCCACAGTTCATAAGGAGTCTTGTTGTCATTATTCCTTATATATCCTCTATTCAAAATGTAGACTGCATTACTTACTACCTTTCTCCAATATCCATAAGATAATATAGACTCATTTGGCATAGTTTTACCCATCTCTTGAACTTTCTTATTCGTTATTTTCAATACCCCATTCTGTTGAGGTGTGATAAATGCTAAGAATTATCTCCTTATTCTATGAATCTCATATAAGTCATCAAACTCATTGGACCAAAACACTCATCCTATATCAAATCTTAGACACTTGATCTTCCCATTCAACTCATTCTAAAAAAATCCTTGAATGCCTTGAAATTTTCAAGAGCTTCTGACTTTTCTCTCAAGAATGCTACCCAAGTCATTCTTGTGTAGTCATATATGAGTAACATGAAGCATCTATCTCCTTGAATGTTTTTAATACTTGTAGGCCCATAGAGATTAGTGTGTATTAACTACAAGGGTATTGTAGTAGAGTACTCCTTGGATTTAAACCTTCTTTTATTCTGCTTACCATGTTGACATGTCTTGTAAAGTATGTTTGTAAGTTTGGTGATCGTAGACATGTTCTTCATAGACTTCTTAGTGCTTATCTTGACTATATTTTCAAAGTTTATGTGGCCTAACCTTCTGTGCTATAGCCAATTTTCATCTATAGTGATCATAAATAATCTCTCTTTGATCTCATTCAATAAATATACATTTTTATTAGTCCTCTTGGCAGTAGAAATTAGCTGTCTTGATTTGGCTCTCCTTATCTCACATCCACTATCATGAAAAGTTAGTGTGTGTTCTTGATTGCACATTTAATTTACACTAAGGAGGTTATGTTTCAAACCTTCCACATATAGAACTTTTTATTTCTTGATCTTCCCATTGTTCAAACTCAAGATACCCTTGCCAATTATATTGGCAGTTATGTTATCTCCAAACTTCACTATTCCTGCAACATTCTTTTTTGATGAGATGAACTTATTTTTATCTCCTATCATGTGGCCTGAGAAACCACTATCTATACACCATTTCATGCCTTCATCTTGAATGTGAAAAGCAATTTTATCTAGCATATAATCCACTGTTCTTCCTTAGTAAATAGTCCATCTTGACTCTTGGTCTCAATATGATCAGTCCTAACTTGTTTTGGATTTCATACCAATGTTTAACCCTTCTCATGTACTCTAAGAGCTTCATATATCTTGTTGAGTCCTAAGAGCCTTTTGGCTCTATTAGAATAGAATCTTTTAATGTGTCCCATATTATGACAATTGTAACAAACAATATTTTTATACTTACCTCTTGATTGATTACTCCTTTTCACATGGTTCCATGATAACTTATCCCTTATTTCATTGGGCTGCCTAATTGGTCTTTTCATGTTGGTACTCTTAGCTTGTTCTAAATTCTCATGCTCTTTCTCAAGCTTGCTCATCTTGTCTATGAGTTTCTCATGCTCAACCTTCAAGGAATTTAGCTCTATCTTCAATTGATCATACTCAATTAACTTTGACATAAACCTTGTGTTGACACCTTCTAGCTGATTCTTGAGACCCTTGATAGTCTTATTTTGATGCTTCAAATCATCAAGGGCACTTATGAGCTTATCTTCAAGGTTTAATTCAAATTCTCCTTCTTCACTGTCATAGTAGACCTATTCATCATACATGTTGTCTTCTTTTTTTTTATCACTAGACATCTTGTGGTTTTTAGGATCACCTTCAAGCTTTTAGACTTGTTTCAAAGGACCAGGATCTGGTGCTAATTATTAGAATCACAATCATTGAGGGGGGGGTTTGGGGGGTTAAATCATTTTTTTCAAAATAATCATTCAATTCCACTTAAGCATACATGAACCATTCATACAAACATGACCATCTAATAAAGCGTATGCAACTATATAAGACCATGAAACACATTACATATGCAGGAAACCCTCAAAGAGAAGAAAACCCACTGATCTATGCAAATAGACTACAGTCCTATAAGATAGAAAAAGATTTAGTGAAGAACCAACTACACATGAAACACCGACCTCAATTATCCAAGCACCCACTTGAATAAGATTTAGCAAGTACTCACTTGTAAGGAGGCAACCCCCTAGATGAATCAACACTAACTCAACCACCTAATTTATTTGACCACATTAAAAACACCATGTTTCTCAACCAACAGATGATGACCACCTCTTCAACTCTTTACACTCTTCTATCCCTCTCAAACTACCTTCTCGGGTGCAAGATTTAGAACCAACAGTTCTGGCATGCTCAGTGGGACCAGGTATAATTGCTAAGTCAAGGTGAATACTGGTCTTGATAGGCTAAAGAAGTATAAATACCCCTAACCCAAGATTTGGTGACTCCAAAAGGGTGTGAATCCCTAGTTCTAGACCAAGTTTTTACATTATCCTACATGGTCCTCATAAGGTCCTCAAGATTTTCTGACCAAGCCCCTTTAGCTGAAGCTCTTCCTGAAGAACAACACCTTGAACCACTCCTAGCCCTATTAAATCCTTGGCAAGGAGGTTTTTGGGAATAAGAGGAAGAGGTGGAAGAATTTGAAGAAGAGGAAGAAATAGAGGATTAAAGGGAAAGAAGAGAAATGGGGGAAAGAGGAGAGATGGATAGACGTCAACTCTTCCCTACTTTTAACACCCAAAACCCAATAAATCTTTCTACATATGACCCCATCCCTCTAAATGCTACCAAAAATCTTCCTAGTTTCAATGGGGAGGGTCTTATTACCCCATTTGAACATATTAGAGACATCTCTAATTGTATAATTTCCTTAATGTTACTAGGGCCAACATAGCCACTAGGTTGCTTGCTATATCTTTGAAAGGCAAATCACTCTACTGGTATAGAATGTTGGAGGGGCTGCATTACAAGTTGGGATGGATTTAGATATCTATTGGTGATGATATTTGAAAATAAGAGTGATCATGCTTCCCTGATACATTAGTTGAATGTAATAAGAAGAGGTCTAAATGAATTCATGGGAGATTTCAAAGAACATGGTATAGGCTGCTACCAATCATGAGACCTCCTCCTAGCTTTTTATTCCCAACATACCTTAAAGGGATTGGTACTGATGTTGTTGTTATATTGTAGTTAATGGGAGGATTCACTCTTTTATTTTCATATGAGCTAGAAATTATGGATGAGAATAGCTTAATTCAAGATGGAAGACTTCCTCTAAGAGTTTTCATGCCTTATCCCACAATTTAGTTGAATCTCCAAACATGTCACAAGTTCCCAATGCCAATGGGAATCTAAGAGCCTTTCCCAAGAAGGTGGATAATATTGTGGACAAGGATGAAGAAATCAAATCATTGAGAGCTCAGCTCAAGCAAGCTCAATATCAGGCAAGTTCTCCTCTTAATGCATAATACTATACTTAACAAGGATATAGAGATCCATCCCAATACAATTATCAAGGGAAAGGAAAATATCAACAAGGTTACAATAGGTAACCAAATATATATAATCCAAATTCTATTAATCTCGTAAAGGATATTGTTCCAATTCATGCAAATCTAGTGCAAGGAGAAGATCATGTGGACCAATGAGGGCAGCCTCAAGGTCAGTTTACACATGATGATGGAGGAACTAGATACACTTTGACTACACAAGAGGAAGCTATTCCTTACATGATATTAGAAGAAGCATGTCCCAGCCAAAAGGATAGTCATGGAGAAGGTAACAACCTAAGTGTAGGAATGATGAATTTTCAAGTAAAAAATGATTTTATGTTGACTCAAGGGATGCCAATTGCAGCCAATACAAGGGCCAAGAAGAGAGAATTGGGAGAAGGCCAAGAGCCATTAATAGCTCCAAGTGATACCTCTCTAAGGCGATAAAGCATCAATCAAAGTGTTGCACCTTCTACAAGCCATGATCCTCAACAAAATTAGAATGTAAATGCAGCTACAAAGATTGCAACACAGTAGGCTACAGATCCCTCATTACCATAAAAAATTCAAGAGAAATTGAATGCTTCATCTCTAAATATTTTGGACTCATTGAAGAGCACTAAAACAAGCATATCCCTTTGGGAGGTTCTACATATGCTTGGTCAAAAGGAGCTTTTGCAAGAGTAGTTGGGAAGCATGCATGTGGCTCTTCAATCTTCAAAGTATCATAGTGTGGCTCTCAAAAATTCTCCAAATCATCTTTTGGAGCCTTCTACTAAAGTTGAAAATCCTCCACCCTTATACCTCACACTCATTATGGTAGATAAGTTGGTCCACAATTGTATTGTGGATAATGGAGAAAGCACTGTTGTTATGCCTAAAGTAGTGGCTTATAAGCTGGGTTTAAACTATGAGATAAATAATAAAGGTATGTTGAAGCTGGATGGAAATAAACCAAGATGGTACGATTGGTCAAAGGTCTGAAAGTGTTTTTACACGGCTTCCAAAGCTTCCCTCTCATGCAAGATATTGTGGTGGTAGACCTTCCAGCACACTTTATTATATGCTTGTCAAGGGACTTTACAACCAAGATAGGAGGATACCTTTCTACTAATTGGTCTTTTCTAGCTTTCAGGACAAGGTAACCATAAGGAATCAACCTTTATCAAGGTTCCACATTGAGCCATACTTGGAGACAATGACAAATCAAAATTATCTAATCAACAAAGAGGAAGAAATAGTCATGGATGGTGAAACATATTCTCCTCTTGAAGGTATTTATGACCTCTATCTTAACAAGTACAACACTAAAACACATGGCCTTAATATTTACACTTTCATTGAGGAGATTGATTTGGGAGTTTATTGCATGCATGAGGAAAACATCCTAATTCTTTCACACACCAATGAAGATCATGAGCTTGATGGCATGTGGAAAATGTTCTTTGATGGTTCAAGGAGAAAATTAGGTGTAGGAGATGGCATCATGTTGGTTTATCCATAAAAGAATCATTACTACTCTTCTTATAGGTTTCACTTCAGCTGCACTTGCAATATGGCAGAATATGAAGGCCTAGTTCATGGTCTCCAATGAAAAAAGAAGAGAGGAATCAAGATTTTGAAAGTCTATAGACATAGTGAGCTGGTCATTCATCAAGTAAGAAGTCAAGATATAACCAAGAAACCCTTACTCAATTCCTACAATCATAGGGTATGAGACCTACTTGAATAATTTGATGCCTTCAACATCCAGCCTATACCAAGAGACTTGAACAAGCATGCTGATAGATTGGCTACAATAGGAGCAAGTTTTGACTCAGCTGATGATGTTGAATAAGAGAAGGATCAATCCCATATCAAGATCATTGTGAGACCTTACATTTTGGATAATGAAGTCTCATGGAAAGTGTTTGAAAGTGATGAACACATTGCACACTTCTTACAAAATGAGGCAGGCTTCTCTTCAAGAAATCAAAAGAAGTTGCATGATCATTATGAAGAGCAAATTACACAGGTGAAGACAAATAAAATACCCAAGGGTATAATTTCCTTGGAGAGTGTCTTCAATGAGGATGATCAAAATAATAACCAAAGAATGATCATGTCAACAAAAAAAGATAATTATGAGAGAGTTCTAATTTTCAAGGACAAACTTTTGAAGATTGGCAAGGTTTGTTCTCAATTGGAAAGGCAAGCTTTTATTGCATTATGAAAATATTTTCATGACATCTTTGCTTGGGAGTACAAGGACTTGAAAGGTTTGATCTAAGTTTAGCTCATCACACCAATGAGTTGGAGCATGGATATAAACTGGTAAGACAAAAGTAAAGGCCTATCAACCCTAAAGTAGAATAACTCATGAAGAAAGAGCTAACCAAATTGATTGAGTCTAGGATTATCTTTTCTATCTAGCACTCAACTTGGGTAGCCAACCTTGTGCCTATTTGAAAGAAGAATGGAGAAATCAGACTTAATGTGGATTTTTGTGATCTAAATAAAGTGTCTCTCAAGGATAATTATCCACTACCTTCCATGGAACAAATTATGCAAGTTGTTTCAGGTTCTCAACATTTTTCACTTCTTGATGGTTATTTAGCTTATAATCAAATATTGATAAAGGAAGAGGATCAATTCAAGATAGCCTTCACCACCAAGTGGAGGACATTTGCCTATAAGAAGATTCCATTTGGTTTATCCAATGCTGGAGATACATTTCAAAGGGTAATGGACATGTCTTTCAAAGATTTGATCAATAAGTTTTTGCTTGCTTACCTTGATGATATAACCATTTTTTCAAAGGATGTTGCTGATCATATGGGACATCTAAGGCAAGTGTTTGAGAAGTGTAGAGAGTATGACATATTCCTCAATCCTAATAAGTGAATCTTCACTATCCATGAAGGTAATATTTTGGGTCATGGTGTTTCAAAAGAAGGCTTATCTATTGACCCCGAAAGAATTGAAGTTATTCTAGGATTGTCTTTGCCTCAACACAAGAAAGGGATGCAAAGTTTCTTGGGAAAAATAAACTTTGTAAGGAGGTTTATCCCAAACTTTACAACTATGGTAAATCCTATCATAACCATGCTAAAAAAGAACCAATTTTTTACTTGGATAAAGGAAGGTAAAAGCAAATTTGAGGCACTCAATCAAGCAATTACATCATCTCCCACTCTCTTAAATTAAAATTTTGATAAAGATTTTATTCTTTATACTTTTTCTAACCTTGACACAATCTCATCTATGCTTATGTAAAATAATGATGAAGACATTGAGCAGCCAATCGCTTTCTTCAGCCAAGGTTTAGAGGACTATGAAGTGAGATATTCTTTTGTTGAGAAGCAAGCTTTAACCATCATTAGAGGATTGAAAAAGTTCAGGAATATGATTTCAAACAACAAGATCCATGTCATGGTTTCTTATCCTATCACCAAGTATTTTCTCCTAAGCAAGGATCTTAATGATAAGAGAGCTGGATGGATCATGAAAGTGATGGAATATGACATTGATGTCAAGGTAACCAGCTTGGTAAGAGGGAGAGGTTTGTGTGAGCACTTAGGATCTGACTTTTATGATCCAAAAGAGCAAGCCTTGGTAAATCAAGTTCAAGACCAGCCAGCTGATCAAATGCAAAATCAAAGCTGGACACAAGACATCATTGATTTTCTTCAAAATGTTGAGTGTCCCAATGGCTTGAAAAAATCTCAAAGAAGGTATTTTAGGTTGCAAGCTATTCCTTATTATCTTGTGGATGGCATTCTCTTTAAGAAAGATGTGAACAATGTGTTGCTAAGATGCATTAACAATGACCAATTTGATATGTTGCTGTAAAAGTTCCATAATGGTGCAGATGGTGGTCACTTCTCTCCTACAATAATAGCTACAAAAATAATGAGAGGTGGTTACTATTGGCCTAGTCTTTCTAAGGACTATTATCATTGGGCTAAGGTTTGTCTTCAAAGTGATTTCTTTGTTGGCAAACAAAAACTTGTAGCTCTTCCATTGAATCCTATTCAAGTGGACCAACCCTTTATGCAATGGGGCCTTGACTTCATTGGCATGATCAACCCTCCATCAAGTGTTGGACACAAATAGATATTTGGACTGCTACAGACTACTTCACAAGGTGGGTAAAGGTTATTGCACTGAAGGAGGCAAATGAAAATGCTATCTTAGAATTCTATGATAGCATTGTTAGAAGGTTTAGGGTTCCTCATGTCATCATCTCAGATAATGCACTTGCCTTCATGAGTGCTAAAGCTTTTTATTAGGCAGCAAAGAATGGAGTTCATTTGAGTACCTCAACCAACTATTACCCTCAAGGTAATGGATTGGCTGAGTCCACCAACAAGAACCTCATCAAGATCATCAAGAGAATGTTGGAAACCAATCAAAGAGCATGACATAGCAAGATGACGATAGCCTTATGGAAAGATAGAATCATTCCTGAGAGTTCAATTGGTAATTCTCCCTTTGTACTTGTCTATGGGAGAGAAGCTAGGCTATCCATATCACAAGAGCTCACTACCTTGGAACTTGCACAATAGCTGGAATTACTTGAAAACACTCTCATGGAGGTTAGATTGATAGAATTGATATATTTACAAGAGACAAGATATGATGCACACAAAGCTTTGGAACACCATCAATTTCTCATGAATAAATCATTTGACAAAAGGGTAAGGGAAAGAATGTTCAAAGAAGTTGACTTGGTCTTGAAATGGGATGAAGATAGAGCAAAACTAGGCAAGCATACAAATTTTGATACTTTGTGGAGTGGTCCTTACGTCATCAACAAGTGCAAGAAAATAAACTCCTTTCAGCTATCAAAAATAGATGGAGAAGAGCTACCTATTCTAGTGAATGAGATCCATTTGAATCCTTGATTTTGACCCTTGTTGGCCATAGCTTGTATATACCTTGTTTTGTTGTGTTTCCTTTGTTTGCGTTATTTTCCCTAAGTGATTCGGAGCACAAGTGTTTCCCTTTCAGAGGTTTTCTTTCCTTTTATTGGATATACGTGGGTCTATCCGACTTGTGTGTTCGATCATGGCTTATTCTTGTAACTCTTATTTGCCTTGTGTGACTCCATGCCCAATGGAAGGATTTAGGTGAATGGTCTTATGACATAGTAGGCATGTATCCCCTAGAAATCCCTAGAATATTGACCATTTTTGCATGACTAGTTTGTGTTTTCCCTTTGGCTCTTTTCATTTCTCCCTTGCTTGTTTCCTATGTTTGGTCACTTGCTTTATTATTTGTCTTTTCCCTTTGGCCTCTCCTGGTTTGGGCTCTTCCCCCTTGTTCTTTGCCTCTCCCCTTTATTGTTTTCCTTCAGGATTTTTTCTTAGCCTTTCTCATTTTGTTTTACCCAAAAGTGCCCTTCATAAAAGTTTTGAAGGGCCACTTCCCTTCGAAGTGCCCTTAAAATTTTTTTGAAGGAACTTTTCCTTGCTTTGTTTTTGTCCAAGTGACCCTTCAGATTTTTTTTTAAGGGTACTTCACCTCATTTCTTCCTCCAAGTGACCCTTCAAAATTTTTTTAAGTGTACTTTTCATCCAAGTGACCCTTTGAGAAAAAATTTGAAGGGCACTTTTTGACCAAGTGTCCCTTCAGATTTTTTTTGAAGGGCACTTTTACCTTGGTCTTCCCTGAATACCCATTTGGATTTTATCCAAAGGGACATTTTTTACAAGTGTCCTTCAATATTTTTCTTGAAGGGCCCTTTGTCCATAGCCTACCCTTCAAAAAAATTTTGAAGGGCCATTTCTTTTGGAAATGCCCTTCAAAATTTTTTTAGGGGACCTTGTGCCTCTACCTGGGTGTCCTTCAAATTTTTTTCAAAGGATGCTTTCCCAAGTGTCCTACAGGAAAAGTTCTTGAAGGAAACTAGCCATTACTCAGAACTCAAAATTCTCAAAGGAATTCCTTCAAACAAATTGTTCGAAGGAATTACTTTAGAAAAATTGCCTGAAATAATAAGCCTAACCAAAATAGATTCTCATGACATGTCATAAAATGTTAATTTTGATGCAGCCAACTAGCCGTTAGGGTTTAAAGAAATGATGTGACACAAGATGTCAAATTCAGGGTGGCCAAATAGCCATTGGGGTTCAAAGACATGACATGTCATAGAACATCAAATTCAGGGTGGCAAATTAGCCATTGAGTTCACATTGATGATGTGCCATAGGACGTCAAATTTAATGTAAGGAACTAGACATTGGGGTGTAATTTGGTGACGTGATGCAAGATGTCGATTTCATGCCCAAAGTCTTCAAGCAAGAAGTAAAGTCACTTGGAAAACCTAAATGACTCTATAGAACAAATCAAGATTTGCCAAAGGATTGACTTATAACTTTTATAAGGAGCCTTAAAGAACTTGAAGGATCAAACAAGGAGTAGAAGGACTCAGAAAACCTGAAAGGGTCTTAAGCAAAGCATAAATTGGGTTTTTAAAAGAGCTTTGATTATAAACTTTTATGAGTAGAAGCAATCAAAAAAATGAAAGAGCAAATAACCTTGATAGTGTAAATTGGGTTTCCCAACATGCTTGACTTATAGGTTTTATAACTAAAGCCATTCAAAAAACTCGAATGGGTCTATAATACAAAACATGGAAGCTTTTAGGAAGAATCTAAGGTTCACAATAGCAATCCAAGCCATTTCTTATGGAGGGTAATCTCACCATTGGTTTTACAGTGATCCTAGTCATTTCAAGAGGGAGAATCAAAGAGAAGGACAAACTCCAAGTAAATGACAGAACAATTAGAATCAATTTCACCAGGATGGTGATGGCAAACCATTTTGGAGGCTTCTATTTTGGATCAAAAGATCTCTCTCTTATCTCCCTCTTTTGATATAAATAAGACCCTTGAGTTCTCGTTTTATCATCTACAGATAGTATGATGAAGGCCTATTGGAATGTTTTGCCATTTTCTTGCCTTTGAGCAAAGGAGAATAAATCTATTTTCTTTTTAAGTTCTGAACATTTGCCTTGGCATACAAGAGACACAGAGTGACAATAAATGATGTTTTATCCTTCTATTCTCTATCCTTCTTGCTTTTGAGCAAAGATTTGATCCAATAGGTCATGTAGAGTGCATTTTAGCTGTATGAGATTTTGCATGTGTAACCCTTTTCTAGACTATACATGTTGTCTTTCCAGTTACTTACCTTGTGTGATCTCATTCATTTTATCTCTACATTGAAATACTTATGTTGAAATCTTTTATAGATTGAGGTATAGACTATATTATGTTGTATTGTGCATAAGTATAAGGCATACATGTGGATAATAATTCTTGGTGTAGTACCATTTTAGACTAGGCTTTTCATTTATGCAAACTTCTGACTCTTTTCATTCATACAAGTTGGTTCAATAGATTTATTGCACAAAAAGCTAATACAAGGATGTTAGTGTAGGTTTTTATTTTTCCCTATTATTTAATTAGGGAATATTATATATTTGTGCATAGATGGAGTTTTCCTACATTTGTGGGATAGGCTAGCTTATGTGGAGATGTATGTCATAGATGTGTCATAGGTGTCATAAGAATGCCATAAGTAACTCCTTTGATCAGCTATTCCGGGTATGGGAGTTACTTCTCTATTCTTAACACCTTGTCACCACCTTTCATGGAGGAGTTACAGTCTATTCTTGGGGTGCTTTGACCACCTTTTGTGGAGGAGTTACGTGCTCTCCTATATGTATTCTTCACTTTGGCCATCTTAAGTTAATCAAATATTGGGTTTTGCTCCTATTTGTCTTTTGCAAATTATCTCTTTCAGTGATTTCACTTTGCTTTAGCATCTTTGTGGTGTGCACCAGCTTCGTCTCATGTGATCACTTGACCATTGCATTCACATAATTTAGACCGTGGCAACAACTCTGATATGGTATTAGAGCAGCCCCGATAATCGTGTGTGTGGTTATGCTATTAGTTTATTTTGAAAATGTGAGGAGTGGAGTTCTCTTTATGTTCTTTTTCTTATTTCCAGATCTGATCTAAAAAAGCACTTTAATATCATTTCTTGTGTTGCATTTATCTTTCCTGTGGACTACTTTCGTGGTGTTTGGATCTGCAAGTTTTTTTTCAACTACTATGCACATCTACTGTGTCAAAATGGCATTTCAGATCTAAGGCGTAACTATTGGAGAAGTGGCGCCATTTTTTGACAGCTCTACACTTGGCTTCCTCTGTAGTTTCTGTTTCTTTTCTCCAGCATTGGCGTCACATTTTGACACATGGCGTTGGCTTTTTTGATGTTCATTTGACATGTGTTGAAGGAGAAAAGGACCACTTTCAGCTGTTGGGCATTGGAATCTCAAAGGAGTGAAGGCTGCATGGAAGAATTATGTGGAAAAAGGGTGTTGGGAATTTTTTTAAATAGACCTGCTCTCTGTACACTTGATCCTTGGCCGTACACCTGCGTGGAGTAGTCAAACAACAAGTGAAAATCAGTGAAAATAGTCCAAACTGCTATCTTTTCAAAAATGGCGCACTTTTTCCCTTTGGCGCCTCATGTGGGCCCTCAATAGGCAGTTTGATTAGTAAATCTGTCTTTGTTCTTAAATTTTCAATTGAAATTTGATTGTTCAAAATTTATTTTAGTAAAATTGAGTAAGAAATGAATTTTTAGGAACAATTTTGAGTTTTGGGAATTTGGGGGTTTTAATTAGACCTTGAGTTTTCCCCTGTCGAAGACAAAGGGTGAGGCTCGGATTGGCAGGAGGCCAATTCCCCCTCATAAAGACCTCCTTTGGATTTCTTGCTTCGTGTCGAGTCCAATAAGTGGTTGGAAGGCCACTTTCTCTCTCAAAACAGGGATTTTTTTAATGTTTTAATGCTATTTTTTTATAAAATTACTAGTTCACGAGAAATTAAAACTTTAAAATCTTGCAAACGGTAGCTCGGATTCGAGTGTCATATTTTGAAAAAGTGCTTAGTTTTCAATTATCCACAACTTAGGCTAAATAATTGTCAAAAATGCACTACTTTATAAAGTGCCAAAAAAAAATTGGGTCTCCCAAGACGCATTTTCAGCTGAGTCCGACGTCCTGTTTGCTTAAAGTCTTGTACTGATTTCTCTAAGACGCATTCTCAGCTGAGACCGATGTATTTTGAGCGTGCACTTGCATATATGGGGGGGGCTCAACATTTTTGGGGGGGGGGTGTGATTACTTTTCAGCACTTGCAATCTTTGCTTTTATTGTCCTTTCTACATAATTTCACAACTTGCAATCAACACAACTTCACCTAAATTCAACTTAAAATTGAGTATTTTCAACTTAAACTCCTAACACCCTTCAACTGTCATGAATGGATGGTTAAAATGTCAATCATTCTTAGAAGTAAAGGGTTGTATAGGATCACCATGGGTACTAAAGTAGAACCCAACACTGATGTTGATAAGGTCAAGTGGTACAACCGTAGTGATGAAGCCTATGGATTACTGAGCTTGTCCATGTCTCTAGAACTTCTCTTCCATTTAGAAACCTCCAAGACTCCTAAATACATATGGGACACCCTAGAAACCTTATTTGGGAAGCTTGATGAGATGAGAGGTCATGAGCTCGAAAACGAACTCATAAGTCTAAGTCCTAGCAACTCTGACACCCTACAGGACTTATTCACTAAGTTTAAGGCCCTTAGATTGCAATTGAAAGAATGCGGGATAGAGAAGAAAGATGAACAACTCATCATTTCTATTCTCACAAAGTTAGGTCCAAGCTATTCAATCTTTGCCTCCACTTTCCATGCCACAAAAAGTGCCCTTGGCACTACACGAAAAATGCCTTCTTTGGATTCATTCATTGCCAACTTGACTAGGGAGCAAGATAAGCTAATTAAAATGGGCACAATGAAGTCTACTTAACCCCAAGCTTTGATAGCTGGAAATGGTAAGGATAAGACTTCAACAAAGGAGAAGAAGAAAAAGAACAAGGACCGCGAGAAGAAGAAATAAAACAACAATCCTACCAAAAACAACACTAAGTCTTCCTCCTCCAATGCTAAACCTAAGAAGGAGAAGGTTAAGTGTGCCTATTGTAAGAAGACAGAGCATGATGAACACAAATGTATGAAGAAACAAATAGATCACCTAACTCATCTTCTAGAGAAGCACAACATAAGTGTTCCTGAGTCCATCAAGTAGAATTCATCTACCCAAGATTCTACTAAGGCAAAAGGCAAGGGTAAGGAGAAAGAAAAGGGCAAGGCCCTTGTAGCTATAGCAGCTTCTACATCTTCATGGGTCATTGACTCGGGTGCTTCTCACCACATGGGCTCTTCTCTAGTTGTGTTTTCATCTTTAGAGCCTTGTATCATGACTTCAATTAGTTTGGGTGATGACACATCAATTTCCGTTGCAGGGAGAGGGTTAGTTGAAATGAAAAGAGGAACATTCAATAATGTTCTAAGTGTTCCTTCTATTTCAACCAATCTCCTATCAGTGTACCAAATCACTCACATTGGTCGGGGCATGAGAGTTGAGTTTTCACCAGATTTAGTGGCTATCAGGGAGTTTCTTAGTGATACTACAGTGGCAGTGGGAAGGGCAAATCACCAAGCAAGGCTATACACCTTCTCACATTTTGCACCTGATTCTTCTCCAACATCATTGTTGACTCATTCAAATAGAGTTAGCAAATTATGGCATAAGCGGTTTGGCCACCTTAACTACCGCTACCTTGAGCAACTTTGCAAACATGACATGGTCATTGGCTTGCCTCGTGTCTAATTCTTAAAAGGACTTTGCGAGGGGTGCTCCCTTGGGAAGCATCCCGAAGCAAAATTTGATAAAGGCAAATCTTGGAGGGCTTCACAACCTTTGGAGTTAGTCCACAATGATGTATCGGGGCCCTTTCCCAAACCATCTTTCAAAAGGGCCAAGTACATCCTCACTTTCATTGATGATTTCTCTAGGTACACTTGGATATATTTTCTCAAACAAAAGTCTAACGTGTTTGAAAATTTTCTAGACTTTAAGGCTCTTGTTGAGAAATAGAGTGAGAAATCCATCAAGGTTATTTGAAATGATAATGGAGGGGAATATGTCAGCAACAGGTTTGAGCAATTTTGCACCATAGAGGGGATTGATTTGCAATGCATAGTCACTTATAGTCTTTCATAGAATGGGGTTGCAAAATGCAAAAATAGATTCTTGAAAGAAATGGGTAGCTATATGATTCACTCCAAAACCTTAGCACCACAGTACTGGGCCGAAGCCATCAATTGTGCTTGCTACATTCAAAATAGGGTTTCTTACAAATCTTTAAAAGGGATAACACCCTTTAAAGCTTGGCATAAGAGAAAACCTGATGTTGAACACCTTAGGGTTTTCAGATCCCTAGCCATAGCCTGCATACCGAAGAATAAATGCAAAGCTATGGAATGTCAGTCCAAGCCTTGCATCTTTGTAGGATATCTGAATGGTGTTAAGTGGTATCACCTTCTAGATCCGACCACTCATGAGTTGTTCATTGAGAGAAGTGTCCACTTTCAGGAGAGTCCTAGAGACTTAACACTTGGCACTTCTTCTCTCTCATCAGATCTACTTCTTCATGATGATTCCTCAGATTTAGATCAACCACAGCAAGTTCTTGAGCCAGAGACATCTTATTCTTCTTCAAGTTCAAATAGTAAGGACAATGATGCAGAGTCATCCACCTCTAGTCAGTCAGAGGATGAGGAGTTAGCACCTGACTCACCCACTTTTGAGCCACTTTGGGCTAAACAGACACTTGAGAGTGCTGGCACTTGGGTAGGAGATCCCGCAAATGACATACGTACTAGGGGGAATTTTTAGAGATATCCACATGCCTTCTTTGCCTCAATTTTGGATCCATAGACTTTTTGACAGGCATCGGGAGTACCTGAGTGGGATAGTGCTATGGAGGAAGAATATTCTTCCTTAATCAAAAATCACACTTGGGACTTGACTTCACTTCCTAAGGGAAGGAAGATGGTTCGATGTAGGTGGATATATCAGACCAAGTTTGTAGCAGATAGGTCGATTGATAAGTATAGGGTGCGATTGGTCACCAAGGGTTTCTCACAGGTGGTAGGCATTGACTACTCAGAGACTTTTGCACCCATTGGAAAGATGACTTCTATCTAACTCACCTTGGCTATTTCCACAGCACATGGTTGGGATGTGCATTAGATGGATGTGAAGAGTTCCTTTCTTCACAGAGACCTAGAGGAAAAGATCTACATGGAGTAGCCGCTAGGATTTGTTCAGGATTATTCCTTAGTATGCAAACTTAAGAAATCTATCTATGGCCTCAAACAGGCCCCTCAGGCTTGGTATGCCAAGATGGATTCCTTCCTTCTCACAGCGGGTTTCACTAGGTGCCATTCTGACCCCAATGTCTACTTCTTTCGGTAGGATGATTCACTCTTGATTTTGGTTCTATATGTTGATGACCTTTTGATCACCAGGAGTTCTTCATCGGCTATTACAGCGTTGAAGGCATCTCTCCAAGATATATTTGACATGATAGACTTGGGTTTATTACACTACTTCTTTGGCATCGAGATCTCACAGTCAGATTCATGAATTTCTCTTGTACAACCTAAGTATGCTCTTAATTTATTGTCTCGATTTCACATGGTTGATTACAAGCATCTCTAACTCCCTTTCTATCAGGAGTCAAGATTGAGGTTGAATTTTCTTCACCATTAGTTGATGCCACTTGGTATCGACAACTTGTTGGAAGTCTCATCTACTTGACTCACACCAAGCCTGACATATCATATGCAGTGGGACTTGTCTCTAGACTTATGCAGGAACCTCATGAGCTGCATTAGAAAGCAGCTAAGAGGATCTTGCATTACATATAGGGTTCACATAGGTATGGGATTCATTACAGATTTTGCATAGAGGCTGACTTGATTGGGTATACAGATTCAGACTGGGCTGGCAATTCCCAAACTCGCAAGTCCACTTCTAGTTATAGTTTCTCTCTAGGTTCTAGTCCTATCAGTTGGTCTAGCAAGAAGCAAAATGCTATTGCTATATCATCCACAGAGGCAGAGTATAAGGGAGCTATTAATGCAGCTACTGAGGCTATTTGGCTTTAAGGGATACTTTCTAAGTTTGGCATTCCTATCAAGTAGCCCACCATCATTTATTGTGAAAACCAGAGTACCATTCAGATTTGTAGCAATCCAGTTCAGCACTAGTGGACCAAGCACATAGAGATTCACATGCATTTCATTCGAGAGCTTATTCATAGTCAAGTCATTGACTTGATATTTTGCCAGTCTTCAGATTAGGTTGTAGATATTTTCACCAAACCTTTTAGTGAGAGCAAGTTCATTCATCTACAAGCTCTTTTTGGGGTGCGGTCCACATCTGCAGCAGCATCATCTTCGGGGGGGGCACTAGCCTCTTCCTTTCTTTTATGTCTCTCTTTTGGGGGGAGTTTTTTCCTACAGGTTTTCTCCTTTTCTCTATCTTATGGGAGATTGCATTTGTACATGGCTACCTCATCAGGCCTAGTTGCCAAGACCCATTTTATATTTCCACACTACCCACCTAAGCTGCACTTATGGGGGGGTGTTAGTGTAGGTTTTTATTTTTCCCTATTATTTAATTAGAGAATATTTTATATTTGTGCATACATGGAGTTTTCCTACATTCGTGGGATAGGCTAGCTTATGTGGAGATGTGGGTCATAGGTGTCATAAGTAATTCCTTTGACCGGCTATTTTGGGTATGGGAGTTACTTCTCTATTCTTAGCACCTTGTCACCACCTTTCATGGAGGAGTTACAGTCTATTCTTGGGGTGCTTTGACCACCTTTTGTGGAGGAGTTACTTACGTGCCCTCTTATATGTATTCTTCACTTTGGCCATCTTAAGTTAACTAAATATTGGGTTTTTCTCCTATTTGTCTTTTGCAAATTATCTCTTTCAATGATTTCACTTTGCTTTATCTTCTTTTTGGTGTGCACCAGCTTCGTCTCGTGTGATCACTTGACCATTGCATTTGCATTATTCGGACCCTAGCAACAACTCTAATAAAGGAGCTAGCCCTTTCAACATATAGGTGAATTTACACTTATAGGCACACTGATAGGCTTAAAAATGTCCCAACATTTCCCAAATCTATAGGAGGCCTAAATAACCCTCTTCTAGGGTGCAAGATTTGGAGACAACATGATTATTCGCTCAACTATGTCTCTTTGAGATAGATTAGGCCATATGACCTTGATATTTATCCATAGTAGCCCTATTAGATCTTCATGACAATTTATTTCCACCCATTCAATGGTCTACAAGACCTCCTTTAGCTCTTCAATATGATATATCCTTCACTTGCTCTCTCAGTTATCTCTTACTAGCTAATTAGGCCTTTTAGGCCTTGTTCTTATACAATCCTCTAGCTCACACACCTTTTGGTAGACCATACACACTTGTACACTTAGATTAAATTTTTAATAGGTCTTATAACACATTTCATATATGTATCAATCATTACAATAGGTTGTCCACAACTTAAAGGACCAAAACCTCTTTTAGGCCTTAAGGAGACATAATTCAATTAGGCCTTCATTAGTACACGTTACTCATTGATCTCCTTTGAGCACTTTAAAACTTCACTTACAAAAATAAAACTTCATATTCCACTCAAATAGACCCCTACTAAGCTCATCTTAGGTCCATGAAACATTTTATCTCCAACCACCACTTGAAGCACACCATAAGTATTGTTTACATTAGGCCTTCACATACACATAAAGGTATGTCTTAAATAATTGATGATAACACAATGTTTAGAAACATAACCATGATAATAAATCATATAAAAAGAACATATAAGACCTCAATATCTTCACCAAGTGAATTATAATTCATCATACATGTAAAACAGACTCAAAAACACTCCTGCAACTTGCTCACTCAGAATTGTCAGTTTTTCTCAAAGACTAGTCTTGGTGACTCAAACTTCCAACACTTATATAGGCATTTTCAATGACTTCTGATGTATGTAGATGATATTATGAGATCATTAGGTCATTATTAGATATAAATATAATATATTCAAATGGAAAATATTGGTCTTGCATACCAATCTCATGACCCTATATCTCACTATCTTATCTAAACCAGATAGGTCAACTTATGAGTGACTTTTTCACCTTATTCCCTAACCTCCAAAACTTATATCTAACATGAACATGTCTTAAAAGTCTTGAACAACATATATATATATATATATATATATATATATATATATATATATATATATATATATATATATATGTATACTTGTTTTCATCATTCTATCATGATAACACATTCCTAATCATCTTCTCACTCTTGCCTGGGTTTTTCACTATTTACACCATTAAGCTTGTTAGTGACTGGCCAATTTTATATATGTATACTTGTTTTCATCATTCTATCATGATAACACATTCCTAATCGTCTTCTCACTCTTGCCTGGGTTTTTCACTGTTTACACCATTAAGTTTGTTAGTGACTGGCCAATTTAGAACACCAAATTTGCACATCTAAAGACTGGAATTTGTTCAAAAATTTTCATAGACATAAACTACATGTCTCAAGCTTCATCCTCCATCCATTTTCATACTTTGATTTGGTCAACTCTGATTGCTACAAAAAATCTCCAAGAAATTAACACTTTTTTGTAGGGTCTACTCACACATTTGACAACTCAATCACACCTAGAGGTGCTTGGGAGTGTTGACTATAACCTCCACTCACTTATCTAGCCATATCAATCCATTTTGGTCACTTTTTATCAATATCTTTGACATCAAATCCTTATTTGGGTTCTATGAGGGTTTAAGCTTGTTTTCATTCGTAACAATTATTCATAAAGCATAGCCCTCAATCCAAAAACTAATGCTTGGAATTTTGAGCTAGGAACCTTCTCCATCTACCATGAATAGCTTAGGTTCCCATGTAGAGGTTTGATGAGCTAAAAAACACAATAAAATCCTTTTTCAGTTGAGAACACTACATTATGTGCACTTGAGAGACCTAAAATCCACTTTTCATGCATTTTCTTACAAACCTTGACCTCAAACTACATGAAAAAACTTGAAACATGTCTCGCATCTGACAATTCTTACATGAGCTCAAACACCTTGAAATCTGATCATGGCCCCTCATTAAGCCACACACTCTCTCTTTGCTCTCTAGAACTTGACCTACAAACCACATTAGGCTTTAAAACTGACCTTCATGCCTCTTTCCATGTGCTCTCCAAATCACTCACATACTCAAACAACATTTTTCATGCTTATAGTGCCATACACCCTTCATATGCCTTGACAATAAATCATGATGCCTTATTAGGCTAAGTAGGGTCTAGAAGTGGTCTAGATGCAGACTTAGTCTAAAGGTCCTACCCTTGTAGGTTCACCCTGAGACTTTTACGAGTGTTCCAATGGATCACATACATGTTAAGTAAACTCATACAACCACTCATGCCTATGTGCACTCATCTCAACAAGCCACCATGATCATGTCTTCTTACAAGGTCTTTTCATGCCATGAATAGGCTTAGACTACTCAAAGACTTGTACCTTCATGAAACCATAAGGCATTAATTGCCTTCAAATTCTCTCTCATGATAACATCCTTTAGTTACAACATTCCATCAATACCCTTTGTCACATCAACATATTGCCAACTATGCATACTCTCTCAATGACATCAACCTCATGCAAGATGTACCATTGACATCAATGACAATACTCAACATTGGACATATTGTAGATGTATTTCCTTCTTGATGACCTTGCTCTCCACATAAAAAAAAGCTAAATTAAATTATGTGGGTCATTCTAATGGCAAATATTTTGGTTACTCCATTTATTTATGTTATTCTAATACTCCCTCTAATTAAGAGGCATCATATATGGCTGAGGTTTATGGTCCTAATGGACTTGACAACATGTTTTGAGTGATCATTGATTCACCCATCTTGTGTGAGCTACTAGGCACTATTGATGTAATGGATTGCACCTTTGAAAGAAGGCTCAACTTCTCTCTTCCATGCTGTACAATGGAAACTTTTCTCTTGCTGTGGGCTGAGCAAAACTGAGGAAATAATCTCTAGATAAGGGCTAGCTCCCTTTGATGCATCCTTTGGAGTCTTTAACTATTACTATTAATAATGGGGGGGTGAAAAGAGAGAAAGATACGACAAAATATAAACTATCTAAAATGGTGATGCACCAAATGATTCGATCCACTCAGCTTATATCAACACTTTAGACCAAAAGGGCAAACAAACACTCCATTTGAACAAAAGACCAAACTGTATAGGCAATTTAAGAGGGGTATTAATGAAGATACAAAGAAAAAAAATTTACCATAGGTGTTGTAGAAGCACACTATCAGATAACTACTCTTCTGTCTCTATGATTCAACTTGGGCACTTCCTATTAACCTGCAAAAATGGTCTTGGACATACTAGATATGTTGGTGTCAATTTATAAAAGCATCAAGATGAAATGACTAAACACAGAGTTGATACACAGACATATTCAAAATTATAACCAGTCAGATAGAGGTAAAATGTGTTATATTGATTCCATGGTAAAATTGGTAGGGCTTCACCTTACACAAGTGAGAGATACATTTCTCAGTTGAGAGATTACAATATATAGCATTAAGAGAAAGACTATTGGTCCCTCCAAGAACATGTAGCCCATACTACATTAAACACCTAGGAAGGAGGAAGTCCACTGATGTTGTTGTCATCTTTCCATAAATGGCCAGAAGGAACCATGTTGTAGATGTCACAAGTCTTGACTTTGGTGCTTAAATCGTATTAAATGTTACTGCAAAAGCATGGGTCACTTTGTTATTTGAATGACAAGGCTACCTCTTTATGAAACTTATGCAACTATCTTAATATCAAGTCTAAATGAATAAAAAGGGCCACTCTATTAAATGCTTGTGCTCCCCTTGATGACCACTTAGTGTAGACTATTTCATCTACAGTAATAACTTCTCCTATCGACGCTGTCTGTGTCACCTGGACTGCTCTATTCATCCTACGCTACTTCTTATCTTTTCCTGGCTCCTCGACCCTTGGGGCTATCTTTCATCTCCTATTTTCAGGATCCTTTCTCAGTGTGTCACTGAGTTTCCTTTTGACCTTATGACTTTGAATTACTTTGGTCCCACACTCATGATTTCTTTGGACTACTTGCCATGAGTTGTTTCAGGCAAAATGCCATGAATTCTTTCAGGGAAAATACCTGAAAGAAATCTTTTGGCCACTTGTCTTAAGGAATTGGTTCTTTGGCTTCTCTTCAACGACTGACACATCCCATCAAAATTGATATCTACAACCTTGTCACTATTTGAAAACTAATGGCTATTTCACTATCTTGAATTTGACGTCTGCAGGCATGTCACCAGACATTTAAACCTCCAACAGCTAGTTCACCATGCTGAAGTTAACGTTCTCAGGCCCGTCATCATCTTTGGTAATTCCTTCAATTTTTTTGCAAATTGAACCTTCTCAAAGGGAAGGTGACCTTTTAGAAAAGAGGAGAGGGTCCCTTTTTGGTAGTCGAGAGCCCTCCGCATGGGCACTTTCCCTTCGGGCTCCTTTGTATTCTCAATTCCTTTGGATAAAATGTCTGAAGGAATTCCTTCAGACATTTTGCCTGAAGGAATTGTTGCCTTCATGTGTCAGACTTCTCTTTGTAAATTCCTTCGAACAAAAATCTAAAGGAAATCCTTTAGGCATTTTGTCTGAAGAAATTTACCCTTGGTTTCTCCTTGGATTTTCTTCGGACAAAAGTTTGAAGAAATCCTTTGTCTTTCCCTTGTCACTTTTTCGAAGGAAAATTCCCCTTCAAGCCTTCTACCTTATTTTCCTTCAAATGTGTTCTCTGCCCTCCGTAACGGCACCTTGGGTCCAAAGTTGTCCTTTGGAGTCTGCTTGAATGGTCCCATTTGTAACCTACCTACCCTCCGCAAGGGCACTTGACCTTCAGAGCTTTTGTGAAAGACTTGTGTTCCTTTGAAACTAGCCCATTCCTTTGCCAAAAGGCTTGTCCAAGGTAATTGCTCAAAGTGAAATAAGCCCCAACTCAACCTAAAAACCTATAGGACTTGGATCAATTGGCTCTTTATAAGAACATGCCTATTTCAAAGGGAAATGGCACAATTGCATTAAGGTGAATACATCAAAGACTGGCTACTCAGGACAGTAGGGAAAGAAGGGAGACTGATTTTGGCCTGTAGGACCAAAAATGGTCAACAAATTTGGCAATTCCCAAGGGAAGCATGTCTACTATGCATAAGAAAACTAGTGGCTTACAAGTCCATTGGGCACGAAGTCATAATATAGTCTGAAAAGCTGACAACAACTTTGAGAGACTATAGAATCAACATGAAGCTTTTACCCCAAATGGTAAACAAAACACACACAAGGCTAAAAACTACAAACATGCACAAAAGCACTTAGGAAAAATAGGGAAAAACAAGGAAAATATGTACATAATAAGAAAAATCTTAGTGACAATACTTAAGATATATCCCATTAACTAGGATATGCAGTTCTCCACCATCCAACCTAGAGAGTTGGAATGTGTTATGTTGCTTGCACAAAGTGATGACATATGGACCACTCCATAAGGCATTGAACTTCATGTGCTTTCTAGGTTTGGCTCAGTCTTCATCTCACTTTAAGACAATGTCACCTTTTGAGAAGCCTTTTGATGAGGATTTCTTATCAAAATGCTTCTTCATTTTTTGCTGACGACTGGTCATGGAAACCATGGCTTGGTCTCTTACCCCCTGAAGCTCCATCAATTCACAAAGTCTGACCTCCATGTTGTCGCTTTCTTCCAATTGCATCTGGTGGGCAAGGTCCAAGGCTGTCAATTCAATTGAAATAGGAAGTCTAGCTTCCCTTCCATACACAAGTGTGTATGGTGAATTACCAACTGCCCTTTTTGGAGTAACCCTATCTGCCCACAGGGCTATTTTCAGCTTGGCATGCCAAGTTCTTTGATTTTCTTGCATTGTCCTTCTAATGATTTTGATCAGATTCTTATTGGTGGACTCCCTTGGTCATTTCTTAATACTTGAGTCCTAACTTATCCATTATGCATTTGGGCATTATTGAGGTGCTTACTCCACTATCAATAATAAAATTGTGTACCAAGAAATCTCCTATGACTAAGGATAGATAGAAAGGGGGAACCTTTTCATCCTTCTTTGCTTGACTTGTCATGGAAGGGTGCCCATTCATAATCAACACATTATCGGCCTTTGCTAGGACAGCTTGTCCATTTAGCCCATGAAATTCCTTCTGGAGTATATCTTTTTATCCCAGCATTGCTAAGGAATCCCACAATGAGATATTAATGTGCAGCTTCTTCATCTTGTCCACCACATTGATCTAAGGGTTGTTCCCCTTTGAATTTTATTTGGGGGCATTTACAGCCTGAGGTGCAAGCTGAGGAGCTGAGGGTGCAATCGGTGACTTGTAATTTGGGAACTTCTGGTTCACTTGTGATGAAGAAGATGGTGCAGATGTTTGAGCAACTACCTATGTTTCCTCCATAGCTCTCTTTTTGGACCTAGTATTGGCTGCAACATAATCACCCTAGTTGTTCATACTACCCACATAATTTACTGCATAGAATTCTCCTTTTAGGTGGTTCATGAGAGTGGAATCGGACTGAGCCTGCCTATTGTCCATCCCAGGTTGTACTGATGCCTCAAAAATCAAGAATTAGGTTGCTTGACTGTCTTGTGCATTCATATATTGATTCAGCAACTCATTAGTATACACAACCTATTCTTGGCCATACCCTAAGGGTGGGAAATTAGGTTGTTCATGTACTAAGTTATATTGAGTGGGAACAAGAGCTTTGGATGATGAAGGGGCACTTGGATTGTAACCTTGATATGGTCTAGCTTGGGTAATCTGACCTTGTCCTTGGTTGTAATTCTAGAAAGGAGGTCTACTCATTTGTCTGAACTATTGGAATCTTTGATTCGACCAATAGTTTTGAGCTTGTCACCTCTTGAGAGCCACTAATTCATTGGTTACACTTTGTAACAAGCTCTTAACTTCATGGAGGTCATTGGGTGAGGTAGCAATCATCTTTTCTACACCAGGCAGAAGAGCTAAGGTGGGTGCAATAGTATAAAATGGGGGTGGAAATTTGGGAAAGAACGACATATGAGGTCTAGGGACTATCTTTCCTACTTGTACCAGACAATTTTCAGTAGTTATAGCTATTTCATAGGCATCTAGTAACACTTGTCCTCCCATGGACTGTATCATGATAGCAATGTCACTGTTCAAAGCCCTTAAGTAATAAAGGAAGGCATAGCTTGGGCTCGACCTCACTAAAATAAGGATTCTATCCCAGGTCTTTTGGAACCTGGTATTAAAATCTTGCATAAACTCATGCGGAGCTCTTCTCATAGTGGTCAATTGCTTAGCAAGAGAGAAATGATCACTCTTCTCCCTGAATCTATTTGTCAAGAGGGTGCCTAATTCATTCCATGAGCTGACTGAGTTCATAAGCAAGGTCCCACACCAGTCCAAAACTTTACCTTTAAAAGATAAACCCAGTAACTTGATGGCTATGTTCTCTTCAATGACATTAGTGAATGTTATAGAGGTTGGCTATATTCTTGATATGCTCAATAGTGGTAATAGGCCCCTCTCTATTAAAAGGAGGAACACTCTTAAGGGTTGTCCCTAGGATTGGGTCATAATGTAGAAGGTTTAAAGAGATCTGACCATGGAAGGCTACAAAAGGTAAGGCTATGGTGATGACAAGGTTCAAGCGGGGCCTTCTTGTGTAAGTATATTTTATGGCAGGTCTGGGAAATTTATTTGTTGTATAGGGATGAGTCCTTGCAAACCTTAGTCGCTTTGCTGAGTTTAGGGGCAAGTCAACGAATTCAAAAGGGACATCCTTGGTAGAAGATCTTGTGGTGACCTTAGGCATGGGATGTCAGAATGATCTCTGACCAGAGACTGAGTTCTTGAAAATGGAGTCGTCAGACACTGGGTTAGTTATTCACTCTTGCAGTAATAGGGCTAGCACCAATCCTGAAACTTCTCTGAGCAGAAAAAGAAATGGTCCCACTAGGCGTGCCAAAAACTATTGACACAGTGGATTGCACCCTTGAAAGAAGGCTCAACTTCTCTCTTCCACATGGCACAATGGAGACTTTCTTCTTGTTGTGGGCTTGGCAAAACTAAGGAAATAATCTCTAGATAAGGGCTAGCTCCCTTTGATGCATCCTTTGGGGTCTTTAACTATTACTATTAATAATGGGGGGGTGAAAAGAGAGAAGGATATGACAAAACAAAAACTATCTAAAATGGTGATGCACCAAATGATTCGATCCACTCAGCTTATATCAACACTTTAGACCAAAAGGGCAAACAAACACTCCATCTGAACAAAAGACCAGACTGTATAAGCACTTTAAGAGGGGTCTTAATGAAGATACAAAGAAAAATAACTTACCATAGGTGCTGTAGAAGCACACTGTCAGATAACTACTCTTCTATCTCTATGCTTCAACTTGGGCACTTCCTATTAACTTGCAAAAATGGTCTTGGACACACTAGATATGTTGGTGTCAACTTATGAAAGCATCAAGATGAAATGACTAAACACAAAGTTGATACACAGACATATTCATAAATATAACCAGTCAGATAGAGGTAAAACACGTTCTATTGATTCCAAGGTAAAATTGGCAGGGCTTTGCCTTACACAAGTGAGAGATACATTTCTCAGCTGAGAGGTTACAATATATAGCATTAAGAGAAAGACTACTGGTCCCTCTAAGAATAGGCAGGCCATACTGCATTAAACACCTAAGAAGGAAGAAGTCCACTGATGTTGCTGCCATCTTTCCATAAATGGCTTGAAGGAACCATGTTGTAGATGTCGCAAGTCTTGAATTTGATGCTTAAACCATATTAAATGTTACTACAAAATCATGGGTCACTTTGTTGTTTGAATGACAAGGCTACCTCTTTATGAAACTTACGCAACTGTTTTCTTATCAATGTTAAACAAAGAAAATGGGCCACTCTATTGAATGCTTGCGCTCCCCTTGATGACCACTTGGTGGAGACTATTTCATCTACATCAATAACTTCTCTTACCAATGCTTTCTGTGCCACCTAGACTGCTCTATTCGTCCTGTGTTACTTCTTATCTTGACCTGGTTCCTCAGCCCTTGGGGCTATCTTTCGTCTCTTATTTTTGGGCTCCTTTCTCAATGGGTCACTGAGTTTCCTTTTGGCCTTATGCCTTTGAATTCCTTCGGGCCCGCGCTCACGAGTTCTTTTGGCCACTTACCGTGAGTTCTTTTGGGTAAAATCCCACAAGTTCTTTTGGGAAAAATGCCCAAAAGAAATCTTTCGACTGCTTGTCCTAAGGAATTGGTTCTTTGGCTTCTCTTCAACAGCTGACACATCCCATCAAAATTGACATCTACGGGCTTGTCACTATTTGAAAATCAACAGCTATTTCACTATCTTGAATTTGACATATGTGCACACATTACCAGACGTTTGAACCTCCAACGGCTAGTTCACCATGCTGAAGTTGATGTTCTCGGGCCCGTCATCATCTTTGGTAATTCCTTCAACTTTTTTGAAAACTGAACCGTCTTGAAGGGAAGGTGACCTTTTGAAAAAGAGGAGAGGGTCCCTTTTTGGTAGTCGAGAGCCCTCCATAAGGGCACTTGCCCTTCGGGCTCCTTTGTCCTCTCAATTCCTTCGGACAAAATGTTTTTAGGAATTCTTTCAGACATTTTGCCCAAAGGAATTGTTGCCTTCATGTCTTAGCCTTCTCTTTGTAAATTCCTTCGTGCAAAAGTCCGAAGGAAATCCTTCGGGCATTTTGTCCGAAGGAATTTACCTTTGGTTTCTCTTGGATTTTCTTTGGACAAAAGTTCGAAGAAATCCTTTGTCTTTTCCCTTGTCAATTTTTGAAGGAAAATTCCCCTTCGGGCCTTCTGCCTTTCTCTCCTTCAAATGTGCTCTCTGCCCTCTGCAAGGGCACCTTGGGTCCAAAGTTGTCCTTCAGACCCTGCTTGAACGGTCCCATTTGTAACCTGCTTGCCCTCCACAAGGGCACTTGACCTTCAGAGCTTTTGTGAAAGACTTGTATTCCTTTGAAACTGGCCCATTCCTTTGCCAAAAGGCTTGTCCAAGGTAATTGCACAAAGCGAAATAAGCCCCAGATCAACCTGAAAACCTACAAGACTTGGATCACTCGGCGCTTTATAAGAACAAGGCCATTTCAAAGGGAAATGTCACAATTGCAGTAAGGTGAATACATCAAAGACTGGCTGCTCAGGGCAACAGGGAAAGAAGGGAGATCGATTTTGGCCTGTAGGACCAAAAATGGTCAATAGGGTCAAGATTGGGATTTATTATAGTAGCATTTTTTGGCTTGTCTTCTTGCTGGATTCCAATTTTGGCTTTTTATTCTTGATATTTAAGATGTGGAGCAAACATGATTGTTTGATTTTGTTTCTCTTGTTGCACAGCTTCTAATTCGTTTGATAGGGGGAGAAGATATAGCATTGGTTGGTCTTCGATCAGTCATTGGTGATAGTACAAGTTGATAGGGTTGCTAGCACCTTCAGTGTTGAGCAAAGGTCGTCAGCGTTTATTGGCCATCAGGAAGATGTGCCATACACAATACATGTTGGTCACTTTAATGGGCCTCTGTGTGGAGCTTTATGTGGATCGATATAGATAGAGATGCTTTGATCTGGTTCTATTATAGTACGACATGGATGATTGCAGGAGATGAGCAGAGTTTGATCGTGTTCATCAATCTTTTATGCCACAACTCACATGACAAACTTCTTTATAGAGTGGCATCAATTTTAATCAGTACCAATAGGTATAGTGCCCAATTGCAATTGCATCATAGTTTCTTTGATGATTTTAAAGTCATTGCTCTAACTCTTTTATCTTCTATACACCTTTGAATTCAGGGAGTGTTTGATTATGATCCAAAGTTTTATTTGTTTATTTGATAAATAAATCAGGGCATGCATCTCATTCTGAGACACCCCTATTATATAATAATCATAAATTATTGTTTTACTTATACATTAAGTTATTAATTTGGGATTTTGATAAATTAGTAGTTAAGTCTCTTACAAACATACTTGTAATTTACGATTTACCCCATATATTTATGGAATGTTTCTCATTTAAGAAGTCAAGAATGATTTTTTACATCAATATATCTTTATTGGTTGGTTTTCCCGTGCAAATTACATTACTTACGGACTTGAAAGTAGCCTAAACGAGAACTTCTAAAAGGCCAGTGAGACTTATAAATTATTGAATGCCATTGACAGATGAAAATTTGAATGTCCCTCGTAAATTTGTCTTGGGCTGTCAGCGTGGTGAACTGAATGATTCGGTAGAATTTAATGCCAAAGCTCGAGTTGTCAGTTGTTTTGATTGATGGAATTGAAAGCCAATTAATGAATATGTCCGATTTGATGACTGTTGTATCTGGACTAGAAATGGAGTCATGGATGAGACAGAAGACAGTTTTCACAATGGCTGGCAATAGCAATAGGTAGGTGGATGTGCGTTTAAAAATATTTATGACCTCCTAGGTACATATGTTCTGTTAAATATTTACGACCTGCATACCTTGTCCCTTTTGGATTTAAATTTGATTTAAGTTTATTTGAAAACGAGTTTTTTTTTTTTAATTTCCTAAGTTCAACTATTGTAAAGTACATACAGTCAATTACACTGCCAATATTAATTAATTCACAGGTATTTGATGATTCAATTAGTTGTGTATATGTTATTAGGGGGATTTTTGTTTAAAAAAAATTGTATTAAGAAAATATTAATAAATTGTCATGTCAATTTTATTTAACAAATAAAATAATAAATGAATAATTTTTTAAAAAAATTTGAGGTTAAAAAATAATAAAAATATTTAAAATTTTAATATCAAGTAAAAATATTTCTTATTCATAAATTAATTGTCTTTGTTACTCAATATAATTATTTATCATAACATAATTAATAAATAACAATATATATTAAAAAATATATATACATATATATATAATTAATTTAATTAGTTTAATATTACCCTCAAATGTTAAGATATTTCATTTTTAAACAAAAAATTATTAAAGACTCAATATATTTAAAAATTTCTAATACAGCCCAAAAATTTTCCTTACATCTCATATAATAATGAATAAAGAAAGATTATGATAATAATATGCCTACGAAAAAAATTATCGACAATCACGCCTAGTATTTTCAAGCACCTTTCTAACCATTTTTGGGTGTGCACCTACATCCTTTAGTGCTCCTAATTTCTTATGATAATTCACAAATAACTTTGTAAGTTGTCTACCTAATCTTAAACTTACCAAAATATAGATTTTTAATAGGGAAGTATAATTTTCAAAAGTGTTACTCTTATATGTAGATACTTAATTGTTCATTTTGTTTTTAAATGATTTATATTGTTAAAAAATAAAAAATAAAAAAATCTAAGAAATGTTTTTTTATGAGAAATTTATTCTTAATTTCTTTGTTTGTATTTATGTTGGATTTGCATTGCATGTTTTCGAAATCAAATGGTGTATGTTTTATGTTGATATCATGATGCTTTCTAGTCACTAGTTCAAACCGTTAGTTATAATCTTACACATTAATAATCATTTTCTAAATAGTTGTAGTCTATGACGAGTCTTTCCCTTATAACATTCTAAGGTGTTTAAATTTCCACTCCTAAACACTTCTTGCATCATGCTTGGAGTTGATCATGTAATATTACATCAAATGCTGAAAATCAAAGGGATCTTATTTGTATATCAAGCCCTATGACATAATAAAAAATAACCACATGTGAGTTTCTCTTTGAATTTTATATAGATCGGAGTTGTTTAATCACATGATCACTTTCTTGAGGTTTCGATTGATGAATAAGTTCTTAGGTATACACAAATCCAGATTTAAAAGTTATTTGATTATTAGAAAAAAATATATCTAAAAAAATGTCGTGATGCAATTTTAGTACACATTTTTTAAAGGAATTTGAGGAATCATGTTAGAAAAAATAACGATTTACAAAAGCTCATCTCTTGATGAGAAATAAACAGTCCTCAACAATTATTATTAACTAGCATTTATACATGAAGTTGCAAAATAAATCAGGAGAGATGTTAATGTTTGATTTGCTTATTTTTGTTTTTAAATATGGTTTTTTTTTAAGTATTGGTTTATGTAAGTAGGGTATTTTTTATTTAATATAGATGAATCTTAGATGATCCCATAAAATGGACCATCAAAAACAAGGTTAATATTGTACAAGCATTCATTAAAGGTGCCACGGTCCTATAGATAGGGCCAACATGGGACAAGTAAACATATTAAAAAATTATTAAAATTAACTCAATAATGCATAAAATAGGATTTCTATAATCACTTAAAAGTCGTATTTGAGTGCTAAGAGTGCTACTTGAGACAACCTATTCTTAGCTTAGCCCTGGACCTATCTTAGAGCCTATTGTCACACTTTTCTAGCCTTTGTGTAGACCATAAGCATCCATAGTCAACTAAAACACAGTCTTAGACCCTCATTTCCCAATCCTAACCCTTCATGCCCAATAGTCGTCCAGTTGGATATTAACATCACATTAAGGACACTAGAGCCACATGGCACTAGTGTCCCCAAAATGGTGCTAATGTCTTTTATCTTATCTTTCATGAATGAATGTATTTTCAAAGGTAAAACCCCGCTAAGGTTAGACTAGGCATATTTTATTATCTGTACAAGCTAAAAAACACTATAAATACATGACTTTTAGACCTTTATTCACTAGATGGAAATTAGATGCAAAATACCTATTCAAACATGAAACAAGTTGAGCAAAATCAAGGTTATTAATTCCTATTCTACCCTACTTCTACATACTACCATCTATAGTTGCCCTAGCTTAGATTTTCCATATTTCCAATCTCAAGCATATTCAAGGCATTCAAGACCATTATCATTCTAGCATCACTTACACTTGCACCAACACTTAGGTGGGGAGAACTGCATCATACTTGATCCCTCCTCATAGTATTGATATGTAGGCAACTCTATTCACAACAATGCATTGAGAATGTCCAGCCTATCTTACTAACAAACATACTTTTTAGTGCATGCTTTACTTGTAAGGAGGATTAGTTTTTGCATCATAAATCAGTTATTACAAGTATAATATAGAGTTTTAGACTTTGTGCAGTCAGGAACAAGACCCAAAAACATAGATGTAGGTGCACCCAAGAGTTTAGAGCAGTCCTACACAGAGGACACTAACACCATTTTCAAGACACTAGAGCCACATGGTACTACTATCCAAATGTGTTTCCACTGTCTAGAAGGGGTTTTGATATAGGGATACAATTGATGACACTCAAACCTATTCATATCTTAGTTTATAGCACTTAGATCTTTCATATTAGGTGTTTTCCAAATAAGTCTTTATTTGCACATATTTATTACTATTTTTAGAAAGTCAAAGCTAGTCAAAATATGTAACAAATCAGTGGTTATTTTATTCATATTATTTCACTAATTTAGACTAATCGACCCTTTAATCAAACACAAGATTTACATTAGGCTAAAACCCTAAAAGTTTAAAACATTTTGTAAACCTAGCTTACTTCGAACATTACACAAACCCTAACCCTAGATTACCTTAGGGTTCACATTTCCAGCATTTACTCAGTCTTAAATTGTAGCTTATTACCATGATTATCATGACATAATCCATTTTCTACTTCATGGTACAAAGATTTATACTTTTCTTAGCATGTTTAATACCAACTATTTATAGAAAAGTACACATTTATGTTACTCCTATCATGGATTTGGTTAGAGCTAAGCTTATTTTACACATTGGTCCTCCATCATGTGAGTCCCCTTTTTTTGAGGATAATTACTACATGGCTCACTTTAAGTTACCTTCAGCTACTAATAGACGATGAGGGCTCAGAGGACTCCTTTTGTTTTGCCTTCATTTAGACCACTTGATTATCTACACTCCCATCCTACCTCTACTACTCACCCATAGAAAATAGTAGATCTTGCAGTCTGAGATATCACTAGGTAGAACATGGTGCCTTCTCAGCCTATAAAAGAGTAGCGTAACCCTACCATCCCTCCTCATCCCAAGCACACTACAACAGGACCCATAGATCAACAAGTAGAATTTGATATAGTGGATTAGTTGAGAAATACACTGGCCAAGATATCTATATTAGAATTACTTCAAAAAGAAAAAAATTTCAAATATGTTCTTTTTCAAACACTTAATCATACCTCTGTGCCTCATGATACTAAGCCATCTTATTTTGCATCTATCATGAACACTATAAAGGATGTTGAGGATTTGATATCTTTATCCAATGAGGACTTACCTTCATAGTCAGTAATTGCTCAGAATTTATTATTTTTCATTCAAGCTCAAATAAACAACACAACTATTAAATGAGTTATAATCGACAGTGGTTCAGGACTCAACATATGTAACCTCACATTTTTATAAACCATGGGGGTTGATATAACATTTATTCAAAATACATATAAAAATATTCAAGTATTTGATGACATTCCTAGATAGACATTGGGTTATATTACATTGGACATTAGAATGGGGCCAAAAACCTTATTTACAATGTTTCAAGTGATGCCAAATCACATGCACTATAAATTGCTACTCGAGAGACCTTGGATACATGCTATGGAGATTGTACCTTCTACTATTCATAGATTCATCAAGTTTTTACATGATAGGTACCTATACACATGTCCAATAGATAATCAACCTTTTAGATATTGCAGACTCACTGAACCTCCTACCCTGAGTACATCTTCATATGGGACACCTCATGTTCTCATTTAATCCCCACCTCATAATATTCTCATTGAGTATATTCATACATATGAGGTGGGGGAGTCTAGCAAGACTATTCATATACCTCCTCCAAAACTTTGTACAGTATAGTTACCCTCACCGATGATAGAGGAATGACTTCTCATAGTACAAACATCCTCTCCCAAATTAGATGATGAAATTATCACAACACAATTACCACTACTTGTTAATTCATAAGAGGTTTACATTCTTAATTCTGACACATATTCACAAGCCACTATAGATAATTATCAACCACCTATTAATATTGATGATTATTTATGTGGATTAAGTCTTACACTGGTGGGCCCAAGAGAGTACAAAGATGATTTTAAGGCCCTTATACCTCTCCCTACACCAATAGTACCACTTATTTAGGATCCTATATCTATAGGTTCTCATACTCAACTAGAATCAATAGAAGATCCCTTGATCCATTCAATACATATGGTTACATCCATGGATATTGATTCAGTCATATAGATTCAAACAGGGAGTTCATAGGGTAGTCCACACCAGATCTTACAGATACTACTTGATAGAGGATTGATGATATTACCCACAGTCTGACACAAATTAGTCAATAGATTATCACCACAGGAATGCCAACCCTTTTAAAACTTTCATAGACTTACAAGACATGATAACAACATATGCTCAACATTACAACAAAAATGAAATAAATTTAAGGCTAATGGCACTATCTAGATCATATAGCCTCCACCTCCATAGGGATGACCACCTTCACAGATATGAGTTCCTTCACAGATATGAGCACTATGATAGAGTCATCATCGAATAGACATTCACATAATGATACATTGACCATACAAATTTTTGTAGCAGATAGATACATTCCCCATGTGGCTATAGATGATGATTCTAATCCTAACACTTACACTTTGGCATTTTTACATCACATTGGCTATCAGGAGAGTGAGTTACAGTATGATATACATTATCAGGATTCCATTGAATAATTATGCTACCAGTTTCATGTGGCCCCAAGGTGGCAAATACATTATTTTTTATTATGATCAGAGACACTCAACTATAGGTTACACTTGGAAGTACACGATTACAGGCAATGGATGCCATAGTTGATTGGTTAGATAGATGTTTGACATTCACTCTCGATCGACACATGGTTTACATATTACACAATGACATAGATGAGAAACACATGTTTCAAATAGATACTCAATGGTCTAATGTGGTTTACCCTAGGACCATGCAACAAGAATATTACATAGCTAAATATGTCATTCAGATACATAGACTCCAAACTCATGCCAAGGATAAGGCTCCACTAATACATCTAGATTGGTATGATGACCATGATGATGATGACTTATTTGAGTTTGGAAAGATTTAATATCTGACACTAGATGATCTCCCACCAGATCCACCATTTAATTATCCACATCCGATGGATGTGTTCTTGGGTCTATAGAGACACTACACTTTTCTTGTATACTATTTAATTTACATTTTTAGCATTTACTTAGACACACTTTCTTTCTCTCTTGATTTTTGTATATAGTTCATTTTAATATTACTTGTACATATCTTATATCTAGAAAATAAAAAAAACAATATAACATTCCATAAACATAAAAACATTCAAATAATTACTCAAAAACACAAATCTTATAGATTGTATGCATTACTATGTTACATTTCTTATATTTTTTAGACACTACATATGTTAGCTATCTTAGTATAGTTAGTTTCATCATACATACATGCTTCAATTATTCTTGTCAAGTGCTTGCAGATTGCTTATAAGATTTAAATCCATTACACTAATCTAGACTTGTTATTATCCACCCACTAGAGGCATATACACTGATTCATGGTTATTCATTTGACACATTCACCCACTTGGGGGAATCTTATACACAGTTTCTATTACCAAGTTATATCCTTACATTTTAGTTTTAGCATTGTTATATCTTGATATTGATCATTGCTACTCATACTCAGATTTTTTGCCAACTAACACTACTTTAGACTCAACATATGTACATCCTAGCTTTTACATAGATTTGTACTACATTTATGCATGATTTCATTTATATATTTCATATTTTAGACTTGATTGTACTTGATATGCTTCTTCCATTCAAGGACATTTGAATATGCCATTATTATTTAGCTCTATGCCACTTCTATTCACAGTAAGTATTCCTTGACATGTGCCCATGTCCCTTGTGTGTGCTTTTCTGATTGTGTATATGGAAATTTAAACATGTCCTTCTATGTGTCTATGAGCCAAATTTCTTGTTGCCTGCATATGTAGACATTTAAACATGTCCTTGCATGTCTTTTCTCAGATTTAGTGACGTGTACCCATGTTCCTTTTATTGTGGCCCCTTGGCATACTTTATGTGCCTCATTTGGTTTGTATGTATGCTTTCTTATATGCATCATGGTCATGATATTTGTATTTTCTTGTTACACACACCATTTTTGATGCCATGAATCACCTCATGCATCTACCCTTTGTAATTGGGTGTCATGATGGACATCATGCCCCATCCCCATAGGTAGCTACTCAATTCTACTCAAATTTGCTACTACATACATTAATTATATCTATCTTGAAACCCTTGTGCAATGCTAAACATTGCATACATATTACATTATATACTTATGCTCAGATTATCTTACATTATGATGTTATGTTTGCACATTATATTAGATTATCATGTAATTATCATATATGCTCTGACTAACACGCATTTTGTAGAGATATTTATTTTGTAGATAATTATTGCATAGGTTAAGCAACTACCCTAAAAGAGGGGGCATTCATAGGGGTTTATCATAGAGACCAGGCTCCTATATTGCATTCACAAAACATTTTTAACACACATGCTCAATTTCAAACAATCAGACACAGGTAAACACATGAAAAGATAATGACTCAAAAAGTAGTATAATGACATAAAATTTAGACTAGATAGACATTAGTGCCCAAATAGGGACACTAGCACCACATGGTGATACTATCCAAGATGTGACACTACTGTCTAGTAGCCCCAATTTCTAAAAAGATTAGATTGGCTAGAATAGTACACTAGGTACAATACAGGTTCACATATATCTAGTTATAGGTTTGACAACTATGCTTATATTTTGATCAAATTCACACTAGTTAAACTCAGATTCATATCAGTTTCTTAGATTAGGGGCATCAAGTGCAACATGATCATTCCCATATTCAGTTTAGATACTCAGATAAAGTTATTATAACTCAATCAAGAATCAATATACTAAGATATTAGATTGGGGCAATGTGTGTAGCACATTATTTACATATGCTCAGTCACACATAGGTTGATCAGATGGAATGTCAAACCCCATGTCATTCTATATGATATATATACTTGACATAATATTCTTGGTCGTCACCAATTATTATGCCTTACTCCATATGCATTGGTTGGCATTCCTGAGTGGCCTAGAGCTGCCTAATGCACCCAAATGGTTACAGAGCCAACATTCATAGTTAAATAGATTCAGTTAGATATTTACAACACTTTGTGTAGTTTAGTTTCAGATGCATCTACTACACATGGGTGGGCAATGATCAATTCAAAAATGGATTGAGTTCTTGAGTCACCCACACATGAGGATTGAGCAATATAGTGGCTTAGTCTAAGCTATTTAATTATTTTGATCACTACATACATACGCACACACAGACACATGTTATCACTGGATTCATGCATTTGTTTTCGTACCCAATGAGGTGTATGCATTCCTTTCCTCTTTCCCATCTCCTGACTCAGTTTTATTCAATTACTTCTTTACTCAGCACATTATTTTACTCTTGACATCTCTTAATTAAGGATTGATTCATGCACATTTCACTTATAGGTCATGCTTTGAATCATGATTCACATACACAAATTGAGATTCACATACTTAGACTTAGCTTCACAAGCTTCACGAGCTTCACTTCCTAGGTAAGTCCAGGTACACATCTTTTTCCTTTATACTAGTGATTTCACTTTGCTACATTTATAGCATAAAGGGGGGGGAAATGTAATCACCTAAAAGTGGTATTTGAGTGATATTAGTGCTACTTGAGACAACCTATTCCTAGCTTATCCATAGACCTATCCTATAGCCTATTGTCACACTTTTTTAGCCTTTGTGTGGACCACAAGCATCCATAATCAGCTTAAACATAGTCTCAGACCCTCATTTACCAATCCTAACCCTTCATGCCCAATAGTCTGCCAGTTGGACATTAGAATCATATTAAGGACACTAGATTCACGTGGCACTAGTGTCCCCAAAATGGTGCTAATGCCTTTTATCTTATCTTTCATGAATGGATATATTTTCAAAGGTAAAACCCTCTTAAGGTCAGCCTAAGCATATTTTACTATCTGTACAAGTTAAAAGACATTATAAATAGATGAATTTTAGACCTCTATCCATTATATGGAAATTAGATGTAAAACACCTATTTAAACACGAAACAAGTTGAGAAAAATCAAGGTTATTAATCCCTATTCTTCCTTACATATACATACTACATCTGCAACTTCCCTAAGTTTAGATTTTCCATATTTCTAATCTCAATAACATTTAAGGCATTCAAGACCACTATCATTCTAACATTACTTACACTTACATCAACACTTAGGTAGGGGGAACTACATCAGGGTTGATCCCTCCTCAGAGTAGTTATATGTAGGCAACTCTCTTCATAGTGGGGTTTTGAGGATGTCCAGTCTATCCTACTAACAAACACACTTTTTAGCGTATGCCTTACTTACAAGGAGGATTAGGGTTTGCATCATAAATTAGATATTACAAGAAAAATAAAAAGTTTTAGACTTCATGCATGCAAAAATAGATCCCAAAAACATAGAAAAAAGTGCACTTAGGAGTTTAGAGTATTCTAGCACAAAGGACACTAGTACCATTTTTAGGACACTAAAGCCACATGGTGTTACTATCCAACTGTGGCTCTATTGTCCAAAAGGGGATCTTATACAAGGATCCAATTGAATAAACTCAGACCTATTCATATCTTAGTTTTTAGCACTCAAATATTCCATATCAGGTGTTTTCCAAATAAGTCTTTATTTGCACATATTTATTACTATTTTTAGAAAGTCAAAGTTAGTCAATGTCTGTAACAAATCGGTCGTTATTTTATGCATATTATTTCACTGATTTAGACTACTCAAACCTTTAATCAAACATAGGATTTACATTAAGCTAAAACCTTACAAGGTTAAAAAAAATTCATACCAACATTATAATAAAATAAACTATCACATCCATCTTTCCTAATGCCATATTTTGAAGGTATTTTCATGTGATTATTATTTAATTGATTTATATGTGGTGAATTAGTTGATTGGTTCTATCTTGATCCATATATTCATGTAATGCAATCAAGATACTTAAATTTCATTCGAAAAATGGATGTTATGCAGTTATGGTGAATAAGTGTTATTTTATAATATCATGTCTTTACTATTTTATATCATGTGTATTTGATATCATGACTTAGAGAACTACCTTTTATTTGTTTGTTTGAGACGTATGTGAAACCCCCTTGGTACAAGGGAGAGTATCATCAAAGAGAAGGAAATATATGCATATTATGGGCAATGGTGAAAGAACCATGTGGACTAGTTGGTAGTCATTCTAGTTGCATGTTGGGCATTTATTTTCACCTATTTTAGCATGGGTAGTGACCATATAGGTTTGGGTGATTAATTGTGTGCTCAATATTGCTTTTGTCTTCTTTATTAGACAATTTTATAGGATACATTTACTTTAGTGATTAATATAAATCATAACAATAAAAAAAGACAATGTGTGTATCTATTATTGCAATGAATAAATGTATGTTAGGAATTATTTGCATTAATGATGATAATTTAAATGAATGAATGGGTATACACTTTGGGTTGACATAGCTTGTTAGGCATTCTTCATCGTATTTTATGATTACATTCATTATATTTCATTGGGTACATGACCCAATGGGTCTATATTGTAGACACACCATTCTAGACACAACTGGCTTCCAACCGGACTTCAGATTAATTTCTACCAAATAATGCAAATTAAGCCTAGGAATCACTGAACATCCCAATTTCATCCACACATCAGAAATTAGTACTCAGAATCATATTAAGTCATCCTTATTTGGGGTATTATCCTGTACACAATAGTAACTTGTCATGGATTCATCTCTAGTCACCTTACAACCTAACAACTCATAGTTTGGCCTTTGGACACATTAAGCGGGGCACTTGAATAATTTCTAAAGTGCTAAAATGTTAAGCAGAATGAATCAACTAATTAAACCAAATTTAATGCTTACATGAATTTTCCATGTACAATTGTGAAAATAAATTTTTCAAAAATTAAATTTTAATAAATATGAGGTCATTATGACATCATCATCCTCAAAGTCAAGGAATTCAAAATCTCTCCTTAAATGGAATAAATTCAAAAATGGAGAGCCATGCTTAATAAATGGGATCTCTAGCCCAAATATTAATTACATGTCCCATCCTTAACTCAACTAGCTTTAGGCTTAACTCACTTAGGGTTAGTTCAAACTCATCCATGGTTAATCCTAACCTAACTACACTTGGGTTAGAGTTAACTTTAGAGGCTATAAATATAAGACCTCGCCCATTGGAAAATAAGCTTTCTAGTTTAATGTTATTATGCCAAAATACCTCCAAAAATCTTCATTATTGTAGTGTTACCATGCCCATTTGCCAAGCCAAATCAAGCAAGCCAAGGTGAACAAGGAGAGATGATGCAAGATTATCATTGACAAAGACTCCATTGTCCATAAGCTGAGCAAGCCAACTACCACAACAAGCAGATTTGGATCTACAAGAAAGTTCAAATGGAGTTTCTCTTTTGCACTTTTAGTTGTGTCTTAACTGTGTTCTTTTTATTTATGCTCACCCAAGTACTTAGGCAAGAATTGTTAGTTTGTATTGAAGTTGTTTGGTTTGAATTTTATTCACTAACAAGAGACTAACGATCCTCTTTGCAATCCTATGTTACATAATATCAGACTCAATGGTACCCACACCCCACAAATTTATTTTTATGGCCTTTTAAGACCTCTTGATAACATTTTTCATGCTAAATTTTTTACTTGATGACTAAAAAAGTGAAAAATTGAAGCTCACGACTGAGACATGGGATCATGCATTTTTTCACTTGGTAGATGTGGTTTTGCTCTATGGAGTTACGATATTGTAGAGGTGGTTTTGACTTCAAGTTGTGGTTTTGTAATGTATAAGTGTGTTATGGTGTCATTAAATTTTGTCCTGCCTACAAGTTTTAGTTTTGCACTGGTTAGGTGTGGTTTTGCCTTAAAATAGTTAATTTTGCATCTAAAACTATAGTTTTGCATTGTTAAAATTTGTTTTACCTTACAATTGTGGTATTGTACTCAACATATGAGTTATTTCACTTACTAGATGTGTTATTGCATTCACAACATGCAATTTTGCACTAACTTTTTATTTTAGAGGTAAAGTGCAGTTTTGACTTGGACATGTAGTATTGACCCCGTGAAGTGTGGTTTTGAGTTAACAGTTGCATTTTTATAGGGGACATGTGGTTTTTCTCTGTGTAAATGTGGTATTGCACTATGTGAAAAAGAAAATAAAATTGAGAGCTAAATTTCAATTTTTGTTTGCTCAGGACCCAAAGGCCAAGGAAAGAAGTTTTTAGTACTTTAAAAATCAAATCATATTTACATTTGGTGCTTAAAAATTTTTTACTTGATTTTTTTTCATTTTTCAAAGTTCACAAATCAACATATAAAACCAAGGGGCTAAATTTCACATCATATTTTTCTTGGTGCTCTAAAAATGAATCCAAACTTAGACTAAGTTATCTTAAGAGCTTGCTTGTTTATCATTATATTTGTTTATTATGTGTTTTTTCAAAATAGACTTAACGAGTGACTAAAAATTCTTTTTCCTTTGATTTTTTATTACTTAGTCTAAGCATAGAAGGAATGTTGCTAAGGCACTCCCCAAAATCTAAATGACTTAGGTGATCCTAAAATGACTTTAAAGTCCTTATATATTTATTTATTGCATATTGGTTTGTGGGTGGGATTTCATCACCTCCTCATAAGTTATTTAGGGAAGAGTTGACCTCGGATTTCATCTCTTGGCATCGTTTTAACCCTAATCCATGGTGGGGTATATAAATCATGGTATGAGATATTACAATTACTAAGGGGCTGAGCGGCTAGCCTCTCTAATTGTAATAAAAACCTAAGTTAGGTTTGGCTAACCAGGGGAATCTACTAAGAAGTACATGGATTGAGTCTTTATGCAATGGAATAGGCCCTTGCATATTAAATTAGTCAGTGTGAACTCAATTGATGTGATTGCATTTATAGTGTTAAACACACTTGGGACCATATAGAATGTATGAAAATTATAGTTTTTAGACAGACCCCACTTTCTATAGAAATATTGTCAATGCAGGGCGAGTGGCCCAAAGTTCCATTTCATCAAATATTATTGAGAGAAGAGGGGTCCTAAAAAACTCTACTTTTCATGCACATTTAATTTTTAGATTAACAAATTATTTCATCTAAAAAAGGAGTATATAGACAAAATTTGACTATATGAAGCCACCTTGTCAGTTTTTAGGAATAAGATGATACACTTAGTTGTTTTTATGTCTTTTCATTTTACTTGCATTGTTTTGAGTGAAAAACTATCTTTTGTTTGTCACAACCACGTCAAAACAAGTCATGTTTGCACATCACTCTTTAGCCTAAAGAGGCGTTAAGTCATCCATTTGATACTACACCTTTGCCTTGGACATTTCCAAAAACTTTCATGTGTTTGTGTCACTTATTTGAAAGGGGTGTCATTATGCTACCTATTTCATCCCAAGTTTTTGCATTAGAGTTTTTTAAGTAAACCATTTATCATACCTTTTGAGTGAAATAACATCATTATGTTGTTTACATTATTCCAAAGACCTTTGCCTTGTGTCTGATAAATTTCAAAACCACATGTGCCTTTTTAGTCTATGCCTAGTACTGTTATGCTATTCATTTTGGTCTAGTTTGTTATCCATTTAAGAAACCAAGTCTTCTAAACCAAGTTTAAAATTGGTCTTGAAAAGTTCAGATTCAGATATTGATTGGTTGATGCCTATGCCTCATTTAATTTTGGCTTAGATGTTTACCTCTCACTTTTGGATTGTACAACTTGGACTAATTCCTTGCTTAATTTTAGGAACTTTTGTTCCTATATTCCAAATGTGGTCTCTTTTCTATGTTCCTTGCATCTCCTTTGTTTCTTATAACTAAGGTCAAAACTCTTTCTCCAAGTACAACCTTAAGCACGATTAATTTACATTTGAGTCTTGATCATCACTTAGGCTTGAATGTTTTACTTCTCATCCTTATTTTTGCCTACTTGGAATTGATTTTCCCAATTATTTTTATGCATATTCCTAAGGTCCAATGTATTTTACAAATGGTCAATTGTGTTTTCAAAATCCTTTTACCTAGTTTGAGTCCAAGTGTTTTAAATTGTTTAGATTGATTGCCTTTTTTTTAGACCTAGTGTGTTCCAAGTCTAGATTTTTTGTCATGCTTCCAAAAGACCTATCCTTTTACCTTTAATTTTAAACCTAGTTGTTTTAAGCCTAGCTTTGTTCTTTGTTCCCAAAGACCTTGTAACCTTTTTCCATTTTTAGACCTAGATTAGAGTTGTTTGAAACACTTTTTACAAGAGTGGCATTTGGATTTATCCATTCACTTGACCATTTGTGTGATAAATTTGACATTATAACTTGAAGACATTTTATACCAAGTATATCATTGACAAATTTAGAGAACAAATCCATTCCTAAACCGAGTTTGACATTTAGACCAAGTTTGGATAATTTACCATTTAGACCACATTTTTAGAGTTTTTATAACTCTAGCCCTTTATTTTTGAGAAATTAGTCATGGATTTTGCTATGTCTCATTACACTCATAGTGGAACCATGTACAATCCAAATTACGATAACATAGTCATAAATTATAACTTTGTTCAAGCCCCATACGACGATGATGTAGTTTGTGAGATGGATCCTTATCCTCCTTACATTGCTCAATATGTGGAACAAAGTCAAGTTTCATTAGTACATTACTTTTAAAACACACCTCCCTATTCAAAACAAGATAAAGAGGAAATGACATAATATCTTGCTAGTATGCCATAGGTTGTATAAAAAGTCCAAGTTAAACTGTACTACATTACTATGCCATCGATATATGACCCATACTTGTTTGATCATCACTTTCTTGAAAACAAAGATGAAGTTTTAGTTAGAGCCATGGAGGTAGGGGCCAATTTTACAATAGACTTCCCCCATGAAAACCTACCTAGTCTATTCAAAGTACTAAGAAATATACCTTACATTCAAATTATGGAACATGCCTCTACTAGTAATCCTCAAGCACTCATGTTGATTTCATACCAAGACCCAAATATGATTACAAGAGGAAAGGCACCATAGAGGACCAATTCACACAAATGAAACAAGCATATTAGACCTATTTAAACTTAGTGCATAATTTTAATACCATGGCCATATCGAATGCTCCACTCATGGAGCTAACTCCTTCAACACGAGTGTTAATTGATTCGATAGGTCAAGATTTTCTGTGTGTAAACCCATTTACCCAAAGTACTTTAGTAGGTAACATGATCAATATCCCATTTATTGAATATGTGACTATGGCCTCTGCATATATCATTGTGCCAAATATAGTAGATGTAAGTGTCTTCAAATCTAAGCCAAAGTGAGATAAATGTACCAACAAATAGTTTACAATAACAAGTTCATTTAGTTAATACCACAAGTGGTTCATAATAGCTGAGGGCAAGAATTCATACTTCAAAACCATAGCAAGTTACTTCCAATCCTCAACCAACTACTTCTTCAAGCATGCAATAATAGGGAGTAAGTAACCAAGCATCGACCAATGATTTATCTCAACAAAAAGTGACAAATGCTATCCCACCTGAACAAGCAGTGAATAATAGTCTATGACAACAAGCATAGTCCAATCTACCACCGTAGTAGAGGAAAAACACTACCCCACCTCAATAGAGGGCAATAAATATTCCACCTCATTAGGTAGTTAAAAATGGACCTCAATAGTCATACCAATGTGCCTCTACAATCGTAAACCTTGTCTAATCAACAATGTATTTATATTGGTCAAAGATAAATTCCAAACACTTAACAAACATATATTTAAAAATAGGTGTTTGAACAGTAAAGAGGTACAAATGTCCAACAAGTACCTACTAGGCAACTATTATCTTTTCCATAACAAGTGCCATAGATTCAAAGACAGGGCCTTGATCAACAAGTTTTCCTTATTTAACTAGGTTTGACTAGTCGACAATAAGTTCATACTCAACCTCAATATGTACAATATAGCTCACAAAGCCATATCCTCTCATCTTAACCCAAATTCCCTCAAAACCAAGGCCATATAACAATTCCAAACCAGAATATCTATCAATAATGTGTGTAATTTCAATTTTCATATCCCAATTTGTGGATGCATATTCTTGGTCAATTCCCCCATCAAACTAACATTCCACAACAAACCATTCCTCCATTAAATCCTAGTTAAGGTAATCCACCTTTTATTGACTAGCCACCACCCCAACCAAATGTGGCATATAGTTTTTTGGCCCAAGAACTAAAAAAAATGAAGTATACAATTGCTGCCATTAAAACAGGGAAGCAAACTAAGAAATTCAAATTATATGACATGTGTTCAAACCCATTCAACATGGAGTATATTCAAATACCATTTAATTCAGGTTATGAACCATCAAAATTTGATAAGTAAAAGGGTAAATGAGACCCTAAGTCACATCTAATATATTTCTTTATCACTTTTTATCCAGTGGCTTATAGTGATATTTACCTACCCCTTTTATTTCCTTGAAGTCTAGCTGGACAATTTTAGAGTGGTTCTTCAGGGTGCTAGAAAATTTAGTATCTAATTTTGACGACCTCTAAGACAAATTTTTGAAACACTTCTCCTATAAATTTGAGCATGAGAATTCATTGGTAGATTTGACTTAGGCTAATTAGAAAGTCAGTGAAAGCTTTGTAAGTTACCTACAAAGATGGAGAGCACTTGTTAGTTGATTCACCCACAATTTACCAAATAAATAATTGGTCATTGTGTTTGTTGTAGAAAAGTCTACTGTTTAGTTTTTGTGCTTAGTCACATGCTTAGAAATTAAGCCAAGTCATTTTTATACTTGATACAACTAGATGAAAGCATAGTAAAGTCTATGGCACACAACATTTAAATGCATTATTGTGTTGGCATCAATTTCACATAAGGTATAAGCCTTATGTGCTCACTTGAAGTGCAGTAGTGAAGGGATCGAGGATCCCACATTGGGATAGTTAAAAAATAGTGAAACCTTAGCCTCAATGGGACTTAGTCATTTTCAAAAAAATCTTAGACAAGTTCATCGGTACAAGGCTATTTTAGATAGGATCAGTAGGCATGAGACTATTCAAGGGGACTAGTTTTGGCCATGGTGGTGCAAGCTAGTATTAGACTAGTTCCAGTTTTCTAGGGGTGTATGTCTTTTAGATAGTAAGTAAAGTGCCATTTAGGTGCTTAGTGGAATGGGGGAAATACCTCTTACTCAGAGACTCATTCATCCAGCTAGTGCTTTAGGTGTAGGGGTCAAATCTCAGGCACATGCCTTTTTCAACACTTAGGAGAATTTCTAACCTATTAAGGGCTTGCTACTTTAAACAGAGATGTCATTGATGTTGGGGTTAAACCTTCAAAAGGAAATATGTTCATATATAGAATTTATACTATCATAACTACTAGACTCAAGTAAAAAACACAAAATAAAGGTGTAACCATCTAAATAATATCAAAACTTCAATTGTTCTCAATAACATTCTTCATTCATCCACAGTTTCTATATACAAAGTTCATAACATGAAAACAAATCTTATGCTCATCTTTGAAACTACTCATGCCTAGTGGCTCACAAATGAGCTTGGGATATACATTTAGAATACTTAACCTAGTTCATGAAGATCACAATATAATAATGGTGTCTATTGATTTTAGCAGAGATTCACTAATAGTAATCACCTCCTTTAGCTTTCAGGTTTACACTCATTTTATAGGTAGAGGGGCATATTCTTACCAAGTTAGATGGGCATACATTGGGTGCTAAGCTATCACTGGGGTTTGCTATGTCACTGGATCCACTACTATGACACCCATGCTTTCCAACCACCATATGCAATCACTTAATGACATTTTCCTTCAAACCCAGGTGCTAAGAAACTACCTACAATGTGGTACAAGATCTTCAAAGACTCTTCCAAATGGCGTTAATAGTTTTAAAAGGACAATCATTTGTAATGACTACCATATGAGGAGATGTGTTGAGTTGGCATGGTCTACTTGGTTAGCTCAAAAGGGGGCCTAACATTACCCCATATAAAACTACTAGTCCACCCTCAGACTAATCTTTTAGTTCCTTTTTGTACATAATTTGGGCATGCTCTACTACAATTTCACCTTGACGTTCTTGAATCCCAAGATGGTGAGCTTGATTTTTTCTACAGTGCCTTCTACTTTTGTTGATGTAGCCTCAAGCATGAGCATGTCTGAGCTTTCCATTTCTTTTCTAAAGGCCTATATCCTTTCCTTAGCTTTCTCCACCCTGCCATCTAAAATATCTTGTTGCTCACTCACCTTTGTTGAAAGGTGTAGAAAAGACTTTCCAGTTCTTATTCTTGGGTCTTCAATTAGGTGCTTAAGGCATTGAATTGCACCATCACTTACACATGCTTGGTCTTGCTCACAGTAAATGCATACTTCACTAAAGCATCCTTCTCATCTTTTATCTTTTAAAGGTGCACATTGATGAGTGATGCTTGAGTGGTGAAGTTGGAAAAGATGACATCCACTTCTTTTACGCTCTCTTCTAGTGTGGCAAAGAGGTCCTCCACTACATCGAGATTTTTATTTATCTCTATTTTGATAGCTTCATAGGGGTCTTCCTATTCCTCCAGTGCTAGCTTTATTTGGGGAAGCATCTATTCTACTAGTGCACAAACCTTATCAACCTCTTTCATTTCTGAAGTATCCATACCATCCAAAAGGGATGGATCCAACTCTTCTACATGCTTGACCATCTACTAGAGTTTTGAGATTCATCATGTTTACCTCTTCTTTTGCTTTGAGTGCAATATATTTCCACCTGGTAGCATGAACATCATTAACAATGTTCTTGTGTGCCACTTTAGAGGCCATTTTGAGGAGGGCATTAGCCGACCTCATAGGGTTCATATCCCCAGGATTCATGAGTTGGTAGTCATGCCACTCTTCTAGTTTTTGGGCACTTAGAATCACTTTCATAGGCACCTCGAACTAAGGCTCATCCATGTAGGAATCGAGGGCCCAAAAAACTTGATGGCACATCAAGGTCATGATAGCTCGAGGGGGCATGTACTCCATCATATATAAGTCATCATCCCATGTGAACCCTCTCTGCACTTTATCCCTATATCTTGGCTCAACTCCTCATCCTTGATGGTTACCTCTGTATGCTCCTGCTCCCCTCCACTAGTGCTAGTGCTTTCTCTATTGCCCTATCCTTCTTCTTCTCTTAGGGTTTCTTCATCGGACTTCTCCCCTTGGTCTGCCTCTTCTTTCTCTTTGACATTAGTTTCACCATCTTAGTTTTGGAGGGGTTTTTCCTCAAAATTTTCCCCTTGTCCATTTCTTCTTCTCATTGTATTTCTTTGGAATGAACCTCTTCAGTGTTAACCTTACTCCCTTCTTTCCCTAGTGGGGTCTCTACTTCCTCCATTTTTTCTATTGAAGTGCCAACATCACCTTCTTTATCTTCAAGCACCCCTTTATAACTTGGGCACACTTGTTGTGTAGGTTCTTGTGCTAGGCTAGAGTGGGCGCTAGGCACCTCTTCAGTTGCCTTCTCCTTCTTAGGTTTTGTATGAGTAAAAACCTTTTCCTCTTTCTCTTTCTTCATTTTGGCCTTTTTTTCCTGGGTTGCCTTCTCTTCTAATTTTTTCTTCTAAGTCCTTTCTTCTTCAACCTTCATTTTCTTGGCCCACGCCTCATTTATTTTCTCTTTCCTTTATCTCCTCGGCCTCTATATGATCAATTTCAACTTAGGACATGCCCTTGGCCCTCATGGTCTCTTATTTATGGTGTAACTTAAATGTTGCATCAATGTGCTCTTGGTCTAGGCCCATATCCTCCCATTTGTGCTTCAACTCTTCTTTAGTTGGTGCATTTGAGGGTGTTGCTTATCCATGCACTTCTGCCTCACCAAACTTATCGTATGTTTCTCCTTCATTCTTTCTCCTCATCTCCTACACCTTCTGCTCCTTCACTTCTTTCCTATTCTCTTAGGCCTCAACCATCTCAATGGCTTCTTTTGACATCTTGACCTTTGTCATTTATTCTCTTCTTTCCTCTAGTTCTTGCACCCTCTGCATCTTGACCTCACTGAAGCTGAGTTTCTTACATCTTTGCATTTTATTTTCCAATTCAATCTAAAAATATGGAGAGGGGTTCTATTCACTTGATGATGAGTCATCTTCCTTGGGCACTATGTATACACCCCTCCCCATTGCTTCTTCCTCAACTCCTCTTCCTTATTTTATGTCAGATAAGATTATCTTGGGTGCCACAGGAGCAACCTTTCCCTTCTTCTTTGTGCTATGGGAAATATTTGGCATAAATTGCACGTTATTCATTGAGGAGTCCAAAGGAGAGGCTTCTTATTCTAAGGTGATCTTGAGCCTTAGCCACTACTCTATCTCTTCCAAAGTCTCCCCTATCTTCTTCTTGGGAGACTTCTTCTTCTCTATTGGCATCGGTGTTCCTTCATCCCCAATCTAGATTGGGGGGTCTTCACTCTACTCATCTCTCTGTTCGATGCTAGAGTCTCATAGTATAATCTATAGATGTAGCCTAGTATGGTGGCCTCTTGGATGGGATCAATGTCTAGGTGATCTAATGCATCTTTTTTGTCCTCAGTGGCCTTCCTATCTATGTGGGTGAATTGGCACCTAATCCTACACCTTTCCACATCTAGTTCCTTTAATAAAATGTCTATCTATTGTGCATTAGGGATCTGGTGCAGTGTGTCCCTAAAGTACCTTGATGAGAAGGTGTAGGGAAGCTTTATCCAACTCGATCTATTACCATCTAATAGTGCCAAGTGCACCACACAATAGTGTGGCATCACAATAAATATTATCATTCCATATAGGCTCTTGGGGAGCTTCTAAGGAATGTGCCACTCTAGTTTGAAGGATTCTATGTATTTCTCATACCATCACATCATGTGTGTTTTATATTTGGTGTTGAAGGAGGTGGGGCAAGTGAAGTATTTATAATTTTGAGTTGGGGAGTCAATGTGATCTATAAAAACCTAGAGGTTATCCTCATCCCCATCTAGAACTCTAATTTCTTCCATGATGATTAATATAAGGATGGAACCTCACCTAAAGGTCCCATTTACGCTGTGGCACTCTAGTGTATTTTTCACCAACTCTTTGGTGATGAAATTTACATTATTGAATTGCATGCCCTGCACCATGTGATAGGTGATACAAGGATACACCTTTGTCACATCGACCCATTGACCATCATGGCATAGTTTTGAGCTCATGAGGCACATCATCATGCTCATGTTGGGGTCTTTGCAATCTTTGATGGGGAATGTAAAATCCCTTTTTTGTAACTTATGAGATTTATAATACATTCTACCTTTTCATCATCATCCATCAACTAGTGGATGTCTTGATCGACATCAAGGAGATCAATTATTCTCCTTATCAACTGCATTAAAATATTCATGAAACTCCTTATGAAATAGATGTAGTCCTCATATATGTACGAGAGTAGGAACTATACAAGTTATTTTAGCTTCTTGAATTAGGGTAACTCATAGAGTTGAGTTACACTAGAAGCTATCAACTTATCTTGATTTGAGACATCGAACAAGGTTGTACCTTAATTTGACTTGCACCCTATGTCCACCATCCAATCTTATGTCAGGGCTTTTAAGTGACTTGATGTGTGGTGGTTATACTCCTTTAGTTGATAAGTGTGTACAAATGAGAGCTGATATTACCCCACTACAACCTATAGAGGAAATTACATATATTGATAGAATATCTTTGTTAACACCTCAGTGTCAACTTTCATGACGCTAATTAATTTAATTATCTATGTCTTAGCTTTGGTGGTCATCATTTATTCCATAATCTTAACTCACTTAGGTTCCTATTGTGCCTATACAGAGCTCGATGCCTTGCATTTCTTTACCATCTTAAATTAGCTTATGTTTAACCTTGGTAGGTATAACTTGTTGAAGCCTCGAATGGTGGTCGATGATTTTATAGTCACAAGATCTATGATTGTACATTCAAAATTTGAGATTGATTGGCTATTAATGGTGGCCTAGGTGATAAATTCTCATTCCAACTATATATTTTGTGCACAATTCTATCTCAACCCCCATTTAGACCAATGTCAATGTGAACACAATTCTCTTGTAGCTCAATCATGTACTTTTGGTGCTTTGGGTTATTTGAACTCTCACTTGGTACAGGGTTTTCACCTTTAGCTCTGTGGTTTACACACTTTGGATCTCTGGTTTGCACACTTAGTCTCAATTTAGCTTAAGGTTTGTAACCTAAGATTTTCATTTTGATGCCTTTTATACTCTTTTCTTATCTACCATTATTAATGCTAGTGATTTATGGTGGTGACACCTTGATTTCTTGGAAAATCCAAAATTTTGAAAAATTTGTAGAAATCCTTTGTCATCAATGCATTAAATGTGTATCTTTGTGCCTCCACTACCACTTTATTAAATTATCTCTAATGTTAATTTGATGAAGTGACATTAAATTCAAATGGTCACTTCCCACTCAAATCTAGGTGGATGCTAAATATCTTAGATGATTTCTCTCTTACACTTGTTCACTTGGCATGACCTTCACCTTCTTTGTGGCAACCTAGGCACAACACCATACATAGATGCGATTTAGCCTCCTCGGTTCCACTTTATATTTTAGATACGCTTCCATTTCAATTATGCTTCTCTATTTTGGTGAATTTCTTACACTTCATCTTGCCTTGGTCTATCTTACCCCATACAAACCCCTTACACTGACCCTCTAATGCTTTATTTTATTTTCTAGGTCTCTTGTACATGGTCAAATTGTGCATCTTCACTTTCCTTTTTGTGCCCAACCTTGTTGAGAATCTTCACCTTGTTCTTTGGTCTTTGGTGCATGATCAATTGATGCATCCATTTCAAACTATAGTGTAAAGGTTATCCTTGTGCTTATGTACTTTGTCATGTTGTTCTCAACTCTTCAAAGTCTAGTAACATCCTCACACCTAAGAACTTAGGTGTCTGGCCTTAGGTGCTTAGAAATCAAATGGGCTTGACTCACCCGACTAGTATAATGCATAGAAGTGCTAGATTAGTTAATTATTGGGCTTCCAAGAGCCTTATAATGTTTATTTTATGCACATATATCTTGTGCTTCTTCTACTTGCATCTAGTGAGCTTCACGTGCCCACCACTTAGATGTCTATCCTCATGCGCTTAGAAGGTGCAAGTGCTCGACTCACCTAATTAGATTTATGTGTGAAAGGCTAAATGAATTCATTGGAACTAGGTTAATTCATGTGCCCATAACTCAAGTGTCATGGCCTCATGTGCTTAGGAAGTACAAGTGTTTGATTCACCTAGCTAGAATTATGTGTGAAGTGTTAGTAGATAAGTCCTTTCAGCCATTGTGTGCTGCTTATTTCATATTTACACTATACAAAGAATAAAACAAAAGAAAAAGAACAATTTGGCTTGTGCTAAACTATATTTTGGTTAGTTTAACTCAAACTGACTAGTGACAAAGAAGTTGATGTTCTTATGGTGCAATCACCATCCTACTACCTATATGACTTCAATTGGTTACCATTAAAATGCCCTAGGAGCATTTTGCTGAACAACATGAGTAACTTGCATGCACCTATCTCCAATATGTGTTGGATGATGTAGGGGCCTAGCCACCATATTTGTAATTTTTCTGGGTGCTTAAGGAACTTTGAGTCATAGAGTAGTACCAATGTGCAGATTAGGAATTTGACTCAAGAGAGGACGGTTAGTTTGGTGTTAATTCCAAAAATGAAATCAAAATTGAAATAAACACACTAGCATAACATCTCTAGGCCTAGTTAATAGGGGGAGCTTAGTTAACAAAACATAAATGGAAAACACAACTAAAAAGTAAAAGAAACCTTAATTTTATCTTCTTTGGATGCTCCAAAATGTTTGTTGTAGTGGCTTGCTTGGTTTGTGCTCATGAAGTCTACATCAATGGAAGCTTGGCTACCTCCATCTCTCCTTGGCACCTTGTGTCTTTGGCTTGGCTTGGTTAAATATTTGGAAATTATAACACTAATTTTCATGAAGCTTTGGAATCAATTTAGCATTATAACTTTAGCATGTGAGAGCTTAAAATTCAATAGGCAAGACCTCCTATTTATAGATTTTTAGAATGGTTTGAGGATCAACCATGACAATCCATCTCAAGATTGAGATGTGTGGCCATGAATAAATCCAAATATGAAATTCATTATACAAATATCCCCATTAATATTTGGGATATATGGGTATTGAATAGGCATGAGGGTCTTAATGAGGCATAGAAGACCCATAATCTTGATATTTTATGTATTTATGGCTTATGGATGCCACCCCATATGATGATGTCACCTAATGATGCAATTAATAAAAATCAATTTCCAATAAATATTTATTCAACAATTTTTATGGAAAATTAACTTAAGGCCCTAATTTGGTTTAATTAGCCTAAAACATGATTAGTCAACTTTGGTGCAAATTTTGGCTCTTGGTGCAGAAATCAATCAAATTGGTCAAAATGTCTTGTTATTGGTCCAAAATTTGACTAGATTGGGATTGGAAGTCAATGTCAAATGTGTTGGATCCATTATTCCATTTAGGATGTTTTCAACAACAAATAACAAAGGCACATGTCTCGTGTAAGATATTTGATAGAAAAGAGCAATCTAGAGCATCCAGGTACAAAATTGGCATTTTGACTTGAAATGATTTGATCAAAGTTAGCTGACCCATAAATTGCATTGCCCTATTTAATGATACTCTAGCCAAAATTGGCACTTGAATATATAAACTTCTACTCATTTAATTCATTTTAGTGTTTTAAAGCCAAATTGTGTACTTTGGTGGAAATTGGTCAAACTCTTGGTTAGAGGTTATTAGTGGCCAAATTTAGGTGTCTACAGTTTGCCCCTATTTGAGAAGACATTGCAAGATATAAGCACAATAAAATCTTCTTAAGGAATTAAAAGGTCCTATATGCCTACAACTTCAATGATGATGAACTAACTGCATGATGCCCCTCGAGGGAATGGTTGGCACAAGAAAAGGTCAGCAAGCAGTCCCTTGAAAGAAAGAATGGAGATGAGGGGACCAAAGAAAAGGAAAATGATGGGAGGAGAACACAATGATATTGAAAAAGTAGTCAAAATCACTAAGAATATAAGTGGGATGGTGTATAATGGTTTTCCTAAAGGCAGTTACAAGCATTGTAGCCCGATAGTGGCAATGTGGTATGATAACACAATGATTTGCCCAAAAGTGGTTATAATCATTGAGAAGATGGAACTGCCCTAGTTAGGACAAACAAATAAGATAACAGCATGCCCTTGTATGGGAATAAAGAGTAAAGTAGTGACAACATAATAATTTTCCCAAAGGTAGTTATCATCATTGAGAAATGCAGGTGGGAAGGTGTGCAATGATTTGCCCATAAGCGATTAAAATTATTAGACCTCGATTATGGCAAACATGATTGATCAACTAATTGATGATGGCAACTTAACACAAAGGGTAATGATGAATTAGAACAACCTATTAGTAGGGAGATGGGCGTTTGAACTAACAAAGGTTGAAATTCTTTCATGGTTAATTACTCTATTTGGGATATGATTGGGATTAAATTGAGATACTTGTGTTGAAGAGATGTCAATGCTGCTATTTGCTGAATAGACTTCTTGAAGTTGATTTTTGTTATATCATGTGTCGATAGGCATCATGGTATAACATCATGAGGACTTGGCTGAAATATGCATAAGGACTGACTTCTGAAATCCAATATTCAATAGAAAATAATGCACCAATGATAAAAAAGCCATGATGTCAATGTTGGGAGATGAATATGGATGGATTCAAGTATAGGTGCACACAATGAATCACCCAATGAATGCACATAGACTAAATCAAGGCAATAGTGTTGAAAGCAAACAAACAAATAGATAAACAAATAAAATAAGCAGAAACAAATAAATAAATAATGTAATAGAAACCATACAAACATTGCCCCTAGAAAATAGGTGACAACTTAATAAATAAACAAAATGGGGGAATAGAAGAAAAGGAAGGGGGTGGTCAAACTATCTCTAGATACACTAGGCAAGTAGACGTTGCCTACATATATCTATGGATGTAATATCCAACAAAAACTTTAGACCAAATGTAGTTCTCTCTAGAAATGGGAAGAAAATGAGAACTAATGAAAACAAACAAAATGGATGTGATAGAAGAAACAAAATGGTTTTGTAAAATGGTAAGTGCATGGGATAAAATGCCAAGGATGGGGAAACTAAGTAACAAGTGTTTTGCTTACAACTTAGTAAGGGTTCCCAGAATCCTTAACGAAGAAGTGGTCAATATTTTTGATTTTTCCTAACGGTTTTACAAATGTTTTTTTGGAATTTTGAGTATCTCAACTCGATTGAGAATGACAAGATAATAAATGGTATAATTTCACAAAATGGTACGAGTTTTACTTAGATTGCTCACAAAATGATGAAAGCATGGTTTAGGTTGCTTTCAAAATAATGAGAGCATGGCTTAGGTTACTCATAAAATGGTGAGAGTGTGGCTTAGGTTGCTCACAAAATGGCAAGAGTGTGGTGGAAAGGGTGATTGAGCTGACCTCAACAAGTATCGAACACTACCCACATAGTCCCAAAGTAAGACCTCAAGTCATTATAGTTTTTCCCTATAGTGGAGGAGTTCAACTAGTGTAGCAGTCAATTCAAATAAAATAGGCACAATTGGTATAAAGACATATTATGACATAGGGAATGATAAGTTGGTATGTTAAGGTGTCATAAACAAATGTTGCCCCTAGTTTACCCATAAGTGGTTATAACTATGACACAACGGCCTAGATCAATGGCAGTAATCTACCCATAGGTGATTATGATTCGTATTAAGATCGGTGATAAGAAAAGAACAACAAAAAAGGATGAAACTACTGAAACTTCTATCATACTGCTCCAAAATATTTTCTCTATCTAGAATTAATGAAACAATTACTAAAATTGATTGGACTCATTGGTGCTGAAAAGGTATAACCAATGGTTGGTTGGTCAATAGAATGGAATGGTAAAATGGATAAGGCTAAGAGGACATATAAGAATGATATTTGTATAAAGAAGCATAGTGATAAAATGACACAACTGAAATGGTTCTTATAGATAATACACCATAACACTCAAGCATAGTATTACTTGAGGTGAATTATATTCATCAACTCAAAAAGTTCATCTTTGTCTAGTGTGGTGAGCCTATATGCTCTTGATCCATAATCTATAGTAAAGATGAAAGGCCCTATCTAGTTTGGTTTGAATTTAGCTTTATGCTTCTTCTTGACCATGATATTCTTTTAGTTTTTTGTAAGAACAAGATCACCAAGTTCAAATGTTTTATGCTTGACACAATGATTGTAGTGGCCTTTAAGTTTGTTATGATATGTTTGAAGATTTTTGAGCGTAGCTATGCATTTTTCATTAAGTAGGTCTAGCTCTTATAGGTGAACTACTTGATAGTCATGATCATCTAGGACATGCTTGAAAGATATGCATAATGAAGGCAACTCGACCTCAGTGAGAAGGATGGATTCTATACCATAAACAAGTGAATATGGAATGGCTCTTGTGAGGGTACAATGATTGGTATGGTATTCCCAAAGGGTGTGGAATATCTGAAGGTGTCAATCATGACTGGCATCATTGACAATCTTTTTGAGAATATTGACAATGGTTTTGTTCGATGCTTCACCCTGGCCATTACCTTAAGGGTAATATGCTATATAAAAATGTTGTGTGATGTTATATTCAACACATAGCTTGTTAACATCCTTATTCTTGAATGATCCTCCATTATTAGATATAATTTTAGAGGGGATACCGTAATGGCAAATGAGATAGTTGAAGATGAACTTGGAAATTTGCTTTCTAGTCATGTAAGTGAGGGGTATAGCTTCAACCCACTTAGTGAAATATTTTGTGGTAGTAAAGATATCTTTATGGCCATCAGATGAAGTGGGATTGATATTCCCAATGAGGTCAAGGCCCCATGTAGCAAATGGCCATGGTGTCAACATTGGTTTTAGAGTCTTAGCTAGGGCATGAATTAGATTAGCATACCGTTGGCATTTATCACACTTCTGTACATTTGAAACTACATCTACATCTATTATGGGCCAATAATAACCATTACACAAGAGATATTTGGATAGAATGGCCCTACTAGAGTGGGCTCCACATACCCCTTCATGAACTTCCTATAATGCTAGTGTAGATTCTATCAAAGTTAAACAATGAAATAAAGTTCCATCAAAACTATGATAGTAAAGGGTTGATCTAAGTAGAGTATAAAAAGTGAAGTGATGGATAAAGGCTTTGGTTTATTTTTAGGATAGGTTAGGTGGTATAACTTGGTCATGAAGATAGTTATAAAGGTCTGAATACCAGATAGAATTAGGACCAACAATATCACAAATCATTGCCACAGTTGAAGGTTCATGAGTTGGTGTGACCAAATTCTTGATGAGGAACTGATACTCTCTAGCTTTGTCTATTTGTTGAATTAGAGATCCAATAGTGGCCATGGCATTTGTAGTTCTATTACTAGCCCTTGGTATATTCTCAAACTAAGTGTCGACAATTTGTTGCTTGAGAGTGTTGACCATGGATTTATATGGAACCAACTAGTCATCTTTAGTCTAAAAATGGTCTATAATTTGATTGATGATTAATTGAAAATCACCATAAACCTTTAAATGAGATATATTCCATTGTACAAATTGGCAAAGCCCTACAACAAGTGCTTCATATTTAGCCATGTTATTGGTACAAGGAAAGCTAATCTTGAATGACTTAGGGATTAGATCCCCCTATGGTGTAATAAATAAGAGGCCTACCCCCGATCCATGTGCCATGAATGATCTAGAAAAATACAACTTCCATTACTACTCCTCAAGAGATGTGTCAATGATGGTCATTATGGATTCATTAGGAAATTAGAATATGAATGGCTCTATGTCTATAAGAGGTGCTTCAACAAGCTGATCTACAAGGAACTATCCCTTGATTGCCCTCTGATTGACATACTCTATGTCAAACTCACTAAGAAGCATGATCCACTTAGCCATTCTAACTTGTGAAGCTATTTTAGATAGTAGATACTTGAGCAGATCTACTTTTGAAATGCCCATGGTCTTATTGTTCAACATGTAGTGTCACAATTTATGAGTTGTGAAGACCATGGCTAGCATGATTTTTTAATAGGCGTATCGTTGTGTTCATATGTGACCAATGTATGACTTAAGTAGTAAACTGCATGCTATTTTTATTTGTCATCATGTTGAGTTAGAAGTGCTCCCAAGGCACTATCTGTAGCTGATAGGTACAACAAAATGGTTTTCTTGGCATAGGGGGTAATAAAATAGGCATATTTTCTAGGTAATCTTTTAGCTATTGAAAAGCTACTTGGTAGTGATTATCCTAGTGAAATGCAACTTCCTTCTTTAAAATATGTGTAAATTAATGACACTTGTTTTCTAACTAAGATATGAAGCATCATATTGACTAGATCTTTCCCTACAAACTGTAGAGCTGCTTCAAATTGGTTGGCAATGACATCTCTGTTATAGCTTGGACCTTTGCTGGATTGAATTTAATTCCCCCATGAGACACAATGAATCAAAGTAAATTCCTTAAGGTTACTCCAAACACACATTTATTTGGATTGAATCAAGCTTTTTACTCACGTAGTCTTTCAAATATTCTACGTAACATTGTTGGATGTTCGGCCCTAGTTTTTGATTTGCCTAGTATGTTGTTGTCATAGTCTTCAAAAATATCATGAATCATATCATGGAATATGATAGTCATGGACCTTTGATATGTAGATCTAGTATTCTTTAGACGAAATGGATTTACTTGATAACAAAATGTTCCCCATGGAGTGGTGAACATTGTTTTATATTGGTCTTCTGGTGCTATTTTGATCTGGTTGTATCCTGAAAAACCATCCACGAGTGAAAGAATTTCATGACACAATATGGAGTCGATTATCATGTCAATATTAGGTAATGGAAATTCATCTTTAGGGTAAATCTTTTTTGATGTCTTGAAAATCAATACAGATTTTGATTCCTTTAGGCTTTTTGCTAACAAGTACAACATTAGATATCAATTCTAAGTAGTCAATGGATCGAATACATCCTGCTTTTAAGATTTTTTACAACTCCTTTACCAAGATAACAATGCAAATATACATCTTATGCAACTTTTATTTCACTAGTTTGGCATTAAGATTGACCACAAGGTGGTGTAAAACCAAGGCAGGGTCCAAACCTAGCATGTCAGAATAATCCCATGTAAAGATATCTAGAAATTCTCTCAATAGCACTGTAAAGACTTCACATTCCTCCTTAGTGAGGGACACACCTAATTTTATCCATTTTTGGTTTGATGGAGTCCTGATGTTTACCTTTGTTGTATCTTCAACTAGAAGGGTCAAATCATCTTCTATGATAGTAGGCAAAAAATTGAATTGTTGGACTTTATTTGGGTCCTCTGTTAGGACTTTCTCTTCAAATTCTCCTAGGCATGATGAATCTGAGTCCCCCAATGGGAGATCTGGCCATGTGATAAAAATAGTTAGAAATTCTTGAAGAATTTGATCAAACACTTGTTGTTTAAAACTGCACTCAGATCTGAAGGTAAGTTCACATTGGTGGTCTCCTGGGTTAAATTTCAAAAAGAATGAACACCCCCATCTAATGGCACCTAAAATAGGTTTTCACCATTAGACTAGCCTTTATCTTTACTTTTTCCCTAGTTAGAAAGTGCCTCAAAGAGGTTTTCACTTTGGGACCTCAATGTTTTATTTATTTGCTTTTGCCTAAGGGTGTTTATCTGCTCTCCAAAATAGGCTTCAGAAAGCAATGTAATTGAGAATCCTAATTTATGATCTCCCAAAAAAAATTTGTTTCTAAGGCCTAAAAATTCATAGAATGCCTCATTGTAATGAAACTCATCAATCAAAATATTGGATTCTTGTTGGTCCCAATCTATTAGTTGGGAATAGTATAATGGCAATGGGTTGTGACAAATGATTGAAGTAAGGGTACAAATGACATTGTTATTAAGCTAGTCTCAGCTAGGTCATCAAAGGTGAGGCTATGATCAAATTTTGCTTCACTATCAACATCATCATCACTATCCACCAGTGATGAAACTAGAATAAGATATGTGGGATCACCCCTAGGTAGTTTAAATCCAAGTCCATAAGGTCTTTTGTACTTAGTCATGAAAATTGGCTCAATGGTTCCTTGTTGATTCAGTTCGAGGCCTCTTCCTTCATAATCTTGATGTTCCATGATCCTATTTGGAATAGGATACTTGGTGCTCTTGTAAAATTCAACTTGGTTGTCATTGTACAACCATTATTCATCCCCTTCAAGAGGGTATAGTTTTAGGCTAGATGCTAGTACAAATATGATATGTCCCTTATCTTTGTTCTTTTGTTGCCAATGCATGCATGGGGTAACTTTAGGTCATCCAAAGGTCTTTAGATTGTAAGGAATATTGGAAATATAAAAGGTATCATGGGTCACATATTCCCTTGGGCCATTATCTTGGAAGCTTCAGGAGGTGGCATGTGGGAAAGGGAATCTAAGGTATTAAGATCTATGCAATTATCCTATGGAGGATCAATAAGTATGGCCTTGCTTTTATCCTAATTAGAACTTAGATTCATGTGTATTGGTAATTATAGCTTTGAAACTCAGCCTTGAGGTGCTTGTAGTGCTCATATGGGTGCAAATCTCTTGAAATATTTCTATTCTTGAGTGAGAGAACTTGATACATTGGTGCAACATTGATGGGACTGCACGAATCTCATGTAACCAAGGCCTTCCTAGAAGCCCATTATATAATAACTCAAGATCAAACACATGACAAAGTGTATCATGGATAAAAGGCCCAATGATAACTGGTAAGATAATAGTGCCTTATGATTCTCTCTCCTGATTATCATAGGCTTTGATAGTTATCATTTTTGGATGGAGATCTACCATTATGTACCCAAGAAGCTTGATGAGCTTTAGAGACACTATGTTGAGGCCTGATCCATTGTATATAAGGACATGTTTCACTTTATGCCACTTTATATAAATTTCTATGTATAATGGATTATTATAGAGCGGGCCAAGGGAAGACATATCGCTTTGGTTGAATGTGACTTGTTGGGCTAGAGCTAGGTGTCCAACCAAAGCTTGAAATATATCAGGAGATGTGTCACTAGAAATAATGGATTGGGTTAAAAACTCATTCAAAATATTCTTGTGGATTATTGACATTCACAACAAATCTAAAATAGAGATCTGTACTGGTGTCTTCTACAATTGTTCCATAATAGCAAACTTCTTGTCTTAGTCAATGGTGAATGGTTTATTCTGAGGCTAAATAGTTGGTTGGATAATAGGCAAAGTGGTAGATGGTTGTGGGCCTAGGATATTAATCTTTGACCTTCAATTTGTCATTACATAATCAATATTAGATGATAGACCATGATTTATAATAAATGTTGGGAATGGTGTGGGACCAGATAGGACAAGTCTTGGTTGCCGGTGTACTTGTATGTGGTCACATGGCAAGGGTGAGTTATCGATATAAAGTCCAAAATTAGAAGTCCTAATTTTTTGGTTTTATTGTGTGTAATCCTAGGTTAAAGAAGGATTATACATGTAATTTGGTTGAGTGGTATTGTTTAGCAATGGTCTAGATTGATTAGTGCTCAGTCTAGGATTAATAGAGATGGTATTAATTATACCCCTACAATATGACCTACAACCCTGTTGTAGTCATGTGAAACTATATGGTAGGCTTGTTGGTTATTACCATTTTGACCTTGGTTGTGTTCATTGTTCTGACATTGTGGGTTTTGTTCATTATTCTAACATTGTTGATTCTACTGATTCATCCTTTGATTTTGTTGTTGCACCAACCAATGTTATTGTTGTTACTGATTATTATGTTGTTGTTGGGTATTATATTTAGGAAAGGGTTTTTGATAAATCCTAAGAGTTTTATTGAAGGTGGAAGCACCATTATCCAAGGTTATCTCTCCATTTTTCAAAACATTCTCAATCAAATGCTTGATTTTCACACATCTTCATAAATTATGCTTGTTGACCCAATGATATTCATAGAATTCATTTTCATGGTACCAATCAGGATAAGGAATGCCTTATGGATAATGCTTTGGTATAGGCCAACTAATCAGATTAGTAGTGACAAGTTTGTGAAATACAAACTCAATAGGCTCTTACAGGTCACTAAAGACATGATGAGTAGGCATAATTCTTCTTAAAAGAGGGGTTTGCAATGGTAAAGGTTGCTGCCTTTATTGCATATGTCTTGGTTATTATGCTTGCGACATTGGTTGGAGAGGTTGTCAGGTAGGAGTAAACTAAAAAGGTGGTGTAGATGATGTTTGCACTATTTGGACATGACATGACTCAGTTACTCCATTTCCCACAACATTACTATTATAGTTGAATTACTTTGGTCTATCTTGGTTATTGGCTTGTACTAGTTGTGATGCTTACACTTGGATTGGATGTTGGTTTTGGCCAATTCCCTAATTGGTACCTTGATTTTGATTAGTTGAAGTAAGCTTGCTGATCCCTTTATTAATAAGAGCTAGCTCAATCAACAATATTTTGTCAATGATCTCATTAAAAGTATGCACACATTATAGCTCCAAATGATAAGCTATCTCACTATGCAAATTTTTAGTAAACACAGTGGCTAATTGTTTATCTGGTAAACTATGGGTGAATTAGCTTGTAAGGGCTCTCCATCACTATAGATAACTTATAAAACTCTCATCAATTTTTTGTTTTGCTTATGTCAAGTCAACCAATGAAATCTCATGGTTGAGATTATAGCAAAAGTGCTACATAATCTTATAAAAAAGATCATCAAAATCTGTTACTAAATTTTTGGGTAACTTTAAGAACCACTTCAAGGTTTGTCTAGCTAATCTCTTTGGAAACAACAAAAGGTATATATCACTATATGCCACTAGTTGATATGCAATATAAAACTCAATTGAATATGCCTTAGGGTCACCTTTCCCTTTATATTTATCAAATTTTGGTGGTACGTATCTTAGAGGAAATGATATCTGTAATTACTCCATGTTGAATGGATAAGGACACACATCATATAACTTAAACTTTTTAGTCTATTTCCTATCTTGAATGGCAACGATTGCATCCTTCATCTATTGTAATTCTTGGGCTAGGAAACTGGAGGGAACATTGGTTTGAGGGAGAACATTGACTTGGGTAGATGGTTGAGAGGTCATAAGTGGGACACTTTGACTGAGGTATGATGTAGATATCTATTGGGGTATGTTGGAAAATGGACCAAGAATATGCATATGTGGATTAAGATGTACTTAAAATTGCACATTTGGTTGTCTGATATTTTGGTTTGGGTTGACCATAAAGGTTTGACTTGGAAGATTTTATGGTTGAGATGAAGGGATATAACTATACTGTGATTGTTGTGGTTGGAAATGGAAATGTTGTTGATTAATTGAACCTTGCTATTGAGTGGGAACTAATGAACTAAGACCCTGTCTCTAAATTTGTGGAATATTTTGAACTAATTGTTGCCTACTAGTTACTTGAGAAACATGAGAGCCTCATTGTTACACAAATCCTTATTAGGAAGTGAACACATGCTAAAGATATAACATCTATTTTTGACCAATATTAACATGTGCTAGTCATCATTTGGTTTTGGATTGGTACACTAGTCTACGACTGAAGAGGTATGTTTACCGCTACTTGATGAAGTAGAACATTAGTTACTCCCTATTGAGGTGGCAATATATTTAGCCTCTATTGCATTGGTACACTAGATTGTGCTTTTTGTTGTGGAATAATACTCATCACTTGTTAAGGAGGAGTAGGATTCATCACATTCTATTGTTGAGGCATGACATTGATTGCTGGTTGACTACCTAATCTTGTTGGTTGCACACTTGATGAAGCAGCTGGTTGAGGTTGGGATGTAGAAACTCTTACTCCCTAATTTTGAGAACCACTTGTAGTGTTAACTAAAGTCACATTTTTTTGGATATCTACTGATGTATGAACACTACTTTGGTGTGGATTGGACGTTGCTTGCACATTGTCCACTATATTTTGGCCATTGTGTTGCATAGAAGTAGAAAAAACTTCTTTGATTATTGGGGTATGAAATAAGTTATCAATTGAAGTATTTTATATGAATGGGTCTAAAATTTGATTATCTAGACCAGTTAACTCTATCAAAACCCCTGTTGAAGGAACTAAGTCAATAAGAGATTTGCTCACCATGGTCATTCGATTGAAATTACGTGCTAGATTTAGGTAGGTTTGATATACCATATACATTTGGTTAAAGTGGTCTTCTATGAGGCTTTTTCCTCTATTAGGAATATTAGGGTCTTGATATGTTTTTTGGACTAGAGCCAAAGGATTTTTAGAAGAAGCTTATTGATCATAAATTATATTGTGGGGTATTCTTACTAGGCTTGGTAAATTCTCTTGGGGGAAGTCTGCCAAAAACTTGGCCCCTACCTCTATGGCTTGAACCAAAATCTTGTCTTTATTCTCCAATAAATGATGCTCAAATAAAAATGGATCATATGTGGAAGGTGTATTAGTAAAGCATGACTATTGAGGAACTGGTTCGTCAGCTATGGGTATTGTAGCTAGGTATTGTGTAATTTGTTCTTGGTCTTGTTCTAAATAAGGTGGTGTATTAACCAAATAATTAGCCAATGGATCTTATATTTTTGCCCCTAATTGATTATTATAAGAGGGATAAGGATCTATATCATAATAAATATTATTTACGTAGGGGTTTTGCACTATTTCTTCTTGTGCAACCACATTACTAATCTCCAAATTGTACACGAGTCCACTATGAGTGTAGGAGTACATGTTGGAATCCATAGTCAATGCTTTGTGACAAAGGGAGGTCTTAAAACTATAAAAAAGACACTATCTAAAAAGATGATGTTCAAACTTGGTCTAGATTCATCAAAAGGATCAAAAGGTTTATGCAAAGATTTGTGATAACACAAGGTAACGTTAAGTGTCTAACGTTACACGCCTTACATAAAAAGATTAAGTAAATGAACCAAAAATCAAAATGCCAAAATCTAAGGTCGAAGTGTTTCAAATTAGTCTAATCTAGGAAATTAAAAGTTGCTAGGTCTTTTAGCCAAAACATGGTGTCCAAAGCTAGAATCAAACAAGGCATGTGTGGAATCTTGGCCAAATGGTGTCAAAAGCTAGACTTTGAAATAAATGAAATTTCTAATCTAATAGATTTGAAATACTTCTATAAAACACCAGGCATTTGATTCTTGGACATGGAATTGATCAAATAGGTATAAGGTATGAAACAAAAGGCACTTTAGAGATAGTTTGTTTTCTTACAAATAATAGTATAAAACTTGGTTCTTTTGAAAAATAAGCTAGACAAAAGTGAATGACGTAACTATGCTATACAAAGGTTCACAAAGGTACACTCAAATTGGTTTGAAAATGCGAGAACAAATTTGAAATCTATGCAAGAGGGCCTATGAAACAATATCTAAATTTTTTTGGGCAGCGTAACAATGATAGACTACTCAAAATATGTGGTAAAATGCTTATTTCAAGAACTCTCTAAGGCAAAGATATTTTCACACAAATTTAACAACATAACACTACCTTTCTTGACTCAAAATGTTGTAGTTCATAGACTCAAAGTGCAAGTGTTTAGCAAAAAATGACTTAAGTCTATCAAGTGGTGATAATGATCATGAGTCTTAAACGGCCTTCAACCCAAAATGGAAATTGAACCTAAGTTCCCTTAAGTTTAGCGCAAATGACAAATCCACTTAACACATTAACCCTATAAATTTATGAAGGTGTAATTTAAAATTTAGATTATAAATGGACTTAAAACAAAATTTGGCAAAGGTCTAGACTCAATTAGGCAACATAAATGCAAGAAAATGGATGATATGATTCCATGTTTTGATGAATTTTGAACAAGGCAAATGGATGATTCACATGGGCAGCATAACACCTCTTTATTCAAAGGAAAATGAGGACTATGTATTTTGGTTTGTATCATTTTTTCATACTAAATTTTGACTCCAAACAAAACTATAATCTAGGATAAAACCAACTAATTAATCGCTCTTAGATCTTAAATTGACAAGGTTGATTTTTATTGTTGGAATCCATCAATATCCATCATATAAGAGAATTTTAAGTTTTCATTCAAAAGTAAATGCACATTATATAGTAGGGTTTTTACACCCCCCTTCTCTCAAATTATAATACTATGATATAGACCTTGAGACGCACATTGCACCAATAATACTTCCACAATAAGTGAGGATTTGCTTAAGATCTACAAGTTTTCAAATGTTTCTAGGGGAATTAATTGTACAATGACTTTCACATCAAAAAATGCAAAAGAAAATCATAAATTTTGGGTCTGTAACACTTTGCTTGTTGTAAAAAGGTCTATTCCTTTCTGTAACCACTACATTTGTCATTTACTCAGTGTAGTGTGATGTCCAAAGTGCAAATATGTCCCATGTGAAACTCCATCACTAGAATGTGGTTTAACCACTTAAACCTTCTGATATTAGTGAGAGTGGGTGAATTCAATTCTAGGAGATGAAATCTCAGGTCAAATCTTCCCTAAAGAACTCGTGAGAGGTAATGACGTTCCCCTCACAAGCCAAGATGCAATGAAATAAAAAATAGAAAAAAAAAACTTTAGGATCATTTTCAAGGTCACCCAAACTATTATGACTTTTTGGAGAGTGCTTTAGACAACATTCTTTCTAATCCTTGGACTAGGATTTTTGCAATAAGGATGGCGCTTTTGATTCCAAGGGTTCCCTAAAAGGGGACAAATGGAAGACCATACATGTGCAAACCTTCTTTTTGCCAAACAAGTTCTAATTAAACAACTATTGAAAATAAAAATTGATAGGTGTGTTCAATTTTAAGCACTAAAACAAAGATTAGGTGGTGTTCTTTTGACCCTTTGGTCTTAAGTTGTAACTTTGAAAGCACAATTATCAAAGCATTCACTTAAGCATCTAATTTTTTCATTAAGCCAAAAAAGAAAGTTCTTGATTCATTTTAAAACACTAAAATGAAGTGTGAAAGGCACTAATTTAGTTTTCTTAGATTAATTTTCATGTAGATCTTGCAATAAAAATGTTAGCACTTTGTTTAGCCTTGAAGCACATTTATCAAATGAGGTAACTTTGAAGGGCAAAATTGGTCAATCTGAAGGCAAAATCTCAAGAAAGCAAACACATTAAATTAGACTTGGTTAGAATTTTTTTAAAGAAAATATTAAAAAAAATAATATTAAATATATGAACACCTACAAACAACAAATTAGAAGGCTAAAAATAAAATATAACACAACACATAAAAGCCTGCACATAAAACATAAAAACCTATAGTCAATATTTTTAACATAAATTTTAAAATATAGATCTTTTTGCCACAAAATTTTGAGAGGTTGTCAAGAACTCCAGGGTGCATGCATATAAAAAATTTGAGGTCCAAAAAATCAAAAAAAAGTTATTAACTTTGTTCTAACCATTTTTATCAGAAAAATAAAAAATAGAAAGTGACAGTCACTAAAACAACGATAACTTGTAAAATATAAATAATTTTTTAATTAATATTTTAGAGAATATCAATGAGATATTTAGATATATTAATAAAAAAATTTAGAAAAAAATATTATTTAAATAAAAGTTATGAATTATTTATTGGCCGTTTTTACGTAAAGCAAAATCAACAAAAAAGAATTAAAACTATGAAATACAAAAAAGTTTGTGGGTTGCACTCTCATGAAGATAGTCCCATCAGGTGTGCCATTATGTAAACTATAAATTTTACTTAAGAGAGGATGGTTAGTTTGGTGTTAGTTCCAAAAATTAAGTCAAAATTAAAATAAACACACTAGCATAACATCTCTAGGCCTAGTTACTATGGGGAGCTTAGTTAAAAAAACATGAAAAAAAATTAAAAAGTAAAAGAAACTTTCCTTTAACCTTTCTTGTATGCTCCAAAATGATTGTTGTAGTGGCTTGCTTAGTTTGTGCTCATAAAGTCGACATCAATGAAAACTTGGCTACTTCCATCTCTCCTTGGCACCTTGTGTCTTTGGCTTGGCTTGACTCAATATTTGAACAATATAGCACTAATTTGTATGAAGATTTAGAATTATAAATTTGGCACGTGAGAGCTTAAAATTCAATAGGCAAGGCCTCCTATTTATAGATTTTTGGAATGGTTTGAGGATCAACCATGACCGTCCATCTCAAGATTGAGATGTGTGGCCATGAATAAATCTAAATATGAAATTCATTATACAAATATATCCATTATTATTTGGGATAGAGGGGTATTGAATAGGCATGGAGGGTCTTAATGATGCATGGGAGACCCATAATCTTGATATTTTATGTATTTATGGCTTATAGATGCCACCTCATATGATGATGTCATTTGATGATATAGTTAATAGAAATTAATTTTCAATAAAGATTTATTCAACAAGTTCCATGAAAATTTAAATTAAGGCCCTAATTTGGTTCAATTAGCCTAAAACATGATTAGTCAACTTTGGTGCACAAATTAATCAAATTTGTCAAAATGTCTCGTTATTAGTCCAAAATTTGATTGGATTCGAATTGAAAGTCAATGTCAGATGCGTTGGATCCATTATCCCATTTAGGATGTTACCAACAACAAATAACAAAGGCACATGTCTCATGCAAGAGATTTGATAGAAAAGAGCAATTTAGAGCACCTAGGTACAAAATTAGCATTTTGACTCGAAATGATTTGATCAAATTTAATTGGCCCATAAATTGCATTACCCCATTTAATGATACTCTAGCCAAAATCGACACTTGAATATATCAATTTCAACTCTTTTAATGCATTTTAGTGTTTTTAGGCCAAATTATGTACTTTGGTGGAAATTGGTCAAAAACCTAGTTGGAGGTTATCGATAGCTAAATTTAGGTGTTTACATAATGCTCCTTTAGTCATATCCTTACACTTGATGTACTTGTCATGCTAGAGATTTTGGTACACATTTTTGATTTGCTAATTTCATCTTGCTTGGGTGCACTGTGCATCCAAGCACTCCAAGTCTTCCAACCTTATGCTCAAAGATTTTTGGTCATCTAAGTGACCAATCTATGCAATGCATAAGGATGACACCATGAATTCTATGAGGAAGACTGCTTTAGCACCAAACACTAGTTGAAAGGGTGTAGCTTTATTCAGGTACTTATATGTCATGTGGTACACCCATGGTACCATTGAAATGCGATCATCCCAATCCTTATGACCAATTTCATAAATCTTTGTCAAGCACATTTTGAAGATCTTGTTGAATTCCTTAGCTATGATGTTTGCTTAGGGCTGATATGAGGTGGTCTTGTGGTATGCCACCATATATTTGATTAAAATGATGCACACTATCTCATTAATGAAATGAGTGCTTCTATCACTAGCTCAACTTAATGGGCACCCATATCAACTTATTATGTTCTCCCAAATGAAGCATGTGGCCGTTGTAGTTGTGTAGTCTTTTATCAGTGTGGCCTCAGTCTACTTAGTAAATAGTTAGTGGCTACCAAAATATACTTGGCACATATGCACTGTGATACGAGAGTTATCAGTACAAAAAAATCAATGGCCCATTTCTTAAATGGTGCCTAGGTAAGAATGGGGATGAGAAGAATTTCATCCTAGTGGTTGAGCTTCCTAGTGTGCTGGCATATATCACATGCCTTGGTGCATTCCTTTGCATTTTGGAATAGGCTTAGCCACCACAAGCTTCACTGTAATATCCTATGCACCATTATGTCTCTAGCATAATGGGCTCCTATGATTCCCTCATACACTTATTGTAATATGGAGTCCCTTTCATGTTCTAAAACACATCAATATAGGACTTCATCTCTACCTATTTTATATAGCTCCCCCTTAATGAGCTAAAAGGGGGTAGCACAAACTATTAATTACTTTTTCTCTTTTTTTAACATGGTCTGGGGCACAAACCTAGATGTTAGGAAAGCAACAATATCCACCAAGTCTTCAGGGACATGATGGAATCTATATAACTATGTGTTTGGCATATGGTCTTCAATCAACACCATCACATCACCAAAATTTATACCAGACAAATGGTCGGGCCCTAAATTCTACTTTTCATGTTTAATAACAATGGAGAACTAAAATTATTGGAATAGAACTATCCATCTACATATGCACCCATGTAGGATAGGCTTATTCATGAGGTACTTGAGCACCTCATGATTAGTGAAAAAGATGAATGGGTTTGCCAATACATATTGCCTAAATTTTTGTAAGGCATAGACCATTGTCAGTGCCTCTTTCTCAGTAGTGGTGTAATTTTGTTTTGCTTGTGCCAATTTTCTACTGGCAAAAGAGATGGGATGGTCCATCTTGCCCTCTCTTAGTTGCACCAATATGGTGCTAGTATGGAGCCTGAAGCATCAACATGGATGTGGAAAGGAGTAGTCTAATCTGGGAATTATATAATTGACATGCTATCCAACTTCAACTTCAATGTTTCAAAATCCTCCTCTTGCACTCCACCCTAATAGAATAGGCCATCTTTGCACAAAAGCTCCTCCAGAGGCATGGCTATCTTTACATAGCTCCATTTGAACTTCCTATAATAGCCATAATGGCTTAGAAAGGTGTGAACATTTTTTTTTGTTGAAAGAGTTTGAAGTTGAATTATGATAGCTATCTTTGTAAGGTAAATAAGCAAACTATCCTTGTTGACAATGTGCCCAAGCAATGTCCTTAAGGGGGTTATGAAGATGCACTTATTTAGATTTAATGATATTTGGAGGTACCTGTACCTCTCAAAAATGAGGTGTAGATTTTCATAATGATCCTTTACAAGGCCATACATAGTCTAGTCATTGAGATAGACTTGGAGGAATCTAAGGATGAAGTCCTTGAAAGTAATGATCACCATTCTAGATAATATGGTAGCACATTGTTAATTCCAAAGGTCATCACATTATAGGAAAAACAACCCCATTTAGTTATAAAGGTTATCTTGGGGTTATCCTTCTCCTCGATCTACACTTAAAGGTATCTCAAGAAACCATTAGTGAAAGTATAAATTTCACAACCTACGATGCCATCTAGGACCTCGTTAGTGAACAAGGTTGGGAACAAGTCAGTGATGTAGGCGACATTTAAAAATATATAGTTGATGTAGATCTATATGCACCTATCTTTCTTGATGCTTATGACCATCCAACTCACCCATTTAGAATGTTATACAGGGTAGATGATGCCTGTGGCTAACATTCCATCAATCTCTATTTTCACCTTGGTGCATAAGTTAGGGTTCATTTTATATATGTGCTTCTTGATGGGCCTCACACCATCCACCAATTTAATGCTCATTTTGATAAGGGAAGGGTGGGTACCCTTCATGATTCGATAGCTACATAGGAACAAGTTCTAAAACTCCTTTAAGAGGTCTATTATTTTCACCATCTTTACCTTAGACCAATAAGCACCTGTAGTGGTAATCTTCAACTCAGCTTCTATATTGATGTCTACTTTAGTGGTCTTGAGTAGTGCATGGTAGGGTTCATTCCTCTCCTGATGGGAGTCTTCAACTTGACTTATCCCTTCCATTGTTTCAATTCAAAGATGTGTCAGATCTTCTTCATCTAGGGCATTATCATCCACAAGGCACACAAGTTTTTGTCTCCCTGTTAGAGCCTTCCAATTGTGATCTTTCCAGTCTTGTCATCCTCATCATTAGAGTCACTATTTAGTGCCTTTTCTTCAAAAAATTCTAGGAGTGCTAGTCCTTTCTCCCTAAACATGTTCTCTAAGGTGCTCTTCTAGGATGACAATATCCTCAAACACTACCCTACGAATGACTTGTATTGGCTCCAGTAGCTTTAATTTATATCAAGAGAAGGAGAAGGTGTGCACAAACCTCTCCTTAAGTACCTCCTAGTCTCTTATCTCTTAGCATGTTTCATTTACAATTTACCATGCTCATGCCCATATTTTCAAAGTATTGTAGAAGGCATGTACTTGCAGGCTTCTGGGCAAATTCTCACCATAGATAGTCCACATTTCTTCACACAATCACACATGCATGATTGGGTCAGAATCACCTAAGTAAGTAGGTATGCCTAAGTCCTCATTACTCTTTCCAAACCTAGTGCATATTACTACCTTCACATCTTGCCATGTTGGTAAGCTAGGCCTTTTTACTGCACATCAATAGGTAGTAGTGCTCTTTAGGGTATGCACTAATGCACCCATTCTATATATTTCCTTGGGAATGCATGCTTTAATGCCATAGATGTAATTATATATATGTTATCTCCCTCTATATTTTGGGAAGGTTATAAGATTCCCTTTACTTAACTAAAACACCCTTTTTCCTACATTTTTGGCATGGGGATCTCATTTCTTCTAAGTGCACTCAATCCTAATCAGTCCCATTCTGGCTAGCCTTGGCCTAGTTGCCTACACTAGGTGGCACCTATATCCAATGACTTCATAAGCCCCTTTGACCCATCGATCATAGGCTACATTAGTTGTGTCTAAAGTTGTTTATCCATCCTCCCACTTGAGCACTCCTTGTTCACTTGGGTTAAGATTTTCAATGCCCCACACCATTATTTTATATATGTGGTTGATCTCATCTTTAAGATCAACACTTTCCATATATGAAGGCCATTTATCACTTAATACGGGGATCACCACCATTTCTCTGCCATTCTCAAAAGTTATGTAGTGCTTCTTGAAGTGCATGTCTATGTTGTTAGAATAACACTAGGGTCTCCCTAATAAAGCTGGATAGTTATCATGTTCTACCAACATGATCACCTTAAAGTCAACTTAGAATTTGGTACCCATAATATATATAATGGCACTCTTTAGGATCCTAATAAGTTACACTCAAGTTTTTTATCCATAAACAACATATGAGGGGAGGGATTTAAGGATGGCCATCCCATCTTCTCCCAGATGGTTTTGGTTAGTATGTTAACCTCAGTGCTCATGTTTATAAGGACCTCACAAACTAACCATCCATTAATGGTTGTGTTTATTAGTAGTTCTTGGTCATACTCTACATTCTAAGTATGCCTTACTTCACGTGCCTACTCTATATACGACACAACAACTTCAATCATCTGAGGCATGACCTCCACATCTGGTCTCTTCCTTACATTCTCTAAAAGTAATTTTTTTAGTAGGGGAAACATCCCTTCAAATTGTAGGAGGCATAAGATCTCGATCAACTCCTATACTTCAGCCTCCTAGCTATCTTAATTCCTATATGTGGCGCTTGCCTATACCTCTAGATCTCTAGCTAGTTAGAGCTCTCCCAATTTTTTTTTATATTATACTCATATGGCTTATTATAGGACATCCTTCTATCACATTGGGTTAGGGTATGGCACAACTTTGGCTCAAGTCACATTATGTGTTCAGTATGGCTAGGCTCACCATATTTTAAATGAAGTTCTTTTATCGATGTAATAGGCAACTAAGTGGTGAACCCACTCTAAATTGTGGCTTACACCTTAGGTGGCTCCTTGCAAGTATGTTGTGGCTTGGGAGCCCATTTCTCTTCTTTATGCTCATGCCTAACCATGGTGGAACCCTTATCTACACCAGGTTGACCTTGAGTCATACTTTTGTATAAGTCTAGATAATCCTTCACCACATGTGATCCCCAACAATACTCACATATTAGGTGTGTGGGGTAGTCACACTAATAATTCTTAGTCAACTCATATTTATAACATGATCATAGTGAGAGTCTTCCTCCACCACATCCTCCACCTCACCTGCATGTGCCTCATTGATTCCCATAACCCATATGTTGTTGGCCATAGACTTCATTTCATTGGATTGCCTATCCTACAACTATGGTCATATCCTACTTTACGCTTCTCTCCATATTTTGGTGCATCTCATCAATGACATGACAATCCATTGGTGAGTGAGTATAATTGTCACATATCTTACAATAGATAGTAGTGTTCACTTGATTTTATAATTGTAATAGGGGATAGTTCTGAGAGTCATGCAACCTATGACAAACTTCATAACTAAGAAGCAAGGTGTGAACATTCTATGGGAAATTATTCTTATTATACCCTTCTATCTCATATTCAGTACACCATAATCTAGTATGAGCATCGTACACCAAGTTAATATTTAGCTTTTGGATTTGAGAGGCCATTGACATGATCTGCACCTCCATAAATGGGTTGATTTGAATGTTGGCACTACCTACTACCTCAAGCCAGAGTGTGGCTTCAAGCACTTCATAGGGGTCCATGAAGGTCTTCATGGACAACACTCTCCTAAAAGGTACTATCAAGCCCCCAACAAACCCTTACATGTGTTGGGAGGGATGGATATCATACAAAAGCTTATAAAGGAGTGTTTTGAACCATGCATCATATAGGCATATGCTCTTAGATAGCCCTTGGTTGATTTCCTTGAGCATTGTGATGCTCTATTGCTCAAATTCAAGAATACCAAATTCCTTCAAGAAAGCCTCCTTCAGTATATCATAACCAACCATACCCTGGTTTGGATCAAATTTTCAATACCAAGTATGGGTATGATCTAGCAAGGTGGTCATGAACTAAGTCACCTTACACTCTGATTGGGTGATACCTCGAGCATGCCATTAAAGTTCACACTAGAGCACATGTTCCATGATATTCTTTACATCATGATACTTGGGTAGGTCTATTACCATTTCATAATAAATCTATTGAGGGGGTGGTGCTAGAGTTTGAGGCACTCGCCCACCTGGTGTTTGTGTTAGAGTCAATTCTCTAATGCCTCTAGCTATAGGGTTAAGTGCTGATCCTATTAGCATAGGTTTCACCATCAAGCTTGATGGTGTGGTACTACTCACTTGTGGTGTCAAGCCACTTCCTATAGGCTATTGCCTAGTTAGTATAGCTAACATCCTCTGCATGGGAATGCTTTCAGTTATGTTCTAGATTCTTGGTTTGGTTTCACTAGAATCATGATATTCTAGTTCAATTCCTTGTAAGGTATCACTTGATTAATTACAATGTCTTGGATCAAAGTTGGAAGTATATCAAAGTCAATGTCAATAATAAGGTTAGTTATTATTCATCTATCTTCTAGTGGAGAATCCAATACATGAGCTTACACTTTAGGTTCAAAGGGTGTAGGTGCTTTTGGTGCATCCTCATTCACCACATATTTTAGGAGCCTAAGGCATTCTATACCCAACTACTGAGCTCAATCTCATACTTCCTCCTCTCTCTCATCACACTATTGTAATTCAAGGGATCCTTCCCCATGACCACCTTGCTTGCTACAGATCCTCTTGGCACTTCCAAGCTTTAGATCCTCTATCATCCTATGCCTTCAATTGTGATAGGTCTACTTTCAAATCTCTTAGGTGTCAGGTTACTCATCTCTTTCCATTATGCCTCACCTACTCTTCCCCTCCTCACCTTCTATGATTGTCCATATGTGTAAGGATTTTAGCCTTCCATTCTTATAATTTCAATACTATAATCCATCATAAATTTATTCAATTTGGTACTGATCCCTCTTATGAATGTGCCCCTTAGTTTTTAAAGATCTCATACTCTACTTCTTCAAGGCAAGAGAAGGTCGACACTATGAATTCCAACACATAGTTATTTAACGCACTACTCCACCACTTTTCCATAGTGTGCTACCAAACATAATCTAAGATTTCAAGCCTCTTTAAGCACTCCTTTATCCACTCAAAGTGTTGGTGATAGCTTTGTCTTCTAGAGGTGGTATAGGCAACCAACCACCAATACACATACTCATGTAGTTCACAGAAGAACATCTCATACAAAGCATCATATAGGTTGGATTTCACCCATTCTCTTAGCTTATGTTCTTAGCATGTCAGATGATTCTACATAAAACTATCTTCTACTTTATTTAGCCAATATTGGATGTTCTTGAGTGATAGTCAGGCATCACTTTGTTACACCATTACAATAATAAAATTCAAGATGGGTCCTGTCAATAGATCCAAAATGTTGTAGAAAAGTCTCTTGTTTAGCTTTTGTGCTTAGTCATACATTTAGTAGTCAAGCCAAGTCAATTTTGTACTTGATTCAATTAGGCATGAGAATAGTAAATTTTATGGCACATAATATTTAAACACACTAATGCACTAGCATCAATTTCACATAAGGCATAAGCCTTGTGCACTCACCTGAAGCACAATAGTGAAGGGACCGGGGTCCACATTGGGCTAGTTGAAACATGGCACAGCCTTAGCCTCAATGGGACTTAATCATTTTCAGAATGAGCTTAGACAAGTTCATCAATACAAGGCTATTTTGGGTAGGATTTGTAGGCACAAGCCTATTCAAGGGGACTAATTTTGGCCATGGTGGTGCAAGCCGATAGTAGACTAGTTTTGGATTTTTGGGGTTCTAGGTCTTTTAGATAGTTATCAAAGTGCCATTCAAATGCTTAGTGGAATAAGGGAAATATCTCTTACTCAGGGGCTCATTCATCTAGCTAATGTTTTAGGCACAGGGGTCAAAGCTCAAGGGTATGCCTATCTTAACACTTAGGAGAATTTCTAGCCTATTAAGGGTTTGTTGCTTTAAATAGATATACCATTGACACTGGGTTTAAACCTTCAGAAGGAAACATGTTCATATATATAATTTATACTATTATAACTACTAGACTCAAGTCACAAACACAAAATAAATTTGTAACCATCGAAATAAAATCAACACTTTAATTATTCTTAATAACATTATTCATTCATTCATAGTTTCCATATACAAAGTTCATAACATGAAAATAGATCTTGTGCTCATCTTTGAAACTACTCACACCTAGTGGTGCACTGATGAGCTTGGGCTATACATTTAGAATACTTAACCTATTTTATGTATATTATAATATAATAATGGTGTATATCAATTTTAGCAGAGCTTCATTAGTATTAATCACCTCCTTTAGCTTTTAGGTTCACACTCATTTTATAGGTAGAGGGGCACCTTCTTTCTAGGTTGGATGGGTACACACTGGATGCTGGGCTATCTCTAGGGTTTGTTATGCTACCAATTCCACTACTTTGACACCCCTACTCTGCAACCACAACATACAAGCACTCAATGAGATTCTCCTTCAAACTCGAGTGCTAAGTAACTGCTTGATAGCTGACACAAGATCTTTAAAGATTCTTCCAACTGGCACTAATAGTTTTAAAAGGGAAATCATTTGTAATAAATGCCATGCACTAAGATTTGTTGAGTTGGCATGGTCCACTTGGTTAGCTCAAAAGGGTCCCAATAATGTTTTCTAAACATTTACACAATGAGATATCTTATCATCTAGAGCTTCAGTGTGCACATACATTCAAGGAGATTATTAAAAAAGGATTACAAATTGAAAAGGCCCTTATTAATGAAGGGATTATCAATTTAACCTCTTCAAATCAAAACCAAAATGAAAACAAAAACCAAAATATAATCCCATGTCAGAGCCCTAACCAAATCCAAATGCAAGCATCGACATCAACTCAAGCTAGGAAATATGAAAAATTCAAATGATACAACTGCAACATGAATGTTGTTGGTAATGGAGTAATTAAGTCACATCATGTACAAATGGTGAAAACACTTTTTGCTTAGCCTATGACACAAATACATATTACTCCTCATCAATAGCCTATCTAGTAAGTGCAACCTACACTACAACCTAGACTAACTCCTCAATACAACCACAACAATATTTGAAAACCCATCCTCTAATAAGAAGACCCACTCCTAGAGTCTTCAGCAACATTGGTGATCCCATTGAAGTAATGTTTCACAAACTAGACTTAGCCAACATGTTTAGTTGGTCAATTCCAAAACATTATCCTGAGGACATACCACATCCAGACTAGTACATAAAGCATGAGTTTTGTGAATACCATCATGTTTATTGGTATTCTATAAATTATTGTGTGTAGTTGAATCACCTTATTAAAAACATGTTGGAAAATAGAGAAATCTAGTTGGATAATAGAGCATCTACATCCAGTCAAAACTTGTGTATCTACCAAAATCCTTTTCCATAACATAACAACAATATCAATCAACAACAAAAACAATGAAGACCAAGACAACAAAAATAATAATAATAGTACCAATAATAGCCATGACAACAACAATAATATTAGCAACAACAATTATGTCAATCGAGTGGGAGGAACCAAGGCCAAAATGACCCCAACAACTAATAGTCTTACCATGTAGTTACACATGCCTATAATAAATTTGTAGGTTATATTACAAGTTGGAATTTTTATACCATTACCATTAATCCTTGACCAAATACTGATAGACCATGACCATTTCTTAACAATTCTAATCAACCCACCTATGCTAGTAATCCTTCCTTGACCTATGATCATAGCCAAGCACAACAACAAATAAGGATTTTTATTTTAGGTCCTTATCATGATAACTCCTCATTGCCCCATGACCATAACCAGGTGCACTAGCAATCAAGGATTATCCTCTCTGGCCCATCTCCATCATTTTTTAGAAATAATGGTCTTGTATTTGAACTAGATTATGCAATCACAACTTGGTGGTCTAAGATTACCATTCCAAGCCCATAACCTCCTACCAATGAACCATTCTAACCCACTTTACTATCTAGGAGCAAGTCATAAACCATTGTCAAGGAAAAGACATATGATATTGTAGAATAAATCCAAAAAGAACCTACACAAATCTCCATTTTAGATTTATTACGTATGTCTACCATCCACAAGAATATCCTAACATAAATCCTAGGCCAATCATAGGTTCCAAACGACATAACCATAGAGAAATTCTAAGCTTTGGTTATACACTTATCCCCAGGCCAACAATTAACCTTCAACCAAAGTGATATGTCATCTCTTGGCCCTATCCATGATAATCTATTATATATTAAAGGTAACATCATACAACACAAAGTCAAATGTGTCCTCATAGACAATGGATCGAGCCTGAATATTGTGTCTCTAAAGTTCATCAAAAATTTAAGATATACATCAACTGATCTGTTAGGACCCAAAACACACAAAGCTCTAATACCACTTTGTCAGGAATCTAGAACAACAAACTGCTCTGATACCACTTGTCAGGATCTAGGAATCACAATTGATTACCATGTACAAGCAACTAAACGTGGAATTAACCAAAAGCAATAAGTAACTAGAAATCAGAAACAACACAAAATATGAGAGACAATACCCAATTGTATTAATACTCATCTAGAAAGAAATACAACAAAGAAGATGCCACAATCTTCTTCACACTCCTCTAGGGCTCCCACACCTCTAGGGCATACACATAGTAAATCTCTTCAAGAGTTCTCTCTCACTTGCACAATTACAAGCAAACAATCAACTCAATACCAAGTTGTTATTTCAACCAGTCAGTATCAATACTGCCAGTACCACCAAATATACACACAGACTCAACCGAGTACACAACGCAATCCAAGTAGATCTCCCATGAACTTGCAACAACCTGCAAATCAAACCGATCTTACTTACACATGTAGATCTAACATGATCTTGCTACACCATAGATCAACCTGGCCTTACAAACCTACTGACCTAAATCATACACACATGAAGAACCCTTCTGATTCTCCACACCAGCACCCCTGTGGATCTTCTACTAGATCTTACTCTCCCATAGATCTACCTAATCATACACACTTTGCACTGTGGCACTAGGAGGAGCTAACCTTGCTCTCTTCCCTCTGAAGGAGCTAACCTTGCTCTTTCTATCTAACACACTTTACAATACAACCCATGAGTCTATTATATAGATCCCATGCAAACAATAATTAGACACCTAATTACAATAATTAGATCTACAGCTCAAGATTAAAATTAGCCTTTTACATGCAAACAACTGGTTCGTTAACAAAATGTTGATAAAATTGATAGTTCCAGAACCGCACAAGTGATTGATGTCAGTCCCTGTTAGTCTAGAGGTGACTGCCGTCGGCTGATACTGACCGATGTCAGCAGCTCTGCACACTGGATATGACCAACATCGGTTGGCCTGACTGACATCGATTGCACTACAACTCAGCTACCTCCTCCTCCATGTTTGCATCAGTGAAGCTTTTAGCTCCACATCCTAACAATCTCCCACTTGGAGATAAATAGCTACACCTATACCTGTACCTGTACATCATCTAATATGTTTCCTAGCTTGTATCCCTCTTCAAGATCAATCTTGAAGACCAACCACCACACAACTTGTGGTGCAACACCTGTCATCATAGTAACCTACCGTATCCGCATCAACAAACCCATGTAGAAAAGAACTCAACCCTGCATAGCATGTCGACCTACTGCTGGTCCCTCTCAGATACCTGAGAACCCACTGAACCGCTTTCCAGTGCTTCCTTCTTGAATTGGCTATGAACTTGATGACAACACCCACTATTGGGGCAATATCAGGGAGTACACATGTACTCAACCTCATCATGTGATTGGGGACCCTGTCTTGAAAACTGTCCATCCATAGGTGTGCTGCCTGGTTCTACATCCTGCACTACCTTCACACAATCATCCTGTGACAACATCAACTTATGATCTTCCTTGTCTCTAGGATTACTCATGCCAAGGAATTTTGCTACTCTCAAATCCTTCATGGCACACCACTGAACTAACCTTACCTTTAGCTTAACAACTCCCTGCATGTGTGACCCTGCAACCAGCATATACACCACATACAGTAATAGGATAATGTTGCGACCATTATCCAACTTGGTAAAGAAAACATAATGGTTACATTGACATTGACTAAAGCCCTGCTTTGTCATACACCTGTTAAACCTGTACCACTATCCTACAACTTGCTCAAGACCATATGACCTAGCCTTCTGTCTCATGTGTCCATTCTCTCTCTTCTTTAACCAAGGAATTCATTCATCTCTTAGTGCTTTCATACTAGCTGGCAACTCTACCAAATCTCCCATTTGGTTCTTCTCCAAAGAATTCATGCCATGTTCCCACTGTTTCCTAGATCCTACCTGCTCTGTAGTGAGCAACAAGTATAAAGAAGGGGAATAACAAATTTGAGGCTTACTTACCCTTTCAATCCTCCACATGGGCATTTATGACTCCTTGAAAGCTTGCTATCCACCCAAAATTCATTCTAGTGACCGATGTCGATCACCACCTAGTCTGCATCTGACCTGTCAGTTCCATGCGACAGACCTGACTACCGACGCTGGTTCACTGACCGACGTCAGCGTCTACCTGCCTGACACCACTGACTTCTTCAGTATGCACATGATCGACATTGGTGCCTGCCTGTTTGACATTGGTTACCCCTGACCGACGTTGGTACCTATGTTTTCCTGTGAGTGATGACTTTTTACCCTTGAGCTCACCTTGGATCAAAACCCTATCCAAACTGCCCTGCTCAGAGTTATTCAGTCCCATCTACTGATCTCTATCCATCATCTCCTCCATGAACACCAAGGCTTTCTAGTTCTTAAGTTTGTCAAACACATGTGACTTCCTCTTAAGAAAATGCATCTCCTTCTTGCTCATGTGACCAAGCCTACAAAGCCACGTCTTTGCAACAGAAGAAGAATCAGTAATATAAGCAGGTAGATAAAGAGTACCTACTTTCTTACCACATGCTAATTCAAGTGCATCTGCTATGAGAGTTCTTGTGTATCTCTCATCACCCAACTTTCTTGAAGAAATTAGCCTCATCTTCAGAATTGGGACCTGCATGACATCCTTCAACACCTATGTGTTAGCCGTCTACAATTTTAGCCACACTTCCCCTTTGCCAATACTTTGACAAGGCTCACCAACCCCTAAATAAATCTTTCCAAAGTCTCCATGGACCTTAACATGGAAAAATACTCTATTTGGGGCTACATGGAAAGAGGCAACAGAATCTATAAACCAAGATTATACTTTATCCAAGGAACATATAAGAACAACCAGTGCAATAATACCTGCAACACATGCTCCTTCATGTTGATCTTCTACCAACGAGCAATCTTTCTTTACTTGCTCGTTCTTTCCATAACACCGTAATTGACCATTCATGCCTTTGAATTCCTCCATTCTTAGTGTACTTTCTTCTGCCATTGCTTTACTCCCACTCAATCAGAAACCCCTGAGAGTGACCTATAATCAAACACAAACCTGCTCCCTGTAACCTTAGCTTTGATACCACTGGTTAGGACCCAAAACACACAAAGCTCTAATACCAATTTGTTAGGAATCTAGAACAACAAACTGCTCTGATACCACTTGTCAAGATCTAGGAAGCACAATTGATTACCATGTACAAGCAACTAAACACAGAATTAACCAGAAGCAATAAGTAACTAGAAATTAGAAACAACACAGAATATGAGAGACAATACCCAATTGTATTAATACTCATCCAGAAAGAAATACAACAAAGAAGATGCCATAATATTCTTCACACTCCTCTAGGGTTCCCACAACTCTAGGGCATACAAACAGTAAATCTCTTCAAGAGTTCTCTCTCACTTGCACAATTACAAGTAAACAATCAACTCAATACCAAGTTGTTATTTCAACCAGTCAGTATCAATACTACTAGTACCACCGAATATACACACATACTCAACTGAGTACACAATGCACTCCAAGTAGATCTCCCATGAACTTGCAACAACCTACAAATCAAATCGATCTTACTTACACATGTAGATCTAACATGATCTTGCTACACCGCAGATCAACCTGGCCTTGCACACCTGTCGACCTAGATCATACACACATGAAGGACCCTTTTGATTCTCCACACCAACACCCATGTAGATCTTCTACCAAATCTTGCTCTCTCACAGATCTACCTGATCATTCACACTTGGCACTGTGGCACTAGGAGGAGCTAACCTTGCTCTCTTCCCTCTGAAGGAGCTAACCTTGCTCTCTCTATCTAGCACACTTTACAATATAACCCATGAGTCTATTATATATATCCCATGCAAACAATAATTAGACACCTAATTACAATAATTAGATCCACAGCTCAAGACTAAAATTAGCCTTTTACATGCAAACAGCCGGTTCGTTAACAAATTGTTCATAAAATTGACAGTTTTGAAACTGCACAGGTGACCGATGTCAGTCGTTATTAGTCTGGAGGTGACCGATGTCAGCCGATACTAACCGATGTCGGTAACTCTACACACTGGATATGACCGACATCAGTTGCACTACAACTTAGCTACCTCCTCCTCCATGTTTGCATCAGTGAAGCTTTTATCTCCATAACCTAACAATCTCCCACTTAGAAATAAATAGATGCACCTGTACCTATACCTGTACATCATCTAATCTATTTCCTAGCTTGTATCCCTCTTCAAGATCAATCTTGAAGACCAACCACCACACAACTTGTGGTGCAACACCTATCATCCAAGTAACCTACCGTATCCGCATCTACAAACCCATGTAGAAAAGAACTTGACCCTACATAGCATGTTGACTTGCTATTGGTCCCTCTTAAATACCTGAGAACCCACTAAACTGCTTTTCAGTGCTTCCTTCCCAAATTGGCTACAAACTTACTGACAACACCCACTACTGGGGCAATATCAAGGAGTACACATGTACTCAACCTCATCATGTGATTGGGGACCCTGTCCTAAGAACTGTCCATCCATAGGTGTGCTGCCCGATTCTGCATCCTGCACTACCTTCACACAATCATCCTGTGACAACATCAACTTGTGATCTTCCCTATCTCTAGGATTACTCATGCCAAAGAATTTTTCTGCTCCCAAATCCTTCATGGCACACCACTGAACTAACCTTACCTTTAGCTCAACAACTCCCTGCATGTGTGACCCTGCAACTAGCATATACACCACATACAGTAACAGGATAATGTTGCGACCATTATCCAACTTGGTAAAGAAAACACCATTATCAGTCGCACTTCCCCTTTGCCAATACTTTGACAAGGTTCACCAACCCATAAATAAATCTTTCCAAAGTCTCAATGGACCTTAACATGGAAAAATACTCTATTTGGGGCTGCATGGAAAGAGGCAACATAATCTATAAACCAAGATTCTACTTTATCCAAGGAACATATAAGAACAACCAGTGCAATAATACTTGCAACACATGCTCTTTCATGCTGATCTTCTACCAACCAACAGTCTTTCTTTACCTGCTCTTTCTTTCCATAACACCATAATTGACCATTCATGCCTTTGAATTCCTCCATTCTTAGGGTACTTTATTCTACCATTACTTTACTCCCACTCAATCAAAAACCCCTGAGAGTGACCTATAATCAAACACAAACCTGCTCCCTGCAACCTTAGCTTTGATACCACTTGTTAGGACCCAAAACACACAAAGATCTGATACCACTTTGTCAGGAATCTAAAACAACAAACTACTCTGATACCACTTGTCAGGATCTAGGAAGCACAATTGATTACCATGTACAAGCAACTAAACGCAAAATTAACCAAAAGCAATAAGTAACTAGAAATTAGAAACAACACAGAATATGAGAGACAATACCCAATTGTATTAATACTCATCCAAAAATAAATACAATAAAGAAGATGCCACAATCTTCTTCACACTCCTTTAGGGCTCCCACACCTCTAGGGCATACAAATAGTAAATCTCTTCAAGAGTTCTCTCTCACTTGCACAATTACAAGCAAACAATCAACTCAATACCAAGTTGTTTCAACCAGTCAGTATCAATATTGCCAGTACCATTGAGTATACACACATACTCAACCGAGTACACAACGCACTCCAAGTAGATCTCCCATGAACTTGCAACAACCTGCAAATCAAACTGATCTTACTTACACATGTAGATCTAACATGATCTTGCCACACCATAGATCAACCTGGCCTTGCACACCTGTCGACCTAGATCATACACACATGAAGAACCCTTCTGATTCTCCACACCAGCACCCCTATGGATCTTCTACTAGATCTTGCTCTCCCACAAATCTACCTGATCATACACACTTGGCATTGTGGCACTAGGAGGAGCTAACCTTGCTCTCTCTATCTAACACACTTTACAATACAACCCATGAGTTTATTATATAGATCCCATGCAAATAATAATTAGACACCTAATTACAATAATTAGATCCATAGTTCAAGACTAAAATTAGCCTTTTACATGCAAATAACTGGTTTGTTAACAAACTATTTATAAAATTGATAGTTCTGGAACCGCACAGGTGACTGACATCGACCGATACTGACCGATGTTGGCAGCTCTGCACACTGGATATGACTGACATCGGTTGGCCTGATCGACATCAATTACACTGCAACTCAACTACCTCCTCCTCCATGTTTGCATCACTGAAGCTTTTAGCTCCACAACCTAACACGATCTGCAACCAAAAACTATTACTATCAAAATATATGACAATGAATAATGGGAATCACAAGGAACTATAATCTTGCTAGTGATCATTGGGCCTTTGAACCATTATACACTTTTTGATGTGATGGACCTAGATCTATCATACAATTTTATTTTGGGTAGACCATAGATACATGTAATTTGTGCAATCCCTTTGACATTACACTAGTGTATTAATTTTCCACAATAAGGGATAGAGATCACTATCTATGGATATCTATATCCACTTGAACATTGCAAGCATTTGGAGTTGAGTATGAAAGTTAAAACTATAATTTTGTCCTAGACCTAGTTCCCAAAAAGGATAAAGACAAAGAGACAATTATCAAATTTTTAGAGGCCAATTATATAGATCCTGATAGCCTTTCCTCATCTTCACATATACCTCCTCTTAAAATATCTAATCATTTTACCATTTTGGATAATGGTCCAGGAGAGTATTTGACCCATGACACATTCCATATTTCCAAGGTTCCATAGAACCCTAAGTCTTATAAAGGCCTAGAGCTAAACCCACTTGAATGAAATGGTGGGAAGGGAAAAGACAAGCCTCATAGCCTGACACTTGTTATTTTTACACTGACCACCTGCTAAGAAGAGGTCTCACTGGCCAACGATGATACTTGGTTATACAATGACAAATTGGTTAATTGATACTAGTGTCCAAAATATCCAAACCCTAACAAGATCATGGATAATCAATCTTATAAAGGAGGAGGCATGGGGCCAAATCAATAGGGTGCTCTTGAACCCATTTTTATAACCAAATACAAAAGAACCTATGGTCTTGGATTTAAACTACATGGGGTGACCCCATGTATCTTATTCATGTTCCAATTCCAATTAATAGTGATGATGATGCTGATAATGAAGCATATTTTGATCATAGCATTTATGAAGACCATACCAATACCAAACTATTTGACCCACATACCATTTGTACCATTACCCTAGTAGTCTGACTTTCCATGATTCCCCTTTATCATCCTTTACTTATAGACTAAGATAAACAAGAATCCATAGTGTCTTTAGATGAGTTTGAGAATGATGAGGCCTTTTACTTAGGCCTCAGAGACAATGTTCTTTTGGGTGACCACAAACAAGGGTTCTCTATCAAACTAGATCCTACAACCTATTTTGAAGAGAAGGTGATTACCCTTAGCTAAAAACAAAAAATAAAACATTGAGGTCCCAAAGTGGAAACCTCTTTGAGGTGATTTTAGACTAGGATAAAAGTAAAGAGAAAGGCTAGTCTTTTGGTGAAGACCTATTTAAGGTGCCACTAGATGGGTGTGCTCACCTATCCTCAAATGGTGTTCAGGAGACCACTAATAGTGAACTTGATTTTGGGTTCAAGTTTAGTTCAATATAAAAATGACTTTGATCAAATTGCCTAATAATTTCCTACAATATTTTTTACATGGCCATCCTTACCATTGGGAGATTCAGATTCATCTTGTTTGGGATAACTTGAATAATTGGTCCAACTAGAGTAATTTACTATTGTATGCCAATTCACATCCTAACCAACCAATCTTGAATATTGATTGAATCTCCTAGTATAAAATACTACAAACATTAACATCAAGACTCTAGATGACCTAAAATGGATAAAATTAGGTGCATCCCTCACTGAGGAGCAACATGAAGTTTTTACATCCCTTTTGAGGAAGTTTGTTGACATTTTTGCTTGAGCCTATTCAAACATGCTAGGTTTGGACGCCCCTTGGTTATACACCACCTTGTTGTACATCCTAATGCTAAACCTTTTAAATATAAAATACGTAAGATGCATATTTGTATTGCTATATCAATAAAAAAAGAGTTGGAAAAACTCTTAGAAGCAAGATGCATTTGATTGATAGACTATTCAAAGTAGATCTCAAACATTGTGCTTATTAGTAAAAATCCAGAAGGGATCAAAATATACACTAATTTTAGAGACATTAACAAGGCCTACCCCAAGGATATATTTCCTCTTCTGAATAACAACATGATATTTGACTCCATATCTGGGTATAAAATGCTTTCCCTTATGGATGGCTTTTCAGGATACAATCAAATCAAAATTACACCAGAAGACCAACACAAGACAATATTCACTTCTCCTTGTGGAATGTTTTGATATTAGGTTATGCCATTTATCCTTAAGAATGTTTGAGCCACATATTAGAGAGCCATGACCATCATATTTCATGATATGATGCATGACATTATTGAATACTATGTCAATGACACATTGGGTAAATCAAAGACCCATGCAAATCATCTAGTTGTACTACAAAGTATATTTTAAAGGTTTTGTGAGTAAAAGGTTTGACTTAATCCTAAGAAGTTCATCTTTTATGTCATTTTAGACAAATTATTAGGCTTCATTATCTCTCGCTAAGGCATTGAAGTTGATCCTACCAAGGTACATGCCATTATCAAGATGATGCCACCTTCCACTTTGAAGTATCTTCACAGTTTGTAGGGAAAAATCCAATCTATCAGATGCTTCATTTTTTAGTTGGAAAATAAATTTCATCCATTAAATCATTGGATAAATAAATGTGTTACATTTATTTGGGATGAAGACTATCATAAAGCCTTTGCACATTTGAAGGAATATCTTTCCAATCCACTATTTTATTACCACCAATGGCAGGGAGGCCATTTTTATTATACCTATCTGCCATTGACAACACCCTATGGACACTTCTAGATTAACATGATGAGAATGGAAAATAACATGTCATGTACTATCTAATCCATACACTGGTCATGTATGAGCACAACTATACACCAATAGAATAAGGTTGTTTAGCTATGGTCTTTATAGCCCAGAAGTGCATCATTACATGCTTAAAAAAAAGACCATAGTCATTTCCAAAGTAGATATACACGATTATATACTCTAAAAAATATATTTATTAGGATGCACAACTAAATGGATCATGCTACTAAGTTTAAGATTGAATATGTCAATCATAAGGCCATAAAAGGACAAGTACTTACATACTAGCTTAATAAAGCTCCCCTTTTAGATACTGAACCACTCACTTTTCAATTCCCAAATTAATCCATCATGATGATCATATAAACACTTCCTAAGGAGCAATAATGGAATCTATATTTTTATGGATCATTCACTTGTCATGGATAAGGGGCAGGCCTATTATTTGTTACACTACAAGGGGATCTTATTCCCAATTCATTCCATATCAACTTTCCTCGTATTAATAACATGGTTGAATATGAAGCAATAATTTCAAGGATCCATTAATTAATATAATGGAATATTTAGCATCTCATGGTTTATGGATATTCTCAATTAATTATCAATCAAGTTACATACCACTTTTAGACCAAAGATGACAAGTTGGTACCATACAAGGCCATGGTGGACATTATTAAATAACAAATTATTGACATATAGTTTGAACACATATGTAGGGCTAGTAATAGGATAATATATACTATGGATACCTCTTGGTTATTTGATCTATAGCATAGATAAGGAAAAATATTAGGATTTTCTCATTGAACATATTTTAGCACCTGCTCATGAACCTTTGATGATTGCGATGATCTACGATATTATTAGTCCTAGTTCTATTTGGTACTCAAACTTATATAATTATATTCATGACCATGTCCTTCCCCTTGACCTATCATGTAAACAACAAAAGGCCTTTACACACCAAGCCTCACACTATACCTTACTTGGTCCAACCCTTTATCGAAGAAGCTTTGATAGAACTCTACTTCATTCTTTAATTTTGGTAAAAGCCACATTAGCATTGAGGGAAGTTCATGAAGGAATATGTGGAGCCCACACAAACAAGGCCATTTTTTCTCCAAAAATCTCTTACATACTGGTTACTATTGGCCAATTATAGAAGCAGATGCAACTACTTATGTCAAAAGGTGTGACACATGTCAGAAACATGCCAATATGATTCATGTTTTGGCCAGAACACTCAAACTGATGCTTACACCATGGCCATTTTCAACATGGATACTCAACCTCATTATGAATATTAACCTCACCTCATTTAATGGCCATAAACACATCCTTACCACTATTGACTATTTCACTAAATGGGTTGAAGCTATATCCCTTACGTAATAGAAAAATAGATTTCCAAATTCATCTTTAACCATCTCATTGCCACTATGGTATCCCATCCATCATTATATCTAATAATGGTGGAAAATTTAAAAACAAGGATGTCAAATCCCTTTGTGTCAAGTACAACATCACCCAACATTTTTACACTACTTACTACCCAAAAGGTAAATGGACAAATAGATGCATCTAAAAAGACCATTATCAATATCCTTAAAAAGATTGTCAATGATGTTGGTCATGAATGGAACCTACAAATCTTATACACCCTCTAGGCATATCATACCTATTACTATACTCTAATAATATCCATACCATATTCCTTAGTCTATAGCACTGGGGCCATTCTTCCCATTGACGTCGATTTACCTTATCTACGTATCTCATTGAAACACATCCTAGATGATGAAGATTATAGAGTAGCTCACCTGAAAGAGTTATAGTTATTAGACAACAAGCACATGGAAACTTTATACAATCTTCAAGAATACCATAATTTATTCCATTTCCAATATAAGTGATGGGTCAAACACAGAGAGTTTGAGCTTGGTGATCTTATCCTCAAAGAAAACCAAAAGAACTCCATGACTAAGAAGAAGAAGAAAGGTAAGTTCAAACTTAATTGGATAGGCTCTTATGTCATTGTTGCTAATTATGGATATGGAGGTACAGGCTTGCTACACTAGATAAATATGAACTTGATGAGCCCATGAACATCATACACCTCAAGCATTATTTCACTTGAAAGACCTGAAGTATTATTTATGAGGCCCATTTACATTGTACCATACCATCAACTTCATTGTACCATATCATATACCATTCCTACCATGCCTTAACTATTGAACAAAGTTATTTTAACCTCCCTTTCCCACCCTTTTGACCTTGGTTATGATCCATTTATTCTTCATGCACCTTTAGTGTGGGGATTCAGACACAGTTTTAGTAGTTAATTCAATATTTTTGATAGAGGCAGTATCTTAGACCAGTATCATAATGGTTTGGAAATTACATTCTTCATTGTTGTCACATTCTATTTTATTTTAGGTGCTATTAATTATAACTAACTTTGGGAAAACTAGTACCCATGCCATTGTTTCCTAATTATAACTACCTGTGGGCAAATTAGGATCAATACATTTACCATACCTTCCTGTATCACCTTACCATTCCTATCCTATACTGTGCCATTTACCTAATTCATGAACTTGCTTCTACCTAGTTAGATTCCTCCATTATAAGGTGAAACTATAGTGACTTGAGGTCCTAATGGGAATATGTAGGCAATGCTCAATTTATGTTGAGGATAGCTCAGTCACCCCTTTCCCATAATCTCACAATTTTATGAGCATTTTAAGTTTAAAAACTCTCTCCATTTTTCAATCCACTTAAGCCACACTCTCACCATTTTGAGAGTTGGATTTTTTGGTACCTCATCATTCTCAATCGAGTTGAGCTGCTTAGAAAATTCTAAAAACACTGGTAAAAGAGCTAGAAAATCCTAAACATCATAAAATCATTAAAATTGCCTTAGAATTTCCATGAAAGATATAAAACCATCCAAATTTTTTGGGTTAGGCCATCTTATTTATTTCGTTTATTTCTAAGACCCCATTGGTTTTTTTCCTCCCATTTTATGGAGAACTACATCGATCTGAGGTCCACATAGACTATGTAGGCAACACCTAGATACATGGGGTATCTCGGGTTATCTTGGCTACACCTTCCTTTCTTTTTCAATCACTTCTTTTCCTTATAGATTCTAGGACTCCTATCTATTTTACACATCACTACGTGTCCTTTAGTTTCCCCATCCTTATTTGCCTTAGCCGTATGCTCTCATTGTTTTGTGAGTTTATGTTGTGATCATTATGCATTTAACTTTGATACACTAGTACCCACTCGACTTCATCTTAATATCTCACAATTATATTAGTTATTTATGATCTCACCATTTTATGAGCTCATTATCATTCTCAACCTTAGATGTAGTAAGCATTATGAGCCTAGTTTAGGTGCAAGCACTTGTCTATTGTCTTTTAGTATGGTTTTATCCTAAACCACACTTTTGCTCTTCCATAGTTTATTTGTGTTGATGTTTTCATGATTATGGAACATCCTCCCCTATTTTATTACTCTCTCACCATTTTGTAAGAAACCATTTCTAATGCTCTCACCATTTTATGAGACCATTCTCACATTCCTCTACACATCAATCATGTTTTCTTATCATTAATTTTATTCTATCCCATATCCTGGGAGAACTACATTTGACCTAAAGTTCATGTTGGATCTTGCACCCATATAACTATGTAGGTTATTGGCAATATGATTGTCATTGATGTCAAAAGGGACACTATGGATGCTATTGATGTCAAAAAGATTAGGTAGGATTGATGGAGAGAACATGTTTCATAGTATCACTATGCAAAGTTTTCATGCTTTTACAGAGACCATTTATGGATGTTTAAAGTAAAACAAATAGAAGATCCATTATAGCTTTTTATGTACATTCTAGAAATATGGTCCATAGGTTCAAAAGAGAAGGAATGAGCCTAAAATTGAATTATCTTTGCTCTCAGACTACATAGGGTTTCTCAATAAAACCCTAGGGGTTTAACCATGGCACCAACAATAAAATTTCTATTTTGATGTTGAGTGGATATATCTTGAACCCGATAGCTTAAGTTATAACTCAAGCCTTTATCATCATTAATAAATCAACCCCTCATCCTAGCAATTACTAGCTCTGAGCAATGATAAAAGGACTTTATATTTTCCTAAGTCTAAGACTTAATATATGTCCCAGCTTGATCAATGGCCTACGCTTCATCATATACAGATGATATAATAAAGTGAAGCAAAGTCAAATTGTCAAAAAGAGCTCTGAGTGAGCACCCAAGTGACAAGTGTCACATTCATGAAGCTTTTTAGATAGAGACCTAATGAGCATAAGCTTGTCAGATTTAATGATCAAGCTAATTGAAAGATCAAATAGCTTGTGCTTAATCAAACATTGAAGATCCAATAGAGTGTGATGAAGTCAAAGTGTCAAAGGTCCCTCTAAGTGAATGTGCTAATGCTAAGTGTCACAAGCACATGAGTCTATTAGATAGAGGGCCAATGAGAGTGAGCCTGTTAAAGATAAATATTGAGCTTTTCAGAAGATCTGATGGTGCATGAGTGATTATGTAAAGGAGATATAATGGAGTGAATGGAATCAAATGTTATAAATATATCAAAATTTAATAACTAAATATAATTAAACATCATACATCTTTGAATATCTAATGGCATGTAGAAGCTTGGATGAGAAAGATACAATGGAACAAGTGGACTCAGATGGAACAAAGTGATTGATGTTTATCGACATAATGGTAAGTTAAAGGTAAAGTAGGTTCAAGAAGATCAATGGAGCAAAAGTGATCTAAATATATAGGAAGCAAAGTGATGAGGTCAAGGTGTCAAAGTTTAAAGACAAAGTCAAGATAAAGAACGTGCATCTTTAGAGATAAAATGACATGTAAGAGGTCAGATTAGGGTGATCAAATGGATGCATTTTAAAGTTGATCCAATTTAATAGAAACCATTAAATCATGGAACTAAAGGCAAGATCAATGACCAACATTTAAATTCATGTCCAGATAAATTGTTAGGTGTAAGAACATGTAGGATCTTATGTATAAGCTCTATATCTTGACACAAACAATGATATTGATCAATCTAATTGATCAAATCTACATTAAAGATCTTGTGCATCAAAACTTGAGTTTAATATATTCTATAGATAGTAAAGAGATATGAAATTATGGAGTGATGCATGGAATTGAGATGTGGGAACTAACATCTCAAGTCATAATGAACTAGAGTCCAAAATTGGTGTGATGTGTTAAAGTCCCAGTGTGAACACATAGGAGATATGTAACCCTAGATAATTTGTTTATGTATATGATATCTAAGATAAAGGAAATGGTGCCTAATCCATTCAAATTGTGTTAAATAAGAAATATATAGACATAAAACTAGAGGGGAGAGAGGAAAATAAGAGGCTGCATAGAGAGAGATGAAGTGTGTCAAATAGATACATGTTCAGGCATAGAGAGAAAGGTGTAGAGAGGAAGAAGGCACAAAGAGAATGTGCATAGTATAAGCATGTTACAGATATGACTTGTAACAAAGATTAGAGTTTGATTAATTTATGAATCAATGTTGTAATATGGAGTTGTAGCTCCATATATCTGATTAGTTGGTGCTTAGTTAGGGGATTGGTGTCTCCTTAGGATTGGTGTCCTTAAATGTAGCAAGTGAGGTTTTTCCAGTGAGGTTTGTAATCGGTTAGGTTTGGCCAAGTGAGGCTTTGATTGTGAGGCTAGATTAGAATAGTAAATTCTAGCAACTATTTTCATTGTGGTTTTTCCCTTTGGGGTTTTTATGTATAAATCTAGTGTCATGTGTATTTGTGTGTGTATGTGATCTCTACATTTATCTTTTAATCTAAATATGCTTTTGAGTTTGCTTTAAAAGGATTAAAGGACTAGTTTTAGTTGATCTATTGATTCATGCCCTCTCTCAGTAGATAGTTGTGTTCCAAAAATTTGTATTAGAGCCTAGGGTTCTTTGAAAGAAGCTTAATCAGTGTAGGTAGATCTTGGACTAGTGAACACAATGTCTAGTCAAGAAGGATCTTCATCAAACAAAGCACCTCTCTTTGATGGATCTAACCATGCATTATAGAGCATAATAATGGAAGAATATTTATCCTCATTACGGTTTAAGGTATGAATATCTATAATAAATGGATATACATCCCCTGCTACAACTCTTACTGATCAGGATTCAAAGAAGGCATGTGAGAGCAATGCTAAGGCAAAGAATGCTATTGTCTATGGATTATCCAAATCAAATTTTGTTGAAGTGATGCATTATCAAAATGCACAAGAGATCTAGATCAAGTTAAAGAACATCTATGAAGCTGATGACAATATAAATCAAGCTAAGCTAAAAACATATAGAGGAATGTTTGAGAGTCTTAAAATGACTAAAGAAGAGAAGATTACAGACTACCTTCTCAGGGTAGATGAAATAGTCAATGCAATCAAAGGCCTTGGAGAAGAAATGAAAGAATCAATCATTGTCAAAAAGGTCCTAAGATCTTTGCCAAGGTATGATTCTAAAATCTCTACAATAGAGGAAGCAAGAGATCTAGATAAGCTCAATGTACATGAGTTACATGGAACCTTCACTATAGAATGGGAGAAGCAAATACTCCTAAGAGATAAGCTGCATTCAGAGCATCCAAGAAAGTAAAAGCAAAAGCATCTACATTTGGATTTGAGGAGACTGATGAAGAAAAAGCCAACTTTGTTAGAAAATTGAAAATAGGATCTAGAAAGTATAAAGGTAAGTTACCCTTTAAATGCTTTAATCATGGTAAAATAGGACATTTTACTGCTAAATGACCTTATGAGAAAAAGGATGACTCTGAAAAAGAAGAGGATGGCAAAATAATGAAGCCCCACTATTCCAAAAGGAGTAACTTTTTTAAAAATGAGAAAATTTTGTATATAAGAGAAGATAGTGACTTATTGGATGATAGTGATAGCTCAGATGATGACCCTGATTGTGATTTTGTGGCTAAGGGAAATGAGTCCCTATTCATGGCATTAGGATCAACTTTTGTAGATCTAGAACAAGATGAAGTTGAAGACTCTAATAAAGAAGATGAAGGGGAAGTGGACCTTGAGTGTGAAGTCATCTGTGCTCTACATGAGATTGACATACTAAGAAAAGAGAACTCAAGATAAAGGAAGTTTGGATAAAAGGAAGTTAATTATTTTTTCCAAAAGTCTTGAAAGATCTGATCAGATGGGGGTGAGTCTAAAGACTCAAGTTGAAGAGGCCAAAAGAATAGAAGATGTAGTCAAGATTGAACAACTTAAGTCTATTGAATGTATGATTCTAGAAGCAAAGATGGTGGCTTTGAGAAAAGAAATTGAAAAATCTAAAGACCAAATAGACAAAGGTCTAAAGCTAAAAGGAGGATTAGATATTCTTGATAAATTGATCAGCTCTTAAAAGCCATCAAAAGGAAATCTGGTCTTGGTTATGAAAAAAGCGAAAAGTCCCATAACTAGTACTTTTGCTAAGTTATATGATAATTTCAAAGTAGAAGGCTTACAAGCAAAGAAAGAGAAAGCTTGCAAGGATATAAAGAAAAACATAAGCAATGCTAATATGAAGAAGACTAAAGCTAAAAAGAAACTTGAGGAAAGGAAGAAGAGCAATGAGTCCATCTCTACGAACTCAAGGAAGATGTAGAAGACAAAGGTAGCTGATGCAGATGGTTACACAAGGGTAAAAAACTCAAAGAAGTAAGAGTTGAGAAGAAATCCCATCCTACACAAAGAAAAAATATGACCAAGCATTCCTTATCCTTTTATGGTTATTTTTATAGTTGTAATCATTTTGGTCATAAGGCTAGTAATCATATAGTAGTATTTAATAGGAAGACAAGCTTAATAAGAAAAAATACATTTACACCCTTAGATACAAATGTAATGTGCTATAATTACAATAATTTTGGTCACATAGCTGAACATTATAGAATAATATTTGTAAGACCAAAAGTATAGAGTGTGAAGAAAAGAATGCCTTCGTATGTGAACAAAGGTTCACAAGTCTCTGAAAAAGAGAAAAGTAAGCCCAACAAGACATATAATCAACCCAAGCATGTATATAAAGTGAAAGATCAAGCCATGATGAAGAATGCTATAGAGTTTTGAAGATGTCAAGAGCTCTCAATGTCTACACATGTTGAGAATGAGAAGACAAAGCTCAAGGAGAAGTCCAAGGTGGTGGCTGAGGATAGTTCTGAGGTATATATAAATTCAAGTTAACATCCTGCTACTATAGAGAAAGTATCAATCATAGAACACTAGCATTTTGTGCTTATTAATGAGATTCTAAACTTTAAGGAAGATTCACCAGATGAACAGGTATGTCATGGATCCATATTGTCTCCATGTATTTTTAATCCCATTATAGAAGAAAAGGAGAATAGTTTAATGGATGAGCATGTTAATTTTCTCAAGCTTAAGAAGAAAAAGAAGAATAGAAAGCATAAGATGACCAAGGAAGAGAAGGAATATGAGGATTTATGGGAAACTCCTAGTTTCACATTATTCTAGGACATTGTGAAGTAAGGTATCTCTATCTATGCTTGTTAAGAGACCCCTTTCTATAAAGAACTAAGTGGTGTTCTTTAGAAGGTTCTGAAGTCAAGAAATGAGTGCTCTTAGTTGATTTTGGTGTGACAAGATGAGTCAAGTGTTGTGTATGCAGTGTCTATAGGGATAAAATTAGGGTGCCAACTATGTGTTCATGAAATCTGGTTTTAAAGGCAAGATATGGAGACTTCCAAGTGTGAAAGTATGTGTGTTTGCTCTAGATCATCATACCAATCAGTATAGAGGTATGTAGATTATTGATTAGTTTTTTAGACCAATATTATTTTGATATATAATAAATCATCCTATGTTGCAGAGTCTTGTATTGATCATTAATAGGTCAGTGGAGAAAGGGGGAGCTAGATTATTTAGTCTATCAAAATCAAGAAGGCTCAAAATAAAGGAACTTATTGTATGTTTTATGGTGGCAGATTTGAAAATGCTTAGGTGGATGCTGGTTGAGATTTGTTTATGTTACATAAAAAATAAAATCATGCATAAGGTCTCTGAGTTCTAAAGATGACAAGTTATATATGCCATGGAGTTAGGGGAAGCTAACTCAGATAGCTTGAATAGCTTGAGGAGATATGCATGATGTGAAAAAGAGTATATGTGAGATGATTCATTCATGATTGAAAGATAAGGTGTTATCTTCTATAGATGTTATCTCAAGAAAGTTGAGATGATGACTTGAACAAACCAAGTTAGGTGCTTAGATAGTCTATTGAATCTTCATGCATAAACAAAGTGGGAGCTTTGTAATTGGTCAGGGCCTAGGACCAAAAGCATATGTATGGAGATCTGAAGATGCTCAAGTGATGCAATGAGATAAAATTTAGGACTATAGCTCCTACATCACATCACTAGATATTAGTGATGGAGCATAATTCTAGAGGAAGGATTATAAAAGCTTTGTTGATCCCTAGAAGAAGATAAAAGGCAACTCAGGTATGTATATTTTGCAAAATTATAATGAGTTGATGGTTACAAGTTCTTGGATAAACTCCTTTATCTGATAAAGGAGGAGAGATAGTAGGACAAATAGTCAGTTAAAGTCCCTTTGTCATTGATGTCAAAGGGAGATAAAAAGTGCAAATGCTCTCTATAGGAAAAAGAGCATAATGATCTCTACAAAATTTTGGAGAAAAAGTGCAAATGTCAAAATAGAAGTATATCAGGTGTCAAGTTGATTATTAGTCAAATGTGCCATTGCTTAAGGGGTAGAAAGTTTGGTATGAATAAATTCAGTTCATACTCATCAAAAGCCAATGCAAGTAATGCTAGAGAAGGATCAAATTATTAGAAGATCAAAACATTAAGTTTGCATCAGAGCATTTAGTTTTCCATCAATGCCAAAGTGGGAGATTATTGGAAATATGATTTTCATTGAGTCAAAAGGATCAAACAAGATTGATGGAGAGAAGAGCATGCTTCATAGTAGCGGTATGCAAAGTTTCCATGCTTTTATAGAGACCATTTATGGATATCTAAAGTCAAATTGATAGAAGCTCCACTATGGATTTTTTATGTACATTCTAGAAATATGGTTCATAGGTTCAAAGGAGAATGAATAAGCCCAAAATTGAATTATCTTTACTCTTAGACTAGATAGGGTTTCTTAGTAAAACCCTAAGGGTTTAGCCATGACGTCAACAAGAAAAGTTCTATTTTGATGTTGACTAGATATAGCCTAGACCCGATAGCTTAAGTTATAACTTAAGCCTTTATCATCATTAAGAAACCAGCCCCTTAACCTAACAATTATTAACTCTGAGCAATGATCAAAGGACTTTATATTTTCCTAAGTCTAAGACTTAATATATGTCCTAGATTGATCAATGACCCACACTTTATCATACGTAGATGATCCAATGAAGTGAAGTAAATTCAAATTATCAAAAGGAGCTCTGAGTGAGCACACAAGTGATAAGTGTCACATTTATGGAGCTTGTCAGATAAAGACCCAATGAGCATAAGATTGTTATAGTTAACGATGAAGCTAATTGGAAGATCAAACAACTCACACTTAATCAGACATTGAAGATCTAACAAAATATGATGAAGTCAAAGTGTCAAAGGTACCTCTAAGTGAATGCACTAATGCTAAGTGTCACAATCACATGAGTCTATTAGATAGAGGACCAATGAGAGTGAGCCTATCAATATTGATCTTTTCAGAAGATTTGATGGTCATGGGTGATCATGCAAAGGAGATCCAATGGAGTGAATGGACTCAAATGCTATAAAGAGATCAATATTTAACAACTAGATAGAAGTAAAGATCATACATCTTTGAAGATCCAATGGCATGAAGAAGCTTGGATGAGAAAGATCTAATAGAGTGAGCAGACTCAGATAGAACAAAGTAATCAATGTTTATTGACACAATGGTAAGTTAAAGACTGAGTAGGTTTGAGAAGATTAACAAAGCAAAAGTAATCCAAAGATATAGGAAGCAGTGAGATGAGGTCAAAGTGTCAAAGTTTAAAGACCGAGTCAAGATAAAGAACATGCATCTTTGGAGATTGAATGGCACACGGGAGCTCAGATTAGGCTGATCAAATGGACACATTTTAAAGTTGAGCCAATTTAATAGAGACAATTGGATCATGGTGCTAAAGGCAAGATCAATGAACAACATTTAAAGTCATGTCCAGATAAATGGTTAGGTATAGGAACATGTAGGAACTTACATATAAACTCTATATCTTGACATAGATAATGATATTAATCAATCTAATTGATTAAATCTACATTAAAGAACCTGTACATCAAAACTTGAGTCTAATATATTCTATATACTGTAAAGATATCTATAATTATGGCATGATGCATGGAATTGAGATGTAGGAACTAACATCTCAAGTCATAATGAACTAGAGTCTAGAATTGGTGTGATGTGTTACAGTCTGAGTGTGAACACATAAGAGATATGGATCCTTAGATCATTTATATATATATGATATCTAGGACAAAGGAAATGATGTCAAATCCATTCAACTTATGTCAAATAAAAAATATATAGACATAGAACCAGAGGGTAGAGAGGAAAATAACAGGCTACATAGAGAGATGAAGTGTGTCAAATAGACACATATCCATACATAGAGAGAAAGGGGCATAGAGGAAGAAGGCACAAAGAGAATGTGCATAGTATGAGCATGTTACACATAGGACTTGTAATAGAGAATAGAGTTCGATTCATTTATGAATCAATGTTGTAATTTGGAGTTGTACCTCCATAGATTTGATTGGTTGGTGCCATTAGATTAGATTATTTGGTGCTCAATTAGGGGATTGGTGTCTTCTTAGGATTGGTGTCCTTAAATGTAATGAGTGAGATTTTTCTAGTGAGGCTTGTAACTAGTGAGGTTTTGCTAAGTGAGGCTTTAACTATGAAGTTGGATTAAAATAGTAGATTGTATCAACTATTCTCACTGTGGTTTTTCCTTTTAGGCTTTTCATGTATACATCTGGTGTCATGTGTATTTGTGTGTGTATTTGATCTCTAAATTTATCTTTTAATATACATATGCTTTTAAGTTTGCTTTAAAAGGATTAAAGGACTAGTTTTAGTTGATCTACTGATTCACTCCCTCTTAATAGATAGTTGTATTCTAACATAGGCAACATCCACTTGCCTGGTACATCTAGAGTCAACTCAACTACCCCTTCCTTTTTTTCTACCCCCCCCATTTTGTTTGTTTTGTTTTCATTGTCTCCTATAGCCTAGGGGTAATGTTTGTCATCTTGTTTGTGTCATTATTTCCTCATATCCTAGGGGCAACCTTGTGCCATTGTTCCTACATTGTTATACTTACACTATTGTTGTCTAGCTTAGGGTTCACCCTGTGCCCCAATGTAACACCTCTATTACACACACACAAACAAATTATTTTCTATTTTCACTAACATTGTGATTAAACCATTGCTTGTGGTTGTTTACTTTTTATTTTGTTCACTTTTTTTTTACTGGTGTTTTATTGTGTTTCTATTTATTGGTGTTTTGTTTTATTTGTTTGATTATTTGTTTGCCTATTTGTTTGTTGTCCTTGTTGTGCCTTGATTTAGTATCTAGGCATTCATTAGGTGATTCCTTGTACATTATAATTATGTCCATCCATATTCATACATCAATATTATCATCATGATTTTTATCATTGGTGCATTGTTTTCCATTATTTATTAGATCAGGTGTCAGTCCTTATGCATATTACTACTCAGTCATCATGGTGTTTTATATCATGATGCATACCATCATGTACTAAAATAAAAATTAGTTCAATTTATATTACAAGCAATGGTGCCATGGTACTCCTCCTTGTTCACCTAATAAATTCTTGATCCATCCAGATATTACCCAAATACAAAGTAATTAAATCTTGAATGAATTTTAATCCTTATTAGTTAAGATGTGCATCTCCATTCTATCATGTTTCCCAAATTCATGTTTTTCCTCTATACTAACTTACTCTTACTCCATGAGTATGGATTTAGTATGTAAACCCAGTTTTAAGAATTTTCATATTGCCCCACAAACTAAAGTACTAATGATTATAACTGCCTTTGGGCAAATCTTTTTATTTTGATCTATCTAGATGATAATGATTATAACCACTTATGGGAAAATCATTATCATTCTCTTGCCCTACTAGGGCATGTTTTTTATTATTCTAATGATTATAACTACCTTTGGGAAAATCGTTATCTCTATCCGACTAACTGGGGCATTTTTTTTTCTTAATGATTATAAGTACCTTTGGGCAAATCATTATTTTTCACATCACTATGTCGATGATTATAACTACCTTTGGGAAAATTATCCCTTATTATCTACCTAATTGGGGCATCTCTCTATGCCACTAATTAGAACCACCTTTTTAAAAATCAATCCTTTCCACCCCCTTTACCTTTAGGTCCCAACATTTTCTTCTTTTTGAGGGAATGGTCACCAACCTTATTTGTCTCTTGCTCCTTAGAGGGGGCATCTAGGGCTCATCCATCACCTTCTGGGGTATTAAGCATTAATAAATTTTTAATTATTTGAGAAGACATTATTGTGCCTATATATTTCAATGCCTTCCCAAACATGGGCAAACTGTAGACACCCCATTCTAGGCATAACTAGATTCCAACTGGACTTCAGATTGATTTCTACTAAATAATGTAGATTAAATCTAGGAATCATTGAACACCCCAATTTCATCTTCACATCAAACATTAGTGCTCAAAATCATGTTGAGGCATCCCTATTTGGGATATTATCTTGTATACAATAATAACCTCTCATTAATTCATCTCTAGTCACCTTATAACCTAACAACTAGCAGTTTGGCATTTGGACACATTAAATGGGGCACTTGAATAATTCCTAAAGTGCTAAAATGCTAAGCAGAATGAATCAAATAATTAAACCAAATTAAATTCTTAAGTGAATTTTCCATGTGTAATAAATGAAAATATTTTTTTCAAAAAGGAAATTTCAATAAATATGAAGTCATGATGACATCATCATCTTCAAAGTCAAGGAATTTAAAATATCTTCCTAAATGCAATACATTTAGAAATGGATATCCATGCTTATTAAATGGGATCTCTATCCCAAATATTAATTACATGTCCCCTCCTTAATTGAATTAGGGTTAGCCTTAACTCACCTAGGGTTAGTTTGAACTTAACTGTGGTTAATCCTAACCTAACTACACTTGAGTTAGAGTTAACTTTAGAGGCTATAAATAAAAAGCCTCACCCATTGGAAATAAGCTTTCTAGTTTAATGTTATTATGCTAAAATAACTCTAAAAATATTAATTATTGTAGTTTTACCATGCCCATTTTCCAATCCAAATCAAGCCAAGCCAAGGTGAATGAGGGGAGATGATGCAAGAGCACCATTGACAAGGACTCCATTGTTCATAAGCCAAACAAGCCAGCTACCACAACAAGTGGATTTGGAGCTACAAGGTAGTTCAAAGGGAGTTTCTCTTTTGTGTTTTTAGTTTTGTCTTAACTGTGTTCTTATTATTTATGATCACCCAAGTACTTAGGCAAGAATTGTTAGTTTGTATTGAAATTGTTTGGTTTGAATTTTTCTCACTAATAAGAGACTAATGATCCTCTTCATAATAATATGTTACATTTATGGACTATCATAGTTAAATGATAAAGACATTTAGGTCTTATATGATTGATCTCCCATGTCCCCAATCAAAATTGATAATGCTGAGACATTCAAGCTATCTTTGTGATCCAGAGTCTCTTTAGTGGTTTTTGATGCATAATGCTTATATTTATTTTAAAAGAAATATGTAAATTTTAGTGGTCTATGATATGTGTTAAGTTTGACCACTGCATAGTTGATGGACCATTAATAATAACTATATGAAGTTGAAAATAAGATAAAGTGCCATCGAGATTGTAATATTTCTAATATGCCAAAAAATATAACAAATTAATAATGTTGAATTGAATAGAGTTAAAATTATATATATATATATATATATATATATATATATATATTTGTGTGTGTGTGTGTGTGTGTGTGTATACACATAGATATATACACACATACACACATATAAAATTTATAATAATAATTTAATATTTAGAGGGAGATTCTTGGTTTTCCAAAGTTAGGGATTATGACTAGATGTCAATTGGTTTGGAGGAAATGATAGGGGGAAGATAGTGGACAAAGCATCAGGAGTCTATCTAGACAATGATCACCCTTGAAGGGCATTAGACCATCAAATAGAAACATGCTTATGTATTAGCATAGTGAAGACAAGGTTAGTAGAGGAGACTAAATAGGGGATATTGGAGGAGGCAACATTGAAGTTGATAAAGAATATATTGGTGATACATAAATATCAGCCTATCCTAGTTGTTGTTTCTAAAGTAGGGTCAAGGTTGTTGGTATGATGGCTGAGGTAAAACCTAAGGAAAGAATGGTGCCCTTAAAGCCACCCCTGAATGGAAGGATCCTAATGTGGCTTGTAGGACATGTGGGTGATGTGAAAAGTGTTGGAGGTGTAGTCAAGGAGGTTTGTTTTGGGAAATATTTCATGAAAATTCTCTCTAGGCCTAGATCTCTAGCTGATAAGGAGGTGCATCCACTTCAGGCAAAGAAAATAAACACTTGATCTCCTTCAAGGAAAAAATTACTACATAGGTGCTCAAAAATAAAGAATGGTTTGCCTCTAGGGGCCTCATCTATAGATTTGATCAGTTTTAGCCTAGTTTACTAGCTTTGCATGATTGGGTTTCTAAAATTTGGCAACCCCTCATGAAAGATAACTTGGAAATCTATCCATGTGTAAAGGGGTTTTTATGATATTTTTTGACCACTTGGAGGATTGATTTAAAGATCTATAGGATAATGTACCTTAGGTGTTCAAAGAGGAAATGATAAGTAGATTAGTCCCTTTTTAGTCAAAATGAGAAAACATCAAGAACAATAATTCATTAAGACTAAACCCTCTTACCTAAGAACTAGGGGGAGCATAACACAATCAACAAGAGCATAAAATAGAGATAGAAACAATACAATTTTCTTACCTCCCTTGTCGTATATGATGCTTACTTACTGGCATAAAGATGTTCATTCTCAGCCTATGATGATTTGTCTTTTATCAATGCTCTTCCATTGTGGTAACATCTCTTTAATAGTCACTTGTGGCTTGGTGTGAAGCTCAGCATAAAATAGACATTATAACATTACTTTTCAAAGGCTTCAAGAAGGTATTCTAAGAGAATAACCTTACACATAAAATCTTGTTAAACAATGGTGTAGGCACTTATATTTATATCTCAAAGAACTAACTTTATCCATAGGTAGGTTAGGTTAAATTCTAACTTGGGTTGAGTCTAAAATTAACCTAGGTTGAGTCAGTCTAACTCTAGGAGGGTTAAGGTACTCATGAAATCTTGACACCTCAATTTAAGATATTTGTGAGGAATGACAACTCCATTTAGATATTTATGAGGTGTGAGTCATATTTTTGAATATTTATGAGATAATAAATCACTTTATTAGCTCATTAGACTTTTGACTTCATTTTTGGCTAAAATTCCTTTTTTAGTAAATGAAATTCATTAATTTGATTTGGATTTTTTGCTTAGGAAAGTTAATTAATATTTAAAATATAATTATACTTGCTTATTTCTTTTTGATTTTTGGTAATTATTTTAAATGTCATGAATTAATAGATTAACATGCCAAAAGTGTCAAATTACTAGGTCATAATTTGACTAGGGTTAGAACTGAACTAGGTTAGTGATGCATACAAGATAATTTATCAAATAAGCTAGAATCATCACATTTATGGGTAATTAAATGCCTTACATAGATGAAATTGTGAAATTCAAGTGACTTTAAAGTTTAAAATGTATCATTTGATAGAAATTGATCTGAATGCCAGTCTAAGCATGAAAGTGGCCAAAACTAAGTGTCTACAGATAAGACCTAACATTGGGATCACCATCTAATTTTATTAAAACCTTGGTTTCCATATTTCAATCCTCTATTGAAAACCCTAACAATTAGACCAGTGTGGATTTGCTTAATACACCTTTTACTACAGTTTAAGTCAGGTTCCTACCTCTCAAGCATTAATAATGTGCTTGGTGAATTGATGTCAATCGATGCCTCAACTATTAAATTTCATCATACCACATTTACCAAGATTTTAATGGTGATTAATATATCTTAAAAATTCTCAGCAAATGTTAAATTAAAAATCAAAGATCATTTCTAGACTCAATCCTTAGATTATGAAGGAATCCCCTTTAGTTGTCAAAAATGTTTTTAAATTGGGCATCTAGTAGTGACCTATTTTAACTCTAAATATAAGATTGAAAAATCTTAGTAGAAGGGCACCCTCCCATCCCACCTCATAGCTTTTATGCTCAGTAATTGAATTAAAAAAATAGAGGAATCAATATAGGTTTCTAATCTAATAAAGATTGATGGGAATCTAATTGAAAAAGGCAAGATGGTGAAAGTCTTTCAAAGATGTCAACCCATGAAAGGGTGGATAAAGGGATTGACGATCGAATTCTTCCTTCTAAAGAATGGACTATGGTTAGGAAAAATAATAAGGGGTAGATGGATTCAAAAGCAACATCTTAAAATTTTGCATTCCTATAGCATGAAGGGGGTGGAGAAATTATGGCTAGAATTGGGAAACCCTTAGAAGGGTAATTAGATTTTTGGGTGAAACCTCATAGTTGTTAGTTTTTCATGTCATTTGGTTTGATTTTTGGTATTTTGGATTCAACAAGATCTAGGGAACTTTGGGTTTTTGTAATCCTATGTTTTTTGTTTTTGAATAAAAAGGGTGGCGGACCTACTAATTCTCAATCATCTAGCAAAAATAATATTAATTTTTGGATTTTTTGATGAGCCTCCCCATTTTGGGTAAAATAGTATGCAAATTGGGAAACTTTTGAAGGCACATGGTTGTGCTTAAATTAAGTCAAATTTCATTAAAATCAAAACACAAACCTAAAAAATATCTCAACCTTTCCATCAGACTAAATATTTAATGCTAGGGAGTTGTTTTGGAAGGGGATATTTCTAGTTTACATGGGTGGAATTTTATTCCATGGGAGGATGATGAATATCTAGATCAGCTCCCTCTTTTTTTTAGCACATCTTAAATCTATGAAGTCGGATAATATGAGAATTATTCCTTAGTAGATTGGGAGATATCAGATTTTGAAACAAGAGGGGAATAATTTTGGGGTAGAGGATGTGAGTACATGGTTTGAATCAATCATGGATCAGGGAGGAAATGACTATGCTTATTCAAATGGTGATGAACATATCTCACTACGTGATGATGATTAGATGTTGAATTTAGACATTTAATGGTTATATAAGGTGGATTTTGGACCTTCAGTTAGTTTAAGGGATTGTTTTATTTGGACTCCTTAAAATTTGGATCAAAACCTTAGTTGGAAGAATATTTGTTAAAATAAGGGAATAATGAGAATATGTATGATAAATAATTTACACTAATATTATGGTTGTGTTATCAGAGGCTCATATTCATACTTTGAAAAATAAGTTTTCTAAGGTAATGGAAAAATTTGTAGATAAAAAGATAGGGGTTGATCATGAAGTGATTTTGGTGAATATATTGGGTGGAATGTGGTCACACATACACTAGTATGTTGCCACATGTGAATTCTAAAACACTATCTAACCACACTTGCATATCATGTGAGTTATGCTTATGCATTCAACCAAGGCATATAGAGAAACTAGGGTAGGTTGATGTTAGTTTGCAAGGGTGATATAATACATTATTATTGCACACATACTTACATTTATTGGGGTACTTGTCATATTATACACTAATATACCAACACATGGTGATAAACTAACACCAAATGAATGATAATGGAGAAGTTTTATTCTACTTAAGGAATCATCCTATAAAATAAGGTAAGTCATCATCGAATAGAGCAATGTATTTAATTGATAGCAACTATAGTCTAAAATATATCAAAAATACTTCATGGTCATAAACAAAGATAATAAAAATAACAACAATAGTATTAATCGTATCAATTACTTATCAGTTCATAATTATAATATGCACCATGGCATTAATATTGGCAAATTTAACTTTAAAATGTCTCTCTATTTATCCAACACTTTACATTTAACTAGGAACTTTATTTTAGAAATCAATCAACATTTCCCCATGGCCAACTTGGTCTCTTTTAACCAACCACTCTCCCATCTTTTATAGGCTTCAAAAGAGCCCTACTTGTCACTAGGTATCTAAACTACTACCAATCATTAGTTAATGCGATTGCCACCAATTGGTATTTAATGATACTACCATCAACTAATAGTTAATGTGTCACCTCATGTTTCTTAGTTAATACTCCATTTAATTGTTATATCTCACCTTCTTTCTAGAGAATAATTACAAGTAATTACTTTTGTCATCTACTCCTTGATAATTACACCAACTTAAGAAAATCTAACATTGACACACAATTACTTCTATTGTTTTCTTGACCACATTATTGGGTGTGCACAAGTGGCCTTGGTTTGTTAGTATGCATCATGCTCTATAACCTTGAGGAACTACCACCAGGATGGAATTAGCCATAAGATGTCAAGATCTGTCAAAATCATGCATCAATAAAAAAAATTAGGTTATGAGGTTCTAATTAAAAACCTATTGTCCATAAAAGAGGATAGATCTAGTAGAGAGTTTGAGGTTATCTCTAAAGGGAAGGATTTTTAATCTTGTTATTTGGGTTTGGATAATGGGGATTTTTATCATTCTTCTCTCAAGGAGGACTCAGGTGGATTTCATGAAAAATTATAACATGGTCAATATATTGACGGGTTTTTAATCATGGATAATTTAGTAGAGAATTTGGATCACAAAGAGGTGGGATCTATTTTTTTGGACTATGTAACTTATTAGAAGGTAATCTCTAAGATCACTTTGATTTCATTGAAGAGTAGGCTTTCAAATCTATAATTATGAATTATTGTTCTCATCAGAGGGGATCTCACTAATCTGGTAATGAGGCTATGGAATATAAGAGACTAGGATAAGTTGTGAAAGAGGATAAAACTATTAAATTAAAGGATCTCATGGAAATGGTCAAGACTTAGTGAATATTTTTAGGTTAGGGGAAGAGCACTCAAAAGTATATTTGGACTATTGTTTCTTATCAGTCTTTTCTAATGAGTAATTAGAGATTATTTCATCTAGGTATGTATTTATAAAACAACTCCCAAAGGAAAAGGTTAATAGGGTTTAAATTATAAGTTTGAATAATTGATAACTCAAGCAAGGCTAAATGAGAGGGAATAACCTAAGTCTTATTCAAATATGGATATGCATACTTTAGGAAGGTTAAATGATAATGATAAGCCCTCTATTTCTAAAAAGTCTCATTCATATTTGAGTCTCCATAATTTAACAGGTCTAAATGAGAAGTATGATCCCTCTATGATTCCTAATTTTGATTAAGGTTTGGATATTTAATCTAATCTCACTTTCTTTGAGTTAAAAAATATTAAAAAGGTAGTATGTCCTACAACTTCAATTTTGAGTGAATGTGAGGAATGACGAGTGTCATCAATCTCTTCATTTATATCAACTCAACTTGGTTAATGTCATGTCAAACCAGGGTTAGTGTCCAATGATAGTCAATAGTAAGTTGTCAAAAACATTAACTAATACTTATTTTCTTGGGGGGAGTTGTGGATCATTTATATCTAAAGGTCTATTCTAGTTAGCTTGAATTCAAATCCATCTAATTACTTTGAAAGGAAACACTCTATGTAAAATTTAAATGCTGACAAGAAAAGTAAACACACTTGCTAATAAATTAAAACACTCATTAATCTATTTGTTAAATTGAAATGGTGCTTGAAATAAAATGCTTAAAAAGGAAATAATGGAATTCAAAATGCAAAAAGTATCTTAAAATAGAAACACACACATACACACATAGAGACCTAAAGATTAGATCAAATCACACTTTTAGCATAAAGATGTAGAAGATTAAATAATAGTAATATAAAACATACAATACCACAAAATAATTCCTTTTTCTTGGTTGAGTGGGCCCTTTCTCTTCCTCAGAACATGATGTAAACTACAATTAGTCTTTTAGGAACATCAAATATTCATTAACTCAATAAAATTCTTACAATATGGAAAATACTCAATAGATCTACTTAACCTCAATGTATCTTAATTTCTTACTAACTGACTAACTACAGATCAATATGAGACATTCATTATATTTCCTAATGCTTCTACAACATTTGACCAAAATAGTTAATCCCTAACAAGATTACTAACTAAATCTAATTTATTGTAAAACATAAAAGAAGTTACAACCCCCTTGCACGTTTCAAAATGAAATGATGAAAATGATGCATAGGTTTTCATGTAGAGCCCTTTAACTATTGATAATTATAATATATTCAGTTGCAATCATGTATGATCTAGTAACCGAATTTCAAAATACTCATAGTAATATCTTTACAAAATATTGCTATAAATACAATGTTTATAAGCAAGAATATTATATTTGTTAATTTTCCTCATGAATCTAGAATTTACTCAAAAAGGTTTATAAGGTTCTTGATTAAGCATGCATGATGTATTCATCAATGAACCAATGCCAAAACATCTTTCAATGAGATTTATGTTCAACTTGGGTGAATTTAGAGTTAGACTAACACACTCCAAATCTAGACTGATAGACTCTAGATTTAGACTAGCAGACTCTAGAGCTAGATTGGTAGACTTCAGAGCTAAACTAGTAGACTTTGGAGGTAGATTGATAGACTTTGTATCTAGTTTGAGTTGCTCTATAGTGTTCTTCAATGATCTTAAATGGTCTTCTTCACTAAAATTCTATTATTCAATTATAGTGTTTTTATGTAACTTGTACATACAAAAATGATATATTTTCCATGCAAGGAGTTAGAACATGTAGACACCTAAAACTGGCAGTCAATAACCTCCAACTAGGCTTTTGACCAATTTCTACCCATAATGCACAATTTGGCCTAAAAACACTAAATCACACTAAATGATGTGAAACTAACATATTCAAGTACTGATTTTGGCCAGAGTATCCCTAAATGGGGAAATGCAATTTATGGGCCAGCTAACTTTCATCAGATCATTTCAAATTAAAATACCAAATTTGCACTCACATGCTTTGGACTGCTCTTTCCTATCAAATCTTTTGCACAAGACTTGTGCCTTTGTTATTAGCAGCATTCTAAATGGGAATATGCATCCAATGCATCTGATGTGGACTTTCAATTCAAATCCAATCAAATTTAAGACCAATAACAAGGCATTTTGATTAATTCAGGTAATTTGTGCACAATGTGCTTAATCATGCCTAAGAGCTAATTAACCCAAATCAAGGCTTAATCAAAAATTCTATGAAAACTTGTTGAATAATTTGTTTTGGAAATGAATATTGAATATCTACATCATCAACTGACCTCATTTCTTGGGAAGACGTCCTTAGGCTATAAATGCCACAAATATCAATATTCATGCCTTCCATGATGCCCTCCATGCCTCTTAATTTCCCCTTCTTCCAATGCTATGATGAGGATAATTACAAACTTAATTCCAAAAATTGAATTAATCCTCAACCACACATCTCAATCTTGAGATGGATGGTTGAGGTTGATTCTAATCAAGTCTAAAAATATATAAATAGGAGGCCTCACAACATCATTTGTAAGTTTAATTAGTGTAAAGTTATAATGCAAGATTGGTTCCAAAAAGCTTCAAGAAACTAGTGTTATAATGCCAAATTGATTCCAAGCCAAGCCAAGTCACAAGCCAAAGGTGCCAAGGAGAGATGAAGGTTGTCAAGCTTCCATTGCCAAGGACTTCATGAACACAAGCCAAGAAAGCCACCATTACAAAGGAATTTGGAGCATCCAAGGAAGGTGAAAGGAATTCTTGTGTTTTCATTCCTTACTTTTTAGTTGTGCTTATCATTTTATTTTGTTAACTAAGCTCCCCCTAGTGTTTAGGCCTAGAGATGTTATGATATTAGTGTGTTTATTTCATCTTGTTTTCATTTTCGAATTAACACCATACTAACCATCATTTCTTGATTCAAATTCCTAGATCACATAATGGCACGCCCGATGGGACAAGATGCATCCTACACATGAAGAATATCATTTTTGATCTTTAAAATCTTCATTTAGACTTTTAAAACTCTTTCAAATTAGTTTTCTAACCTTATTTTTCCATTTTTGGTTGCCATAGTTTTTACACAGTAACCAACGTTGATAGAAATACTGACATTGATTACTTGGCTTAACCGACGTTGGTTAACAGAACCAACATCGGTCAGATCTCGATTGGAAGTAATTGACATCGGTCATATTGATTGATGTTGGTCACTATGTTTTTCCAAAAACATAGACCTTAGACCTACTTTTCCAAAGTTTCTTGTTTCAAACTCAAAAGGGCTTCAAAGCTAAAGGACATGCTAAACATTTTGTTGCAAGACCAAGTGGTATATGTGCTCAAAACATGTTTAAATAACTTTTTCATGCTTAAAATTTGATTAGGAACTTTTTTTTGGTTTTTAAAAAAGAATTTAGGTGTTTTTGATGAATACTTTTCAAATTTTGCAACTAAGACCAAGGGGTCAGATGAACACCACCAAACATTTCATTTGGGTTTAAAATTGAACACACTTATCAATTTTTACTTACAATAGTTGTTTAATTAAATCTTGTTTGGTAAAAAGAGGGGTGTTACATGTATGCTCTTCTATTTATCCCCTATATGGAACCCTTGGAGTCAAAAGTGCCATTCTTATTACAAGGAGACTAGTCCAAGGCTTAGAAAGAAAGTCGTCTAAAACACTTCCCAAAAACTTGCTAAAGTTTGGGTGATCTTGAAAATAACACTAAAGTTTTTCTATTTTATGCTTTATTTATTTATGTATCGTGGCTCATGAGGGGGACTTCATCACCTCCCACAAGTTATTTAGGGAAGCTTTAACCTAGGGTTTCATCTCCTGGCACTGACTTTATTTGACTCTTTTACAGTTGCACATGGGACGTAGTGGCACTTTGGACATTCCACTACACTGAGCAAATAATAGGATGTAGTGGTTGCATAAAAGACTAGAACTTTTTACAACAAGATGAGTGATATAAACCTAAAATTCGTGATTTTATTTTGCATTATTTGGCATGAAATTCATTGTGTAATTGATTCCCCTAGATCGTTTAGAAACTTGTTAGATTTTAGACAAACCCCCACTTGCCATAGAAGTATTATTGGTGCAAGGTGTACCTCAAGGTCTATGTCATAGTACTATCATTTAAGAGAAGGGGGGTGTAAAAATCCTACTATATAATGCACATTTACTTTTGGATGAACACTTAAAATCCTCTCAAATGACGTATATTAATAGATTCTAATAGTACCAAGCAACCTTGTCAGTTTAGGATTCAAGGGCAATTAGTTAGTTGGTCTTGTCCTAGATTAAAGTCTTGTTTGGAGTCAAAACTTGGTGTAAACAAACAATCCAAACCCAACACATGGTCCAAATTTTCCTTTGAAAAAAGAGGCGTTATGCTACCCATGTGAGATCATTCATTTTCCTTGTTTAAAGTTCATAAAAATCTTGAGAGTCATATCATCCACTTTGGCATAGGTATGTTGCCCAATCGAGTCTAGACCTTTACCAAAGATGTTTAAGTCCTTCACTTATAATTTAAATTCAAAATTACACCTTTACAAGTTTATAGGGTTGATGTGTTAAGTGGGTTTGCCATTTGCACTAAACTTGAGAGAACTTAGGTTTAATTTCTAATTTAGGTTGAAGGTCATTTTAGACTCATAATCATTATCATAACTTGATAGACTTAAGTCATTTTGTGCTAAACACTTGCACTTTAAGTCTATGTACCATAACATTTTGAATTAAGAAAGGTAGTGTTATGCTATCAAAATTATAGAAAAATGTCTTGGCCTTAGAAAGTATTTTAAATAATTTTTTTTATCATACCTTTTGGGTAGTATAGCATCGTTATGCTGCCCAAATCATTTCAAATGTTGTGTCATAGATCCTCTTGCATAGATTTCTAAATTTTTTCCTACAAAATCAGACCAATCCAAGTGTACTTTTGATCCTTTGTCTAAAGCATAGTTATACTGTTCACCTTTGTCTAGCTTGTTTGTCAAAGGAACTAAGTTTTATACCATTTTTTGTGAGAAAGTAAACTATTGTTAAAGTGTCTTTTGTTTCATACCTTATATCTAGTTGACCAAGTTCATGTCCAAGAATCAAATGCCTAGTGTTTGTTCGAAGTGTTTCAAATCTGTTGGATTAAAACTTTCATCTATTTTTCAAAGTCTAGCTTTTGACACCATTTGGCCAAGAGTCCTAACACATGCCTTGTTTTGAGCCTAGATTTTGACATCGCGTTTGGCCAAAAGACCTAGCAACTTTTAAATTCTTAGATTAGACTGATTTGAAACACTTCAACGTTAGAGTTTGGTATTCTAATTTTTGGTCCATTTATTTGCTTACCTTTGTGTGAATAGTGCAATGTTAGATATTTTATGTTAGATTGTTTCCTCACAAATATTTGCATAAACCTTTTGATCTTTTTGACAAATCTAGACCAAGTTGAAGGCATCATTTGTTTTAGATTCTATCCTTTTTAGAGTTTGTAGAACTCTTTCACCTTTTATCGCAAAGCATTAACTATGGATCCCAACATGTATTCCTACACTCATATTGGACTCATTTCCAATCCAGGGATTAGTAATGTAGTTGCGTAGGAAGAAATGGTGCAATAACCCTATGCGGATACCATTACTTATGAGATGGATTTTTATCCCTCTTATAATACTCAATCAGGGGCACAAAGCCAAGATCCATTAGCTAATTATCTGGTTAACACCCCACCTTACATAGAATAGGACCAAGAACAAACTGCATAATACTTAGCTACAATACCCATGGTGGATGAGCCATTACTTCAACAACCATATTCTACTAATTCAACTTCCACGTATGATCCATTTTTGTTTGAGGGACATTTATTAGAGAACAAAGATGATATTTTAGTTAGGGCCATAGAGGTAGGGGCTAAGTTTCCAGTAGACTTCCCCCATGAAAAATTACCAAGTCTAGTAAGAGTTCCCTACAAGATCATTTACGATCAACATGCTTCTTCTAGAAATCCTATGGCTCTAGTCTAAATAATGTAACAAGACCCTAATATATCTAATCGAGGCAAAAAAATCATGGAAGATCACTTTAACTAAATTAAAATAGCATACCAAACCTACCTAAATTTATCACGTGATTTCAATCAAATGAACATGGTGAGTAAGCCCCTTATTGACCTAGTACCTTCAATAGGAGTGTTGATGGAATTAACTAGACAAGAAAATCCAAGTTTCAACCCATTTGTGCAAACCACTTTGATAGATAACTTGATACATATGTTTGTTATTTAAGAAGTGTCTTTAGCTTCTACACTGAATAGTGGGCCAAACATAGTAGACAATGTGCAAACATCATCCAATCTTGATCAAAGTGGTACTTACGCATAAATAACTAGCCAATAATGTGTGCCTATAGTTAATCCCATGAGAAAATCATCATACCAGGGAATATGAGTTTATATACCCCAACCTCAACCAAATACTTCCTCAAGTGTATAAATTATAAGATTAGATAATCAAACAATGGATAATGTTATGCCTCAATGACCAAATGTGATGAATCTTACTCCTCCTCAACAAGTAGCGAGTGGTATTCCACAATAGTAGACACAGTCTAGTGTATCAACACAATAGAGGATGAGTAAATTTACACCTCAACTAGGGGAAACTAATATTCCACCTCACGAGGTAATGACAAACATACCTCTTCAATCATAGACTAATATGCCATTCCAAAACCTAGTAATGACTAGTCAGCCACATGTAAATATTGGTCAATAATAGATGCTGAATCTACAACATACTTTCACCTCTTCATAGGGATTCATGTAACAAGGAGGTCCCCATGTCTCTCAAGTACCTACTACACAACCATTGGTTCAATATGTGCCACAAATTCAAAGATAGGGTCTTAGTCCACAAGTTCCTACTCAATAACAAGGTTCGATTACTTAGTAGCATGTCTCTTTTCAACCATAATAGGCACAATATAGTTATATCTCTTCATCCCAACCACAAAATCCTCTAAGTCAAACCTTTATCATCAACCCAAACTAGAACATCGTGTAACCAAATGTGCAATTTCAAATACATCCCAATCCACGTATGCGTATTCTTGGTCCATTCCCCAACCAAGACAATGTACCCCAATAGGTGTCTCTATCATACCCTAGTCAAAGTGTCTCACTTGTGACCTCACAACAAGTTACCCAAGCCAATATCCCTTCTAGCTTCCTATCCCAAGAATTGCAATAGATGAAGGATGCAATTGTTGCCATTCAAGCAGGGAAGCAGACTAAGAAGTTCAAATTAGATGATGCATGTTCCTATCCATTCAACATGGAGTATTTATAGATACCATTTTATCTAGGATACGAACCACCTAAATTTGATAAGTACAAAGGGAAAGGTGATCCTAAGGCCCATTTGACCAAATTCTTTGTTACATGTCAACTAGTGGCATATAGTGACATACACCTTTTGATGTTGTTTCAAAAGATCTTGGCTAGATAAGCCTTGGAGTGGTTTTTAAAGTTGCCCAAGAATTCAGTAATAGACTTTGATGATCTTTTTGATAAATTTATGCAACACTTTTCATATAATCTCAAGCATGAGATTTCATTAGTAGACCTAACACAAGCAAATTAGAAAGCTAGGGAGAGTTTTGCAAGTTATTTACACTAATGGAGAGCCCTTGCAAGCCATTTCACCCATAGTTTACTAGATCAATAATGAGCTACTATGTTTACAAAAAATTTGCATAGTGAGATAGCCTATCATCTAGAATTGCAATCTGCACATACGTTCAAAGAGATCATTGATAAAGGTTTGTTGATTGAGATGGTGCTCATCAATAAAGGGTTCATCAATCTTAATTCAACCAATCAAAATCAAGGTACCAATCATAAAAATGACTAACATCCTAATCAAATACAAGCATCATAACTAGCATAGGCCAATAATCAAGAAAGATTGAAGCAATTCAATCAAAATAAGAATGTTGTGGGAAATGGTGTAACCAAATCCCATCATGTGCAATCTATGCAAACCTCATCCATACCACCTTTTCAACTTACTCCTACCCAATAACCTCTCCAACCAATGCTGTAAGTGTAACAACCAAGACCTACACAACAAATACAATAACCTTTATCATTGTAAACCCCTCCTCCTAGGAGAACCGTGCCTGCGCATCATATCTTTAGTGACCTAGGAAGACCTATTAAATCTATATTTAACAATTTTACCACTGCTAATCTAATTAGTTGGCCTATACCAAAGCATTATCCACAAGGCATTCCTTACCTTGATTAGTACCGTGAAAATATTTTTTTTGACTTTCATCAAGTCTAAGGGCATAATTTACGAAGATGTGTCCAAATCAAGCATTTAATTGAAAATATGTTGGAGAATGGGGAGATAAAACTAGATAATGGTACTTTCACATCCAATCAAACTCTTGGGATTTATCAAAACCCCTTTCCTCGACATAATAATCAACAACAATAGAACAATCAGCAACAACAATAATGACCAGTGCAATAGCAAAATCAACAGTATCAAAATCAAAGGCTAAACTAGTAGAATCAAACAAATTAGCAGCAAAATCCATAATGACAAAACAATGGACAAAACCAAGGTTAGAATGGTAACAACCAACAAACCTACCATGTAGTTGCACATGAATACAATAGAGTTGTAGGTCATATTGTAGGGGGTAGCATTAATACCATCTCTATTAATCCTAGACCAAGCACTAATTAGCCTAAACCATTGATAAACAACAATATTCAACGAAATCACATAGATAATCCTTATTTGACCTGGGAGTGCATACAAGAAAACTAGGAAACTAGGACTTCTAATTGTGGATCTTATGGTGATAACTCATTCTTGCCAAGTGACCACATGTAAGTGCACTAGCAATCGAGACTTGTCCTATCTAATCCCACACCATTCCCAACATCAATTATAAATAATGGTCTAGTATTTAATCCTGATTGTGCAATCACAAATTGAAGGTAAAATATTACTATCCTAGGCCCAAAACCATCCACCACTTTTCTAGTCATCCAACCAACCATTCAACCTTGAAATAAACCATTTACTACTAACCAAGACAAGAGGTTTGATATTGTGGACCAATTGAAAATGACACTAGCACAAATTTCTATTTTGGATTTGCTATGAATGTCAATAATCCACAAGAACATCTTGAATGAGTTCTTGACCCAATCCATTGTTGATAGTGACATATCCCTTGATAACTTTCAAGCTTTGGTTGGACACCTAGCTCCAACCCAACAAGTCACATTCAACCAAAGTGACATGTCTTCCCTTGGGCCACTCCATAATAACCCATTGTACATAGAAGTTTGTATCAGATGGCATAAAGTGAAACATGTCCTTATAGATAATGGATCCAACCTCAACATAGTGTCTCTCAAGCTCATCAAGATTCTTGGGTACATGATGATAGATCTCTAGCCAAAAATAATAACTATCAAAGCTTATGATAATTAGGAAAGAGAATAATAGGGCACCATTAGTTTTCCAATTATCATTGGGCCTTTGACCCATGATACACTTTGCCATGTGTTGGATCTTGAGTTATCATACAACATTCTTCTAGGTAGGCCTTGGTTACATGAGATTTGTGTAGTCCCATCAACACTGCACCAATGTATCAAGTTTTCCCACTCAGGGATGGAGGTGAGTATTCCAAGAGATTTACACCCGTATGAACACTACAAGCATCTTGAGGTGTAATTTCAAAGCTATAATTATTAGTATGGTATGAATCTCAGTTCCAAGCAGGATAAAGGAAAAGATATATTTATTGATCCTTCACCAGATAATTGCATGGATCCTAATACCTTAGATTCCATTTCCCACATGCCACATCCTGAAGCTTCTAATCATTTCACCATTTTAGATATTGGACTGGGAGAATATGTGACCCATGACACATTTCACATTGCCAATCTTCCTCAAAATTTGAAAACCTTTGGGTGACCTAAGGTCATCCCACATATGCATTGGCAACAAAAGAACAAAGATAAGGGACCTGTCATATTTGTACTAGCATTTAACCTAGTACTTGACCCTCTTAAAGGGGATGAATCATGGTTGTATAATGATGACCAATCTGATTGTTATAAAAATGCAAAGTATCATATTTCCAATAATATCATGGAGTGTCACAATTATGAAGGAAGAGGCCTTGGACTGAATCAACAAGGAACCATCAAGCCGATTTCCATGACTAAGTATGAAAAACCTTATGGACTTACATTTAAACAACTTGGGGGTGATCCCACATATTTTATTCAAACTCCATCACCAGTGACTAGTGATGATGATACTGATAATGAAGTAGAGTCTAATCATAGCCTTACCTTTGATAACCTAGATGAAACCAACCTATTTGTTAATAATGCCATTTGTACCCTTATCCAAGCCATTCATCATAATCCATTACATTATGTTATCCCTAACTGATAGATTGGGACCAACAAGAATCTAGTCTACCGATTGATGAGTTCTAGAATGATAAGGCATTTTATGATTTCTTAGGCCTTAGAGACAATGTTCCATTGGGAGATCACAAATTAGGAGTCTCAATCACATTGGATCCTGTAGCCTATTTTGGAGAGCGAGTGAACACCCTTAGCCAAAACAAATAAGTAGAATATTGAGGTCCCAAAGTGAAAACCTCTTTGAGGAGCTTTTTGACTAGGGAAAAAGTAAAGATAAAGGCCAGTCTAGTGGTAAAAACCTATTTTAGATGCCATCAGATGAGGGTGTTCATTCTTCTTCAAATTTAGACTAGGAGACCACCAATGATGAACTTGCCTACGGATCTAAGTTCAGTTTTGAGCAATAATAAGTATTTGATCAAATTATCTAAGAAATTTTGACTATTTTTGTTACATGGCCAAATATCCCATTAGGAGACTCAAATTCATCATGCCTAGGATAAGTTGAAGAGCAAGTCCTAACAAAGGACCTTGACATAGTCCAATAGTTTAAGTCATTGCCTACTATCCTAGAAGATGGTTCAAACCTCCTAGTTGAAGATACAATAGAGGTAAACATTAGGACTCTATCAGACCTAAAATGGATAAAATTAGGTGCATCCCTCACTGAGGAGGAATGTTATAGCTCTATTGAAAGAGTTTGTGGATATATTTGCATGGGCCTATTCTGACATTCTAGGATTAGACCCCACCTTAGTTCTACACCACCTTATGGTTAATCCTAATGCCAAACTAGTAAAACAAAAGCTATGTAAGATGCATCCTTACATTATTGTATTGGTAAAGAAAGAGTTGGAAAAACTCTTAAAAGTAGGATGTATCTGATCTATTGACTACTCAGAATGGATCTCTAATGTAGTATTTGTTAGCAAAAAGCCTAAAGGAATCAAAATTTATACTAATTTTTGAGACATCAACAAATCTTATCCTAAAGATTATTTTCCATTTCCTAATATCGACATGATCATTGACTCCATGACAGGTTATGTAATGCTTTCACTCATGGATGGCTTTTTAGGATATAATCAGATCAGAATAGCACCAAAAGATCAATATAAAACAATGTTCACCACTCCATGGGGAACGTTTTGTTATCATGTGATGCCATTTGGCATTAATAATATGGGAGATACATATCAAAGAGACATGACTATCATATTCCATGATATGATGCATGATATTATTGAAGACTATGTCGATGACATATTAGGAAAATCCAAGACCAGAGCTGACCATCCAACAATGCTGTCTTAGATATTTGAAAGACTATGAGAGTAAGAAGTCAGACTCAATCCAAAGAAATTTATGTTTGGTATAACTTCAAGAAAATTACTTGGCTTCATCATGTCTTGTAGAGGTATTGAAATCGATCCAGGTAAAGTCTATGCTATATCCAAGATGCCACCACCAACCAATTTGAAGCAACTTCATAGTTTGTAGGGTAAGATATAGTCCATTTGATGCTTCATCTCTCAGTTAGCAGACAAGTGCCATCCATTTACACATATTTTAAATAAAGGAGTTACATTTCACTGGGATGATCACTACCAAACAACTTTTCAACAACTCAAGGACTATCTTGTTAATTTGCCTATTTTATTACTACCTATGCCAGGAAAGTCATTCTTGTTATACCTATCAGCTACCGATTATGCTCTTGGGGCACTCTTGGCTCAACATGATGACAATGGAAAGGATCATGTTATTTAATACATAAGCCATACCTTGGTTACATATGAACATAACTATAGACCTATTGAAAAAGCTTGTCTAGCCATAGTTTTCATAGATCAAAAACTATGTCAATACATGTTGAATACTAAAACCATGGCCATTTAAAAAGTAGATCCACTTAAGTATCTACTATATAAAACAACTTTGTAAGGTAGAATGGATAAATAGATCATGCTTCTTAGTGATTTTGACAAAGTGTATGTCAATCAGAAAGCAATCAAAGGACAAGTTCTTGAAGATCAACTTGCTGAAGCAACTCTCATAGACACACAACCACTCAAGTTTCCATTTCCCAATGGATCCATCATGACCATTATTGATACACCCATTGAGGAGTAGCCCTAGAAGATGTATTTTGATGGTTCATTCACTGCACATAGATTGGGGGTAGGCCTGTTGTTTATTACACCATAGGGGGATCTAATCCCTAAATCATTCAGAATCAACTTTCCTTGTACAAACAACATGATTGAGTATGAAGCACTTATTGAAATACTTTGACAAGTAGTGCATTGGAATATATCTCATCTTAAATTTTATGGCTATTCTCAATTAATCATCAATTAGGTCACAAATCATTTTCAAACCAAAGATGACAAGCTAGTTTCATATAAAGCCATGGTTGACACTCTTAAAAAGGAAATTGCCAACATTCAGTTTGAGCATATATCGAGGGCTAGTAATAAAACTGTAGATGCCATGGATACTATTGGCTCTCTGATTTGACAAATAGATAAATCTAAAGAGTATCAATTCCTCATCAAGAATTTGTCAACACCAGCTCATGAACCTTAAATCATTGCCATGATTTGTGATATTGTTGGTCCTAATTCTATCTAGTACTCAAACCTTTACAACTACCTTCATGACCGATTTCTACCACCTAACCATGTTCTACCACCTAACCTATCTCAAAAACAAATGAAAGCCTTCATTCATCATTCCACTCATTATACTTTACTTGGATCCACTCTTTACCATCATAGTTTTGATGGAACTCTGCTTCGTTGTTTAACTTCAGTAGAGTCTACATTAGTGTTAAAAGAAGTTCACAAAGGAGTATGTGGAGCCCATTCTATTGCGGTAGTCCTATCTAAAAAGATCTTGCATACTAGTTATTATTAGCCCATAATGGACGTAGATGCCACTGCATATGTAAAGAAATATGACAAATGTCAATGACATGTTAATTTGATTCATGCCCCAACAAAAACTTTGAAATTGATGTTTACACCATGGCCATTTTTTACATGGGGACTTGACCTCATTAGGAAGATTCACCCCACTTCATCTGATGGCCATAAACATATCCTTATCACCACTAAATATTTCACTAAATGGGTTGAAGCTATACCCCTCACTTATGTGACTGGTAAGCAAATTTCCAGATTCATCTTCAACCACCTCATTTGCCTCTACAGTATTCCCTCTGACATTATATCTAATAATGGAGGATCATTCACTAATAAAGATGTAGACCAATTATGTACCAAATACAACATCACACAACACTTTTCTACAATATATTACCTTCAAGGTAATGGCCAGGTTGAGGCATCCAACAAAACCATTATCAATATTCTCAAAAATATTTTCAATGATGTTAGTCATGACTGGTACCTCTAAATATTCCCTACCCTTTGGGCATACCATACCAATCATCATACCCCCATAGGAGCCACTCCATACTCACTTGTTTATGGTACTGAATCCATCCTTCCTATTGAGGTCAAGTTGCCTTCACTATGCATCTCTTTCAAGCATGTCCTGGATGATCATGACTATCAAGTAGCTTTCATGTAAGAGTTGGATCTATTTGATGAAAAATGCATGGCCATGCTTAACAATCTTCAAGCATATCAGAATCAACTCAAAGGACACTATAATCAATGTGTGAAGTATAAAACATTTAAACTTGGTAATCTTATTCTTAAAGAGAACCAAAAGAATACCATCGTCAAGAAGAAACATAAAGGGAAATTCAAACCAAACTAGATAGGGATTTTCATCATCACTGTAGATTATGGATTAGGATCATACAGGCTTGCCACACTAGATTAAGAGGAACTTATAGAGCTAATGAATATTATTAATCTCAAGTAGTACTATGCTTGAATGCTAAGGTGTATTGTCTATAAGGACCATTTTAGTTATGCCATTTTATCACTATTATTCTTTGAATACATACCATTCTTATCCATCCTCTGCCATATCCACTTTCTGCTTCTGACCTATCAACCCAGTGTGTTCTAAAAGCCTAGGCTATGTGACCTTGGTTTTTGTCATTTATTACATAGCTTCAACATCAAGGTATCTGATCAGTTCATCAGTTTATTCAAGAACTTTAGACAAAGATCATATTTTGGGAAAATGTGACAAAAGTTTTGGTAGTTGCATCATTCGTTTGTTAATCCTTTCTTACCACCAGTCTTGCTACTAATTATAACTACCTTTGGGCAAATTAGTACCATTGATCTATGCTTTTGTGTCCTAGTTATAACTGCCTAGGGGCAAATTAGGGGCAATACTAAGCCTTGACGTACCAACTTGCCACTTCCTATGCCATACTATGTCTTTTTACCAACTATGCCTATTTTGTTTGAATTGACTGCTGCAGTAGTCAAATTCCTCCACTGTAAGGGCAAACCTATAGTGACTTGAGGTCATAATTTGGGACTATGTAGGCAATGCTTAATACTTATTGAGGTTAGATTAGTCACCCTAAGCCATGATCTCACCATTTTATGAGCAACCTAAGCCATACTCTTGTCATTTTGTGAGCACTTAAGCCATGCTCTCACCATTTTGTGAGTAACTTAAATTACACTCTCACTATTTTTTGAGCAATCTATGTTTGAATGCTCTTACAGTTGTGTGAGATTGAACCATTTCATGTATCATCATTCTCAATTGAGTTGAGACACTCTAAATCAATTCCAAAAACATTTAAAAAATTGTTAGAAAAGAACAAAAACATTAACCACTTCTTTGCCTTAAGGATTTTGGGAACCCTTACTAAGTTACAAGAAAATCACTTGTCATTTAGTTTCCCTATCCTTTTTGGCCTTTTATCTCATGCACTTGCCATTTTTCAAGACCATTCCTATTCTTCTATCACATTCATTCTATTTGTTTTCTTTAGTTATCATATTCTTCCCATTCCCTAGGAGAACTACATTTGGCCTAAAGTTTTTTTTATTGGATATTACATCCATGGAACTATGTAGGTAGCATCCACTTGTCTAGTACATATGGAGATAGCTCAACCACCCCCTTCCTTTTCTTTTATTTCTTCATTTTTTTTATTTGTTAGTTTTTCACCTATTTTCTAGGGCAATGTTCATAGGATTTTTATTGCATTGTTTATTTGTTTATTTCTACCTATTTTTATTTGTTTGTTTGCCTGTTTATTTTCTTTCAACACTATTGCCTTGATTTAGTTTATGTGTGTTCATTAGGTGATTCCTTGTCCACACTTACAATTGAATCCATCCCTATTCATATGTTTACATTATCATCATGGTTTTTATCATTGGTGCATTATTTTATATAAAGTATTGGATTACGGGAGTTAGTCCTTATGCATATTTTGGCCAATTCTTTATGGTGTTCTATCATAAATACTACCATCACATGCTACACCAAACCTCAACTTCAAGAAGTTTATTGAGCAATGGCAGCATCTCTTTGGCACCGACATCCTGATTCCACTCCTAATCATATCCCAAATAGAGTAATTGACCATGAAAGAATTTCAACCTTTATTAATTCAGATGAGCATCTTCCTACTAGTAGGTTGTTCCAATTCATCATTACACTCTTAAGTTATCATCATCCTTGATCAAGTTTATCATGTTTTCCATAATAAGGGTCCAATGATTATAACCACCTATGGGCAAATCATTGCACACCATCCCACCTATATTTTTCAATGATTATAACCACCTTTGGGCAAATCATTGATTTTTTACCACTTTATTTTTTCTACCCATACAGGTTTATGATATTATCTTGCTTGTCTATCCTAACTGGGGTAGCTCCATCTTCTCAATGATTATAACTTCCTTTAGGCAAATCATTGTGTTATCATACCATGTTATCACTATCAAGGTACAATGCTTATAACCGCCTTTGGGCAAACCACTGTGCAACATCCCACTTGTATTCTCAATGATTTTGAATACTTTTTCACTATTATTATGTTTTCACCCCATCATCTTTCATTTTTTTGGTCCTCTCATTTTGCTTCTTTCTTTTTGAGGGACTGTTTGCTGACCCACTTATGCCAACTATTCCCTCGAGGGGGCATCATACAGTTAGTATATCATCAGTGTAGTTATAAACACGTAGGACCTTTTCATTATTTGAGAAGACATTGCTATTCTTATAGCTTGCAATGCCTTCCCAAATAAGGGTAAACTGTAGACACATAAAATTGGCTATTGATAACCTCCAACTAGACTTTTGACAAATTTCTACCCAAAATGCACAATTTATCTTAAAACACTAAAGCACACTAAATGATGTGAAGCTGACATATTCAAGTGCCGATTTTGGCCAAGGTATCCCTAAATGGGGCAATGTAATTTATGAGCTAGCTAACTTTGATCAGATCATTTTAAGTCAAAATGTCAAATTTGCACCTATATGCTCTGGACTTCTCTTTCCTATCAAATATTTTAAACAAGACTTGTGCCTTTGTTATTTGTTGTTGGCAACATTCTAAATGGGAGTACACAACTAATGCATCTAATGTGGACTTCCAATTCAAATCTAGTCAAATTTAGGACCAATACCAAGGCATTCTGATCAATTTGGGTAATTTGTGCATAATGTGCTTAATCATGCCTAAGAGCTAATTAACCCAAATCAAGGCCTAATAAAAAATTCCATGGAAACTTGTTGAATAATTTATTTTGGAAATGAATATTGAATATCTGCATCATCAAGTGACCTCATTTCTTGGGAAGACATCCCTAGGCCATAAATTCCACAAATATCAAGATTCATGGTTTCCATGATGCCCTCCATGCCTCTTAATTGCCCCTTCTTCAAATGCCATGATGAGGATAATTACAAACTTAATTCCAAAAATTGAATTAATCCTCAACCACACATCTCAATCTTGAGATGGATGGTTGAGGTTGATTATGATCAAATCCAAAAATCTATAAATAGAAGGTCTCATAACATCATTTCTAAGCTTAATTACTGCAAAGATATAATGCAGGATTGGTTCCAAAAAGCTTCAAGAAACTAGTGTTATAATGCCAAATTGATTCCAAGCCAAGCCAAGCCAAGCCATAAGCCAAAGGTGCCAAGGAGAGATGGAGGTTGTCAAGCTTCCATTGCCAAGGACTTCATGAGCACAAGCCGAGCAAGCCACCATTGAAAAGGCATTTGGAGCATCCAAATAAGGTGAAAGGAATTCTCGTGTTTTCATTCTTTTCTTTTTAGTTATGTTTATCATTTGTTTTTGTTAACTAAGCCCCCTAGTGTCTAGGCCTAGAGATGTTATGCTATTAGTGTGTTTATTTCATCTTATTTTCATTTTGGAATTAACACCATACTAACCATCCTCTCTCGAGTCAAATTCCAAGATCATAGAACATAGTGGTAAAAAAATATAAAATTGACTTAGACAAACTAAACAAGGTAAACATATTCATTTTCTACTTTATATTAAAAACAAGTTATAAAATGCACATTCAAATCCTTTAAGAGAGAGATTAATAGGCGATAACTAAGATCATTACTTGGATATAATGAGTAGTTCCATGGACTAATCATTCCCCCACACTTCACTTCTTACAAGTCCTCTTTCAAGCTACTTCCTTCCCTACTCATGATCGAGCACTTTTTTTCCAAATTGTGGCTGAGATAATATATATCATAGTATCTATCCCAATTCATTTCAAATGGATCAATAAACCCCTTATGTCTCTAAACTAGTGCTCTCCATTTTTCAAACTATTTAATAGATTGATGTTCCACATTCTTCCATTAAGACATATGGATAAGGATGAGTGGAGGTCTAAATCTCATACCTATCCACTTTTGACCATACATTTGATTGAATTGTTGAATTATCTCACAACAACCCTAACTCTTCTTAAACTCCATCCAAGGTTTGTGGGAAAAATCACCTATCTTCATTTCAATGGGATATTCAAGGTATCCCATCTTTTATCTCAATAATTTAATACTTCATTAAAATGGTGTTACACATACTATTTTAAATATGTGGTACTTTGTTGTAGAACTCATGGATAGTTTTCCTTGAATTTTGGTTGGTATATAAGGTTTTTGAACAATTTTTTTTTCCTTTGCTTCAGTAAATTGAGATCTCATACAAAGGCCCACATTATTTTATTGCTCAAAATATTCATTTGGTCTTGTTCTTTACGTAATTTGGTTTTATAGAGTATAAGTGTAAGATCTTAGTCATGACTCTCATACAAATATATTGATCAAGAAATAAGACATATGTACTAATATAAAGCTATATAAATAGAACTCACACAGAAGATTTGTTTATCTAGGGTACTATCTTGATAAGCTTCCACGAATTGGTTTTCATCCTTCAAGTCATGAGGTAGTCTATAGGAAATCCTTAACTATTTCCATCTAAGGAACTGTTCATGGAGAAAAATACTATAGGCTAAGTCAAGTATCCTCTAAGATAAAAGTTTATCCCCTAGTTCATAAGCTATGTAGAGGGTAGACTCTACTTTTTATTTCTATTTTCTTTCTTCTTCAAGATCTATCCTCAATTTCATGTTTTCTATATTGAACCTTTTTAATTCTTGACAAATTTCATTCCAAGTGGTCATGATAAGAAATGTCTGAACCACTTAGTCTTCTTGTATGTTTGGCCTAAACACTTTTTTTCAAGGACACAATCTTATTATCTTTATTCAAACACTGAATATTAGTTTCTTCTAATTCTTTTTGTAAATATGATATAGTTTCTTCCTTACCTTGTATCTTCATTTTGAGGAAGACAATCTCTTCCTCTTATTTCCTTATAGTAGCTTCATCTCTGGACAAGATCATAGTTTATTGTACTTGTTTCTATTCATCATGGATGGAGGTGTGGGTTTATTTTGAATCTATGATTGGGGATTTTCATTTATCCTTTGGTTGAGATGAAGAATATAAATGGAGTTCCTTTATAACTTCCTAAAATACTTCTATCATGGTTGCCAATTATTATATTGAGGGAGGGTTCACCTCTTATTTATTATTTTATATATCTTTCTTTAATCCCTGAAGGCTCAATAGTATGTCCTTGATTTAGACTATCAAAGATATCCCTATCATCCCTCTTCTTGTAACATAAGTCTTCTTCTTCTTCTTTTTGGTAGAGGTATTGGCCTAGATTCCTCCCTTCAAGTCTTTCATTTTGAACTTATTTTTAGGATCTTAGATGATGATACTTCTAGGGCTAATATCTCCTCATCAAATATTTCCAAGATAGGATCTTGGATAATGGTTGGTTTTGGGGTTTCCCCAGAGCTAGGTTTAAGTAACCCTATTTTTAACCTCTTTTCCTTATCTACCCTTGGATTTGGATCTTTAATAGAAGTTATTTCTTTTAAATTATATCTTGGTGTTAGGGAAAATAGAGGGAATTTATTTTTGTTTTAGATTTCCTTTCTATCTTATTTCATAGGAATACTTCCTAGGCATCCTCTCCACCTTGTGTCATCATGAAGTGATGTTGGAAAATGAGTTGAATAAACCGATGATGTTTGATGGAATTAATCCGCTATACATATTTTTCTACCATAACTTGAATGGATCCATTTATAAATTCAAGTAAATTCACCCTCAATTTGGGTTTATAAAGTCCTTATCGGAGGTGAGTAAGGATTTTCATTACATCACAATCGAGAGAACTATACTACCCATCAAAATTAAAATATTTTATCACCCAAAATGTAGTTATACTCCAAGGCTATGGTAGACTTTATTTTTTAATTCCATTAACAACTCTTTTATGGCTAAAAATTATCTCAGGAATAGGTTCCCCTTCTTCATGAAAGATTTAAATAAAGTACTTAAATATGGACCTATCTTCAATCCTAATTCCTTTACATGAAATTTCTAAAATCTCACTAATATCCTGACTGCTCACTATAATTTTGACCCCTCTCACCTTGGTGTGATCACTCTTGAGATTGATGATGGATTCTTTGACAAGATATTCATCATGTCCTTGGGTTTGTTTCAAAAAATCTATGCATCTTTTTTCTTCAAATATGGAAGGCACTGATTCATCCTCAAGTAACAAATGTGTAGATTCTAGCTTAGATTTATTCTTTTGTCCCATTTTTTTAACTACTTGTTTGTAGAGGTTTTTGGTGATTTAACAAGACTATGAAGACATATTTTCAAAGGTTGAATCGATTTTGAGGTAGAATAAAAGGTCTCTTGTTATGAATAAAGGCTTAAAAATAAGTGTGAAATGCTTAAGTCAGCTTTGTAATTAATTTACCTTGGCTTTAGGCATATCTATAAGCTCTAAGAAATCATTAGATATGATAATTATAGCTAGGAAAAGGTAATAATTTATTTGTGTGGGGATATTGAAAAGCACATCAAATCCCAATTTGTCATTTCACTCATGTGATATTATACTATCAACCTTTTCAAGTGACTTGCTTGTCATTTATTATCATGACATATGTGGGAAATGATTTCTCTCATGATTATTTTGATTATGTCATCCCAATGATATAATACCTTATTTTTGAAAAAGATTATTTCTAATAATAGGTATTATCTTCCTTGTAAAGATGTGTTTACTTTTTAAAATAACCTATTAATGATCCTCATTTTTAGGGTATTATCTAATTTTGGGAAAATATCCTTTCAAAAATGGGTGAATATGACACTTTTATAACCTAAAATTAATCTTATACATAAAAAAAAAGGAATATGAATTACCTCAACTCAGATATGATGCTGTCTCTATTCACTTAGGTTTCCACATGTATTGTAAAGGATTGTCATTTACTAGTTTTCAATCCTCTTCCCTTATTAAGCTTAAAATCTCATCATTTGACTATAATGGAAGAATAAGGTTCTCCCATGTAACCAAATTCATATTGAGATTTAATTTGCTTGAACAATTCTTCTTTTTTTTGGAGATTTATGATAAAGTATTAATTTATGTCTATTGACTAAGAGTGTTATTTTGTTCCCATCAATTGGTAAAAGTTGAATTGATCCATGATTAAAGATATTTTCCACTTGATAGGGTCCCAACCGTCTAGTACGAAGTTTTCATTTAAAATGTTGGTAATTTGAATCAAATAATAAATCCCTATCTCCTTGAATTTACTTTATTTGATGTGAGTGTCATGTCATTTTTTCCTTTGATGTTGTAGAAGATCAGTTTTTTATAAATCTTCCAACTTCATCTCATCAAGTTCATTGAGCTAAAGAATCATATCTCTTTGTGCTTCATCTAAATCTATGCCCACTTATACTATTGTTCTCAAGGTTTAAAATTCAAACTATTGGAAGTAGGTACTTCTTTCCAAACACAAAATCATATGGTGAGAAACCTTTGGTGGTTTTCTATGTGGTATTATAAACCCATGTTGCTCTAGGTATCTTTCTTGCCCCATCTTTTTTACTGATATTGACTATTTTGGTCAAGATAGTCTCTAGCTCCCTATTAGTGACCTAAACTTGACCATTAGCTTGTGGATGGTATGGTGATAATTTCTTATGGGTTAGCTAATATTAATATCTAAAGGCTTTAATCATATTATATATGAATTGAGGAATTTGATTAGATACTATGGCTCTTGATGCTCCAAACTGCTCCATGATAATGTAATACAAAAAGTAACTAGTTTTTCCCTTGTCAAGGGAAGAGCTTGGACTTCTACCCATTTAGTGACATAGTTTATGCACATAATGAGGTACTCCTTTTCTTAGGATGGTGGATCAACATTTCCAAAAAAATCCAACCCCCATTTCTCAAAAGGTTCCAAAACCGCTTTCTGATGAAGAGGCATTTCATTAGACAAGGTAGGTTTTCCCATGCTTTGGCAAGGATCACACTACCATACATATATTTTCAAAATTTTATGAATTTAAGGCTAATAGTATCTAGCCCCAATGATATTATGAATAATTATTTTGGATGAATAGTGGCCTCCTCCTAGTTCATCATGGTAAGCTATTTAATGTCATAAATCTCATACTCTCTGACACACCTATAAAGTACTGAATTAGGTTCACATTTAAACAAAACACCATTAAGAAATTTATAGTGATCAATAATCATAACCAAAGGTTTTATTTCTTTATTATTAAAATTATATAAATTTTTCCTATGGCTAGGTAGTTTTCCATATCAACGAATCATGGCTAGTGTGCTGAAATTATGAAAAAGTGCTAATCTAGGAAGTTGTCTTCAACTGGTTCATCTTCACCTAAAAAGTTTAACCTTGAAAAAAAATCAACAAACACATTAAATTTCCCTATATTATCAATAATTTTAATGTCAATTTATTGTAATAAGAGTAACCATCTGATGATCCTACCTCCTATCACTAGTTTATTCATTAAGTATCTTATGTTTGAATGATCTGTGTAAACAAATATTTTATATCTAATGATGTAGTGATGGAACTTGTTCATGGCATATATGACAACTAATAATTATTTTTTAGTAGTGGTATAGTTTCTCTCAATTTGAGTTAATTTTTTTCTATTAAAGTGAATGGCATACATCTTTCCTTCCTCTTCCTTTTCTCCAAGTACTACCACCATAACATTGTTAGAGGTATTTTTATGTATGTGTAAGGGATGATCCTAATTAGGAACTCTCAGAATTGGAGTAGAGATTAATTTATATTTTATTGACTCAAAATCCTATTGGCACTTGTTAGTCCATAAAAAATCATTGTCCTTAATAAACAAAGAAAATATAGGTGCAAAAATTTCACTAAAGTCCTATATACAACATCTATAGTACCTTGCATGTTCTAGAAAACTTTTGATATTAGTTTTATTTTTTAGTGTAGGTAGGTTAGATATGACTTCAATAGTTTTGGGACCAACTTTTATTCCTTGGGTTGAGATGTGATGGCTTAGGGCATTCCCTTGATCAACCATTATCATGCATTTCTCATGGATTAAGGATAATTTATGTTGCTCACACGTAGTTAGTACTCTATTTAAATTATTTAAAGATTTATCAAAATAATTAAAATGCACTATAAAATCATCCATATAAGCCTATACACATTCATTGGTTAAATCAACAAAAATAGCTAAGACTGTCCTTTGAAAGGTAGTTGGTGCATCACATAGACCAAAGGGTAACACTCTATATGAAATGTTCCCCACGTACATGTAAAATTTATTTTGTCTTAATATTCTAGAGCTATTCTTATCTGATTATAACCAACCACTAAACCCATCTAAGAAGGATAAGTACTTATTTGTAGCCAAATTATCTAGAACTTGGTCTATGAAGGGCAAAGGGAAATTATCTTTCATGGTGGCCATATTAAGCTCTCTATAATATATGCATCTTCTCCACTTGCCATTTTTATCTGGTACTATCAAAAGTGGTGAGACCCATTGACTATCTGATATTGGATAAATAAATTCCACCTATAATAGTTTTTCTATCTTTATTTTAACCATGTCTCTTAATGTTGGGTTGATTCTCCTTTATTATTGTCTAATTGATTTGGTGTTTTTTATGTAGATACGATGGGTGCATATACTTATATGAATGCCTTTCATGTCATTATATTCTCATGCAAATAATTTTGTATGGTTTGTTAAGATAGTAAAGACCTTTATTTCTTGCTCATTATTTAATCAACTATTTATACTTAACATTTTCCCTAGTTGGACAACTATTTGTTTAGTTTTAGGATAACTTGAGTTAACTTTCATATATTCACTCATCAAAGAGTTTAAAGGGCCTGTGTGTATTAGAATCATATCGAAGGTAGTTATGTATTTGAGAAATTATTATCCTTTTAAAATTAATCCAACTAATGGGTACTGGAAGGTTGTTAAAAGCATGTCTTGACTATCTTTTGCCAACTTAACAATGCTCTATTGGAAGGGTGTGTGATTATACCTTTCATCAAGAGTGAATTTTGAGTTAATTAGGTGACCATCAAAAGATAATGTAGTATAATTATTAGATGGTGAATCTTGATCTTATTAGAATGCTTGATTCTTGATAGGGGGTGTGGAGGGGCAACACTCCCCTTATAAGGTTTCCATGTTGCCTTCAAAGCAAAATTTTGTGAAAAATGCATTGTAAAATATTTTAAATTCATATTAAATCTAGACCACTCACTATTAGGTCATAAATCTAATGGCAGAAATTATGTTGATGTATTTTTACCTCAATATGTACCCCTCCTTTGATATGAGGGCATTATAATCATGGTGGCACATTATGTGTAAGTGAAGAGGAGATTGTAGTGGATGTATTGTAGATTTTATCCCTTCATTTATTAGACTGAATAAGAGAAGAACTAGTTGTTTATGTGTGGACATAGTCCATTTTGAGTGAATCACATTAAATCTATGTCTCTCTTATGTTATGTTTTTTGCATTTTAATTCTCTCTTTATTTCATTAATATTGTTATGTATTCTATATTCCTAACAATTGTTATTATATTTGAAGATTTATTTGGTAGATAAACTCATAAGAAAAGAGGGTTCTTGGTTTAAGTGGGAGCAATGGCAAAAGAAGTCAATTTTAAGGTTGAGAAGTTTGAAATCCAAAACTACCAACTATGAAAGATGCAAATGGAGGACTATCTACATCAGAAGGATATTTTCCTACCATTGGGTAAAATAATAAAGAAATTGATGACTATGAAAGATAAATATTGGGAGGTTCTTGATAGAAAGGCACTAAGAATAATACAATTATGTTTGGTAGCATCGATGGCCTTCAATATTTAAAAAGAAAAGATAATAGTGAATGTGATAAAGGAATTGAATAGAGTGTATGAAAAACCCTCAATTTCCATCAAATTATTTCTTATGAAGCATTTATTTAATATGGAGATGTCAGAAGGTGGGTCTGTTGCTAATCATTTAAATGAATTTAACATGGTCACAAATCAGTTAAGCTCTGTAGGAGTAAACTTTGATGATGAGGTTAGGGCTCTTTTGAATTTGTGCTCAATTCCAAAAAGTTAGAATGGCTTGGGTAATGGATATGAGTAGTTTTATCTTTAGTTTAAACACTTTAAAGTTTGATGATGTTATTGGTGTTATTCTTAGTGAAGAAATATGATGGAAAAGCATAGGTGAGACATTAGGTAATGCTTTGACTATGGAGAATAGGGGACAAAAAAAGGATAGAGGAAAGGGCATAAGGAGTTATTGGAAGTCTAAGAAAGGTAGATCCATATCTAGAGGAACATTGGTGTGTTGGATTTACGAGAATAAAGGACACTTGAAGAAAGATTGTTACTTTTGAAAAGAAAAACAAAGAGATGGACAAAAAGATAAAAATTAGGAAGAAATTATAGTAGGTGATGTGTTACAAGATGATTTTGATCCTTTCTTTAGATAATATTAATGATTATTGGGTGTTAGATTTAGGGGATTCATTTCATGGTACACCCCATAGGAAATATATTCAAAACTATGTTCAAGGTGATTTTGGGTAGGTTTATTTGGGTGATGGTAAACCCTATAAAATTATTGGAAAGGGTAAGATACAAATAAAATTATATAATGGAAACAAATGGTTGATGAAATAGGTGAGGCATGTTCCTGAGTTGAGAAGAAATCTAAATCTAGTAGGGTAGTTAGGAAGTGAGGGCTGTACAGTCACATTTGGAATTTTTTTTTGTAAGGTCACTAAAGGATCATTGGTAATAGAAAAATGAGAGAAGGTAGGTACATTATATTTATCTAATGGTAATGTTAAATATCCTATTGATTTATCTTATACAGAAGCATATATTAAATTATTGCACCACAAACTTGGGCACATGAGTGAGAAGGGGATGCAATTTCTCCACTCAAAGAATTTGTTATTATATTCAAAGATGGTGGATTTGAATTTATATGAGCACTGTGTGTATGAAAAATAGAAGAGAGTCAGATTTATCAGAGATGGGAAGATAAAGAAAGATGAAAAGTTAGATCTTGTGTATACAAATGTATGGGGACCAACTCAAGTATCATCTCTTGATGGATCTTCTTAATATGTTACTTTTATTGATGATGTAATTGGGTTTATTTCATACAATTTTTTTTTTATGTTTTTGATACTTTTAAGAAATGGAAAGTTTTGGTTGAGAATGAGATATGAAATAAGTTGAAGTGTGTCAGATTAGATAATGGAAGTGAATATTGCATTAAGTAATTTGATAATTATTGTTCATCCCATGGGATTCATAGAGAGTATATGGTTCCAAGAACACCACAAAAAAATGGTGTGTCATAAAGGATAAATTAGCCAATCATGGAGTGTGTAAGGAGTATGAGCTTACATATAGGGTTGCCCTTATAGTTTTGGGTAGATGCTATGGATATTACTATTTATTTAATAAATAAAGGGCCTTCGAGTCCTTTGGATGGTGGCATTCCAAAATAATTATGGATAGGTACAAAGGTAGACTATTCATTTTTAAAGGCTTTTGATTGTGAAACATTTGTCCATATTGATAAAGAAAATAAAACCAAGCTTGAAGTAAAATCCAAGAAATTTACTTTTATTGGATATGGAGTTAATGATTTTGGTTATCATGTTAGTGTTATGATTGCCATTTATGTCAAAAGGGAAAATATGGATGTCATTGATGTCAACAGGATCAGGTAGGATTGATGGAGAGAAGAGCATGTTTCACAGTTGTACTGTGCAAAGTTGTCATGCTTTTACAAAGACCATTTATGGATGTTTAAAGTCAAATAAACAAAAGATCCGTTATGGGTTTTTCATGAACACATTGAATATATGGTTTAGAGGTTCAAATGAGAAGGAATGAGCCCATAATTAAATTATCTTTGCTCTCAAATTGGATAGGGTTTCTTAGAAAAACTCTAAGGATTTAGCCATGGCATCAATAAGAAAAGTTATATTTTAATGTTGATTTTGTATAGCCAATAACTGATAGCTTAAGTTTTAACTTAAGCCTTTGTCATCATTACAAAATTGGTCCCTTGACCTAGCAATTAATGGAAACCAATGGGCTAATAATTGGTATCAGAGCCAAAGGTGTCGAGTTTAAATCCCTTGCTTGCATTAGGGGGTATTGTTACAAGGTGTTTCCCTTAGTCTCCTTGTGTTGTGCAGTGTATCACTAGAGTTCGTGACATGGCTTAACTACCTCCCATGGATTCAGTAACTTTGGTGGTTGTTGTAGACACCGCAAACGTGTCTGCACCTTGGTTCTCCCCTTGGCCCTTTCTCCCTCCTAGTCCTCCTTGGTCCCTAACCCACCTAAGTCTTATTAATTAGAAATTAACATCTATTTTTAATTAAATAAGGCCCCCTTTCCACCCTACCCTTGCCACCTTGGATCCTCCCTTGAATCCCTCCACCTTCCCCCTAGCATTTATTAGGCCAAATCTCACCATTATATCCCCCCTCGTCCATTTTGGCATCCTTGTGACCGTTCTGCCCACGACCACTCGCCCGGCGGCGTGCAAGAGTGGGCAGAGGCTATTTTTAGCCTCTGTGCCCATCCTGCGACCGCCGACGTCGGTGACCCTTCAGCCGACGTCGGCGAAACTGCTGGCGTCGGCAACCTTCATTATCCCCTTCTGCATCCGTTGCACCCCCTGGACTCTGGAGCTCGAAAATAGATTCTCTTGACGCTTTGGATCTGATCTCTCCTTTGTCTTGACCTCGTGCAATAGTAGCAACAGGTGAAAAGGCCCTGGATCAGTATCTTCTCCTTGCAGCAACTCTTTCGTGGCTCCAGCAACATCTTCTTCTCTCTTCATTCAGCAAGCTAAAGGTAAGCTAGTCTGATTTTTTTATTTCATTTTAGTATTCAGTCATCTATCTTCTATTGTCTTCTGCTCCCTCTGTCCTTCCCCCCTGAGAGGCTGCAAAGCCTTCTCAGGCCCCATCCTCTGTGAATCCTCCTCTTCCCTGTCCTCTGTGTCTCTTCCAACTTCCTCACCCCTCTGCCAAAAAGACCTTGCACCAGGCACCCAACCCGAACCAGACCACTCCCCAATCCATCCAAACTTGTCCCCGTTCAGTCTCAGACCCGTCCACAGTCCAGAAAGCAACCCAGACCCAACTACAGGCCACAACCCCGACCGACGCCGGTCACTTCCCCAACCGACGTTGGCAGGATAGCCGACGCCGGCAGATCAGATAACCGACGCTGACGACATTTTCGACCTCGGCGACTGTCTTCAGCCCAACAGCTCTTTCAGGTAATCATTTTAATTTCTTCTTTCCTTTCTACTTTCTTTGTCACTTCTGTATTCTGGCATTCTGTCTTTTATCAGTCACTTATTTCATCAAACAGTGGGTTGACCTCCCTTAAGGAAGTTTTTACACTTCTGGGAACAAGCCTTTTGCTTGGCAACCCACTGCCTATCTGTCTAACATTTTTCTTGTCCTAGTTTCCTTGTTTTCTTGCAGGTGTCATTCCTCCACAGCCAAAGAGGAGTGCTCACAAATGTCTGGATTTACGGTGCGCAATCTTTAGTCCAGGTACTTCCAAGCCTTGTCCATTACTTTCTTTTAGTTTCTTTCTTTTTAGTCTGAAAAGCAAATTTGAGGTAGAAACATCTCTGGCACGCCCGGTGGGACCCTAGGTTCCTCCTGGGTTCCTTTTTCTTTTTCATTCATTTAGGTGCATTTAGGCTCCTTTCTTCTTGTCTCTTTCTTCTATTCCAAATGACACTATAAGCGGGACTAAAACGAACCTTTCTTCCTTGCATTCTAGACTAGTCTAAATATCATACTCTCGTCCCTTTCTCCATCTTGTCTTCATAACAACATCACATTTCGACTTGGGCATTAAAACATATTACACTTTCATTTCTGCTTGTGCTTGCATTAGTCCACATCTAGTAACTTAGGCGCATATTGAAGGAATCGTAGACACTTGATGTTACACTACCGAATCACATGCACTAAAACACATATAAAACTTACCTGAGACAAGGCCCGACTGGGATTTCATCACCCAGTGGATACCTTACCCGTCCCGGTGACCCTACTTGGATTTCATCACCAAGGGGGAAGCCCACTCCGTTCTCTGGCGGAGTCTAAACTCTAGGCGAGGTATATCTTGGCTAAGCGAGGCCAGCTAACCATTGGAATCGTGAAGTGAGGGGAGCTTGCTCCTTAGCACCAGGCCACGTACCAGACCCTAACACAGATCTTTGAGCACCTAAAACAACACCTGAAACCATCTTTAGACTGCCTTCTTCTAGGACCCATTTTTCAGCCAATCTCCCCAAACATTCATCTAAGGCATAAGCCACAAGTTTCTAAGGTTAATTCCTAGGATTTGTCGCTTAGGCTTGTCTGTCTTTCTCTATTTTCCTCTTCTCATCTGTTTGTTTGAGTGTGTGAGGACGCTTTCTTCTTTGTTTTTCCAAGAACCTTTTGGCTCTCTGGAAAACACAGTCACCGACATCGGTTCTGCCACCGACGTCGGCTTCCCCTGTCACCGGCATCGGTTCTGATACCGACGTCGGCTTCATCTGTTACCGGCATCGGTTATCTCACTGATGCCGACCTCATTTCCTACCGACATCAGTTTTTCAACCGACGTCGGTCTCTGTCACTGTCCTTTTTTTTCAAAACTAGCAACCTGAAACCTGTCTTTTCTCTGTCAAAGACTCCATCCTGGTCTTCTGAAACTGAGCAACACAGTTCCTGAGACCTGAACCCTCTTTGCCTTGCATGGTTTTGACTCGTAGCCAAGCCAAGGCTCTTGTCGACCACGCCAGCCGTCAACCACTTCTGTCCACCCCATCCATGACCAGGCCTACAATGGAGTTCAACTCGGAGACCGAAAGAACTCCTGTCCGTCCAACCCCGCTGCAGACTCCCATTGTCCAAGAAGGGGACCAAGACTTCGAGCGATTCTTGGACCTCAATGTCAAGGCTTTGCAACACTATCTCGTGCATAGCCGAACACGGGACTCCTTGGGCAATCCGATCTATGAAATGCCAACCTCCCTTGTCGCGACTACAGCTATATCGACAACATCCATAGTTCAACCTTCGAACACTCAAGCCATCGCTTTGACCACTGACCAGACTTTGACCAATCCCCCAGGTGTGGCCTCTCCCTCTATCATTGGGCCCACTTCCACCGGGGTTCCAGCCCCTTGTCAACCTCAACCCGCTCAACCGCTATCCACTCCATTTCAAAACCTTGTCGTCTCTATCCCGCCTACCCTGGCCCCTATCAACACCAGGGTGGCTTCTTACCCCTTGGCCCCCGTTACCACAGTCCAGCCTCTTGTGGCAACAACGGGCCCAGCTATGTCTTCGACCCAACCACCTTTAGCCTTCACCTCTGCCCCTACGATTAGTCATCCGTACATTCTACAACTGACTATGTTGCATGCCTCCTCTAACCTCTTCCAAGTGCCCTACAACTTAGGGGGCGTGCAACCCGTCAATCCGTCGGCAGACATCATCAAGATGCTGATGGACAAGATGACCAGTCTTGAGACCTCTGTTTCCGGCTCGCGCAACACTCTTTCATACGAGCAGATCTGTAACGAGCCCATTCATCCTTCCGTCCCAATCAGACCATATCCTAGCCAGTGGGAGCTTCCGAAGTTTTCTCGCTTTCAAAACAAGGAAGACCCACAACAACACTTGCGGGCATTCAGACACGCCTGCTACCTCATTGGCCATGACGATGCGTTACTCTTACGCACCTTTTCTATGTCTCTCTCGGGTGCTGCACTTGACTGGTACAGCTCCCTTCCTAGCCATTCTCTCTTCTCATTCATGCAATTGGCTCAGCTATTCCTCGATCACTTTTCTATCAACATAACCAAGAAAGTCTCAATCACGGACCTCTATTCTATCCGGCAATTCGAGGACGAGTCCATAGCCGACTTCATTGCTCGATGGAGAGGCCTTATCAACCAACTCTCCTTTTCCTTGCCCCAGGCCGAGCTTATTGAACTCTTTTCTCAAGCCTGTGCCCGACATATCTCTTCCACCCTGAGGGTTCAAACCTTCCGCACTTTTGACGAGGCCTTCACGATGGCCTGCAAACTAGAGTTGCGTGCCATCGAGGAGAACAAAGTCAAGTTGCGGAGTAAGAATCCCAGCTCTAAGACCAATGACTCTTCTTCTGCCAAGCCATCATCATCCAATTCTAAATCCAAGGCTTCAGCTAATGCCATGGTTGTCAGACCTTCATCTTCTTCGACCAATCAGCCTGAGCCCTCTACATTTCAGAGCGCTACTCGGCAATTCCAGCAAAGATACATGCAGCGACGATATAATCCCCTTGGAGAATCATATGCGTCTGTGCTGGACAAGCTTGTTAAACAGGGGGCCCTCAATCTCCCTCAAGCCCGACCTCCTCCACAATTCGATCCCTCTCACGCCATCCCCGCGTGGTATAGTGAGCATGACTTCTGCAGCTTCCACTGTGTTAAGGGCCATGACACGAAAAACTGCAAGACCTTTAAGAACATAATACAAGACATGCTTGAAAAGGGGGATCTCATCTTAGACAATCCAAATGCACCCCCTAATCAGGCCATTGACATCTTCAAACAACCTTTCCCCAATCATCCGCCAACTCAGAACAATGTCCAGACCTTAATTGACGACAATCATGAGCACAATATTCGGACAGTCAATACGGTCTCTCCTTTCGTCCCCAATCAACCTCTTGAGGTTAGTCCATTAATCAGTCCGTCACATGTGGATGAACCTCTCTCCCCGGCTAGTTCTCCATTGACCTCTCTCATCTTGGAGGATGCCTCGGCCTTACCAGCACCTCCAGTCTTGCCATCTTCCTTTCTGCAGCCTATGGAGGACCCGACCCTTCCTACTCCTCAGCCGCAAGTGGAGGGCACCGTCATCCCTGCCCTTTACCCGCTGGAGGAGCCTCGCTCCCCGGTTTCTTCTCCACCCAGGGAAGAACCTGTCCCTCCTTCGTCCTCATCTAAATCTGTCATGACTTCACCATACCATGTGTCTGAGACCACTACACCCGTCTCGTCCTCAACCTCGCAACCATCAACATCTTCCTCTCAGCCATTTTCCTGGTTAGTGGAGAAGATTGAACTTCTCCCTTCGCGGAAAGTGACGCCTCAGGTGTTGTGGGAGCGTCTTAAAGCCCTTCAACATACCCGCGCCCTCTCATCACATGCCACTAATCCTCCCAAGGCGGAATCTCGTCAGACTCTTGACAAAGACCAGACTCTCAAACCTCAACCAAACCCGTCCAAACCAAAGCCTGCATCTATCTCGTCCAAACACATCAAGTCATTTGGCGTTCATCCTATCTCCTCCCTCACTCACCCACAAGTGAAGGTGGACTTAGGCCAGACCTCGACCAGTAGTAGTCTTCCGACCAAGGTGAAGAAGACTGCCAGACCGCAGAAACGAACGCCTCCTTCTCCGTCACCATTGCCATCCATTTTGGGCCCCCATCCTTCGACCTTGGCTAGCATCCTTCCCACTCTGACCTTCAACCAAAACTCGTTGCCTCCTTTGCTTCCTCTGCCTACCTCCAGTCGTCCCTCTCCTAAAAAGGCGGTATCAATCATCAAGAAAGAGCCGTCTCCATCTGTCACCGCGCCATCAACCCATAAGGTGGTACGGAAACCTCTTCTAACCTCGCCTAAGCAAAAGTCACCAACCTCGCACATATCAAATAGCACGGACCCTCTATTGGGCTCATACTCATCAATATTGCACCGACTTCTCCAGACTTCTGACATAACCCTTCCGCCCATCAAGCCTTTCCAACCTCTCGGGTCCAAGCCCTCCTGGTTCGACGATACGAAAATTTGCTTATATCATCGTACACCAGGACACGACACCGAGACTTGCTGTGCCCTCAAGGCCGTCATTCGCCGCCACATGGAGAAAGACACTCTTCTCCTTGAGGACACTCTTGACCAGACCCCGACTCCTTCCTGTCCAACTTCTTCAAACACGTCAACATCTCACCAGCAAGACATGACCCCTTCTTCGCCTCCCATTTTTGAAATCAATGCCATCCGTATAACCACTAGATCGCAAAAGGACAAGGCCAAGGAAAAAGCTGCCATTCTTTGGACCTATCCCTTCGTCAAGCCACCCCTTGCGCCCAAGCCTAAAATTTCTATCCTTGGCGCGTCCCAACCTTCTTCATCTTCCTCTTCTGGACCAATTCACGACTCCATGCTGAAGCAGCTTCACCAGACACCTATGAAGATGTCTCTTTACGACCTTATCCAAACTTCACCTCAGCACCGTCAAGCCCTTATCCAAGCCTTACAGGCAGCGGAGGTCCAACCTGAGGACCCCCAACCACTCACTACCCTCGTCCATTCTTTATCTCCTGTCAACTCCATCACATTCAGCGATTCTGAGATTCCCACATCTAACATGGAAGATCAGGACGCCGCCCTCTTCATCACTGCCTATGTTGATCGGACACGCATTAAACACGTTATGATCGACGGCGGCACTAGCATCAACATAATCTCTACCCACGCCTTTGATCAGCTGGCTCTTCCCAAGAACTGCGTCTCAAAAACTGACGTGATCTTATGCTCTTTCAATGACACCACCGCCACGACCATTGGCACAGTCATCCTCCACATTCGCGTAGGCCCATGCACAGTCCCGGAGCTCTTCTATATCATTGAAGGAGAGTTTCAATACAACCTTCTACTGGGCCGACCTTGGATCCGTGCCATGGCCTGTATACCCTCCACCCTGCACCGTTGTGTGAAGTTTGAGCATGACGGGCAAGTCCACACCATTCCCGCTGACCCTTCACCCTTTAAGACTTGCAACACCACCTATCGTCCTAACGACATCCTCATTCCCATCAAGCCGTCCACTCTGGCATCGCCTCCATCTGTGGAAGCTTCGACCAGTTCACAATCGGCGGTTGCCCTCACCCCTCCTCTTCAAGCGCTGACCAAAGACCCCATGGAAGACATCTTCCAATGACTATCACTTGGGGAATACCGCTTGTTGACCCTCGACATGTTCCAAACTCCACAAGAGTATGGATGCCTTCACCTCAGTCCTAATTACGACCCTCGAATCGGGACGGTCTTACCTTATGGTCCTCCTCACTTCCAAACCAACTTTGTCTATGGGGGGCTTAATCAAGCCCCTACCTACGGCACTTCCCTCTCTTCACCCCAACCTTTCACATCTGATTTCTCATTTTTTGGTAACCCCGCCTTTGCACACACTTACCTTCACAGGTGTGCATGGAAGGGTTTTGGTTTCGAACGTTATGAGCAGGGCTCCCATCAGCCCATCGAGCCACTCAATGATCACGATGCCAAGAAACGGTATGGCCTGGGATATCATGACCCCACTCAGGCTCCTTCCGACCTTTGTCCCAAACCAACCATTGACCAATCTCTTTCAGACTCGCCCATTTCTCCTTCGTCACCTACGGAGTCGGTGGTTTCCATCCCTCCTAGTTTTCTTTTTCCATAAACACCATCCGCCTGGAACCCCTGACCTATCAGCTCAATGGGGTGTCCAGGTCTCTCCCTCTCATTTTTCCTAGCATGGTAGAAGATGAGTTGGCAACCATTCACACTGTCCACTGCGTTGACGATGACGCCATCCTTTCCTACATGGGTGCCGATGACTCTTTCGTCCAGCGTTTCCTCCCTTTTGAGACCCAGGTTATGTTAAATGAATCCACCATTGACATCAACCTCCCTTCTTCTTCTGATGTTCCTCACGTCTTAAAGATTGGCCAATCTTTAGACGCTCAGGAACAGCTTGACTATGCCCAATTCCTTTCCAACCATAGCAAGGCCTTTGCCTGGACTTACAGCGACATGCCTGGCATCGACCCCACCATTGCTACCCATAACATTGTCACCAAACCAGAGGCTAAGCCTGTTAGGCAAAAGCTTTGAAAGATGCATCCTCGCGTTGCGCTTCTTGTCAAAGAGGAGCTTCAGCGCCTTCTTTCTGTCTCCTTCATCCAACCCATCGATTATCCATAGTGGGTCTCTAACATCGTCCCAATTACTAAAGCAACTAGGGGGATTCAGATCTGCACAGACTATCACGACCTTAACCTAGCCTGTCCCAAAGACGACTTTGCCCTTCCTAACATCGACCAGCTTGTTGATCTCATGGCCGGCCATGAGATGCTATCTCTCATGGACGGGTTTTTAGGATACAATCAAATCCTGATCGTACCGAAAGACCAGCACAAGACTACCTTTATCACCCCATGGGGGACTTTCTGCTATCGAGTCATGCCTTTCATCCTGAAAAATGCTGGTGCCACTTATCAGCGTGCCATGACCTACATTTTCCATGATCTCCTCCACAAAATCATGGAGGACTATGTGGATGACCTTCTCGGCAAGTCCAAGCTCCGCCGCGACCACTTGACCATTCTCACAATCATCTTCTCTCGTCTCCTTCAATACAATGTCTGCCTCAACCCCAAGAAGTGTGTCTTTGGGGTCCTCTCAGGCAAACTTCTCGGCTTCATCGTTTCCTTCTGTGGTATCGAGATAGATCCCGCCAAGATCCACGCTATTCTCGAAATGCCACCCTCGACCAATCTCAAGCAGCTTCGTAGTCTACAAGGGAAGCTCCAGTCCATTCGCCGTTTCATCTCGCAGCTTTCAGACCGCTGCCAACCTTTTCATCACCTCCTTAAGAAGGACGTCTCCTTTAAATGGGATAAGGACTGTCAAGAGGCTTTTGAGGCCCTCAAAAGCTATCTGGTCTCCCCACCAGTCCTCATTCCACCTAAGGATGACCAACCCTTCTACCTTTATATCTCTGCTACCAGCCATTCGTTAGGTGCCATGATCACGCACCGAGACGAGCATCATCGTGAGCAAGCGGTTTACTACATCAGCCGAACACTGGTCGACTATGAAACTCGGTATACTCATACCGAGAAACTCTGTTTGGCATTAGTCTTTTCTGCTACCAAGCTCTGCCACTATCTTCTCAACCACAAAACCTTTGTCGTCACTCACATCGACCCTCTCAAGTACATGCACTCCAAGCCATATCAGAATCAACGTATGGCTCAGTGGCTCATGCTGCTTGCTGAGTTTGACTTCAAATTCATCCAACAGAAATCTATCAAGGGGCAAACCATTGCTGACCAACTGGTAGATGCCCCTCTTCCTGACAACCAACCTTCACACTGTGAGTTCCCTGACGAGTCTATCACCACACTTTCCACCGATGACACCGTCTACCAGATGACTATGTTCTTTGAAGGCTCCAAATGTCAACTCGGTGGGGGTGCGGGGGTCATCCTCATCCCACTCGATGGGGAGCCCTTGCCTCTATCTTTCAAGCTTGACTTTGATTGTACCAATAATATGGCCGAATACGAGGCCTTAATTTTGGGACTTCAGACTGCTCTTTCTCTCCACATCAAGTCTATCAACATCTTCGGTGACTCGCAGCTCGTCGTTAATCAAGTTAACGGTTCGTATCTCTATAAAAATGAAGTTCTACAGAGGTATAAGAATCGTGCTGACACTCTTTTGGCATCTTTCGACCATTACCTCTTGCAGACTGTTCCACGCTCTACGAACAAGTTTGCCGACACCATGGCTTCTCTTGCTTCGCATATCCCATCTTCATCATCATCATCCTGCCTTTTTGTCACAGTGCATCGCGTACCTTTGCCTTCATACATCTCTCCTCGCATCGACCATATTAACACTATCAATTCTAGCCCACAAGATGACTGGTATAAGCAACTCGTGGACTACTTGTCTCTTTCTGTCACTCCTCCCAACCTCTCTAGCAATGCGCGGCAAGCTTTCATCAAGCGCACAGCTCGCTATACCATGCTAGGGGGTCTTCTCTATAAATGAGGCTTCGACGGCCTCCTTCTTCATTGTCTAACCTCCACTGAAGCTCCTCAAGCCATAAAGCAAGTCCACGATGGGATTTGTGGTGGACACTTCAGTGGAAACTCGGTTGCCAAGCGCATCCTTCGCCTAGGTTATTATTGGCCTACCCTTCATCAAGACTGTAGCGATTATGTTCGGCGTTGCATCAAGTGTCAGCAGCACTCTAACTTGCATCATCTCCCCAGCCACGCCTTGCAAGTTGCTCAGGATTTTTGGCCTTTCTCTCAGTGGGGCTTGGATCTCATCGGTGAGATCAACCCTCACTCGTCTCTTCGTCATCAGTCTATCATCACTGCCACTGAGTATTTCACCAAGTGGGTGGAAGCCATTCCTCTTGTCTCCACAAAAGCCGACAAAATTGTCGACTTCATCAGCAGCCACATCATCTGTCGTTTCAGTGTCCCTCACAAAATCATCACCGACAATGGCAAGTCCTTCAAAAACAAGACTGTCCAAAAACTATGCGACTCATTTGGCATCAAACTCAGCTTTTCTTCGCCTTACTACCCACAAGCAAATGGGTAGGCCGAGGATTCCAACAAAATTCTCACCAAAATTCTCATGAAGGTGGTCGACGATACAAGAAGGGATTGGCACATTCATATCCCCTTCGCTTTGTGGGCCTACCGCACTAGCATCTAAACCTCTACGGGTGCTACCCCCTTTTCTCTTGTGTACGAAACAGAGGCTGTCTTACCTCTCAAAGTACAGATCCCGTCTCTCCGCATCTCCCTGCATGACATTCTCTCCAACGATGACTTTTGTCAAGATCGCTTAGCTCAACTTGAGTTACTCGACGAGCGCCGTCTGGCTGCCCTTAATCATCTCCATGTCTACCAAAGTCGCATAAAGCGGGCCTATGACAAAAATCTGTGAGAACGAGATTTCAACATCGGAGACCTCGTCCTCAAAGAGAATCAGCACGTGACCAATATGGAGCGAAGTAAACGAGGTAAATTTGCCCCCAATTGGCTTGGACCTTTTATCATCACGCACAAGTATGGGTCAGGGACTTATCATCTGTCTTCCCTCGACGGATGGCCAAAACCTGAGCCTCTTAATGCGTTGCATCTTCGACCTTTCTTCTGTTAGTCGAGTACTCGTCTACTTGACACGTAACTTGAGCTCGTCCCTTGAGCAATCCTCGTCCTCTTAATCCTCATCCCTTTCAACTCTATTCCCCTTTAACAAGTCCTCTACAACCCTTTTAGGATGCAGTGATGCTTTGTCCTAATAAAAAGGGGCGTCCTTGAGCTTCTACAGTCTTGTCCATGACTCTCATTCCTATCAATAAATCCAAATCAAGATGTCAAAACATATCCATGGTCACTAAATCAAGTCAAATCAAAAAGATAGACTGATCCCTCGAAGGACAGCTGTACTATCATTGCTGTATTACTAGACTGATCCCTTGAAGGACAGCTAGGCCAACTTTTCAAACATTATTAAGCAAAAATATAGACCACTCCCTCGAAGGATGGCTATGACTACTCTGGCAATAAACAACACTTTTCTTAGAAGCTTCCCGCATCGATCAGCTTCGCAACATGACCATTACATCAAGTGACATCTCTATGCAGGCTTCCCACATCGATCAGTCTGCGCAAAAAAAAAAAAAAAAAAAAAAAAAAAAAATGAGTCACAGACATTGGCTTGTAGTTGTCTCAGGGTCTCCTATAAAAGGGGCAAGGTTATTCCTGCTCTTAAACTGGGTTACCCTATCCTCCTCCTATCACCGGCTCAAGGGACTTCGAGCTCACTTTAATGTCAAAGTGATTCGATTACCGTTCTAACTCAACACTGGTCAACGACGCAATGCATGAACGGGGCTTTTATTCTAATAACCCCTATCTATGCTTCCTTTCTGGTCCTTGTCAATGAAAGAGCAATTTTCCTTTCACCTTTTCTCTACACTTTGGTCACGCTTTGGCCACGTCAATTGTCGACTCATCCTTAAACCCAGCCAACTTCAACATTTTTCAAACCAGCCTCGACATTTTCAACATGACATCAGGCATCATCCTTGTCCTTTTCGCATAGTTTCTATGGACACCAATACACATGGAAACTACCGACCAGACCTAATTTATGTTAAGCATAAACCAATACTTGCTGAAGCATAAATAGACCTTCTACTCATTTCTAGTATACATCCATCACGACTATGGAAACTTGCTAGGGATGAAAGACTCTCGACCACTTCTACAGAAGACACCATCTGTAGCATCCTTTTATCCTCATCTTTTTATCCTCATCATTTCGACGCTTGACCACATCCAATCATCGACCATTTTGACCCTCGCAGTCTGAACTACATTGGTCTGAGGCCCTACGACCAGGGCTATGTAGGCAGCACTCAGACACCACATCCTCTGAGGTTAGCTCGACCACCCCCGTTTGTTCGTCTCCTTGATGGACAAACCCTCTCTTCTTTGACTCTTATCACGACCAACTTTGACAAACTTTGACCAAGACCAATCAATCCCTCCGACCCTCCCTCCCTTTTAGGGAGAACTACATCGGCCTGAGGCCCCTATGACAGGGGCTATGTAGGTAGCACTCAGTTGACATCGGGTCTTCTGAGGTTAGCTCGGCCGCATCCTTTCGTCTATCCATCCTCTTGACCAATGACCATTGGCGATCATGCCTATCTCCTTCGACCTCGACCACTTCCAAGCCAATGTTGCCTTGGTTGTTTTTTACGTGTATGCTATTCCACGGCTGGTTAGCAGAATTGTCCGCAGACTTTTTTTGACCCTTCACAAGTATAGGATCGCGAGCCAGTTGATCCCTACTACTTGTGGCTTTTTCGTGTTTCTGGGAGCACTTCCTGAGCCCTGGATACCTGGGACACGATGACCATTTGGAGCTTCAGCTTAGATTGAGTGACCCGATCAGTAGACGACTAAATGCTGGGGCCCGGTTACTTCAATTTTGGCACTCCTTGACCCTTGACCATGCGACAATTTGACCTGACCCTCTCGTGAAGTGGACTACGCGCAATCTCGACTATGGCAGCATTTTCACTCACTCTCTTCTATCCATTTCTCTGTCAAATCGACACTCGATCTTTGGTTCCCTTCTCTCGACTATCGCTTTGAGGGGGGAACACCTCATCCTTTTTTCTAGGACAACCAACTCCTGTTTTTGTCTTGCAGTTTGTCTAGAACAACCAACAAGACAAAAAGGGGCAAATGTAGACACCGCAAACGTGTCTGCACCTTGGTTCTCCCCCTTGGCCCTTTCTCCCTCCTAGTCCTCCTTGGTCCCTAACCCACCTAAGTCTTATTAATTAGAAATTAACATCTATTTTTAATTAAATAAGGCCCCCTTTCCACCCTACCCTTGCCACCTTGGATCCTCCCTTGAATCCCTCCACCTTCCCCCTAGCATTTATTAGGCCAAATCTCACCATTATATCCCCCCTCGTCCATTTTGGCATCCTTGTGACCATTCTGCCCATGACCCCTCACCCAGCGGCGTGCAAGAGTGGGCAGAGGCTATTTTTAGCCTCTGTGCCCATCCTGCGACCGCCGACGTCGGCGACCCTTCGGCCGACGTCGGCGAAACTACCGGCGTCGGCAGCCTTCATTATCCCCTTCTGCATCCGTTGCACCCCCCTGGACTCTGGAGCTCGAAAATAGATTCTCTTGACGCTTTGGCTCTGATCTCTCCTCTATCTTGACCTCGTGCAATAGCAACAACAGGTGAAAAGGCCCTGGATCAGTATCTTCTCCTTGCAGCAACTCTTCCGTGGCTCTAGCAACATCTTCTTCTCTCTTCATTCAGCAAGCTAAAGGTAAGCTAGTCTGATTTTTTTATTTCATTTTAGTATTCAGTCATCTATCTTCTATTGTCTTCTGCTCCCTCTATCCTTCCCCCTGAGAGGCTGCAAAGCCTTCTCAGGCCCCATCCTCTGTGAATCCTCCTCTTCCCTGTCCTCTGTGTCTCTTCCAACTTCCTCAATCCTCTGCCAAAAAGACCTTGCACCAGGCACCCAACCCGAATCAGACCACTCCCCAATCCATCCAAACTTGTCCCCGTTCAGTCTCAGACCTGTCCACAGTCCAGAAAGCAACCCAGACCCGACTACAGGCCACAACCCCGACCGACGCCGGTCACTTCCCCAACCGACGTCGGCAGGATAGCCGAGCCGGCATATCAGATAACCGACGCCGACGACATTTCCGACCTCGGCGACTGTCTTCAGCCCAACAGCTCTTTCAGGTAATCATTTTGTTTTCTTCTTTCCTTTCTACTTTCTTTGTCACTTCTGTATTCTGGCATTCTGTCTTTTATCAGTCACTTATTTCATCAAACAGTGGGTTGACCTCCCTTAAGGAAGTTTTTACACTTCTGGGAACAAGCCTTTTGCTTGGCAACCCACTGCCTATCTGTCTAACATTTTTCTTGTCCTAGTTTCCTTTTTTTCTTGCAGGTGTCATTCCTCCACAACCAAAGAGGAGTGCTCACAAACATCTGGATTTACGGTGCGCAATCTTTAGTCCAGGTACTTCGAAGCCTTGTCCATTACTTTCTTTTAGTTTCTTTCTTTTTAGTCTGAAAAGCAAATTTGAGGTAGAAATAGTTGTATTAGGCACTAAAAAGTTGATCTTTTAGGATAATGGCAATTGGTGGGCTAAAATACCATTTATGGGATTTTAAAATCACAAAATCATTAGGAGTAGAGATGTTATCTTTAATGAGAATCTCATTTACATAGATCAATTATAGGGAGAGAAACAATAAAATCCAAATACAAAATATGCAGTACTTGATGAAATCATTAGAAATGACATTCCAAAAGTTCTATAAAATTAGAATGTGAAATAACTACAATAACAACATGTACTTGAAACTCTTGAAAGTATAGTTAGAAGATCTACCAGATTGTCTACAGGTAAAAGAAAATTGTAAAATAAATGGGTTTATAGGTTGAAGGAAGAAGATGGATTCAAAAATATGTACAAGGATAGACTCATTGTAAAGGGGTTTGCACAAAAGAAAGGTATAGATTTTGATGAAATATTTTCTCTAGTTGTTAAAATGACTTCCATAAGAACTATTTTAAGTTTGGTAGCAGTAGAAGATTTACACTTTGAATAGTTAGATGTGAAGACTGCCTTCCTTCATGGTGACTTGGGGGAGGAAATATATATGGAGAAACCATAGGGATACAAAGTCAAAGGTAAGGATAAAATGGTGTGCAGGTTGAAGAAGAGTTTGTATGGCCTAAAGCAAGCTTCAAGGCAGTGGTATTTGAAATTTGATATGTTTATGACAGAACAAGGTTATAGTAGATCTCATTCTAACCACTATGTTTATTTTAAGAGATTAGATAATGGCAACTATATTATCTTATTATTATATGTAGATGACATGTTTATTGTATGGTCTAACATGCATGATATAAATGAGCTCAAAATAAAAAAAGACGATTCATTTACAATGAAGGATTTGGGTGCTGCAAAACAAATCCTTGGTATGATAATAACAAGAGAAAGGGAAAATATAAAATTGACATTGTCTCAAGAAGAGTAAATCAAGAAGGTATTAGTCAAGTTCAATATTCAAGATGTGAAACCTATGAGTACACCTTTGGGAGGGCACTTTAAATTGAACAAAAAATAGTGTCCTAAAACATCGAAAGAAATCAGTTACATGTCTAAAGAGCCCTATGCTTCAACAGTTGGAAGTCTAATATATGCTATGGTGTGCATGAGACCAAACATTGTTCATGCAGTGGGAGATTTTAGTAGGTTTATGAATAATCTAGGAAAGGAGCACTAGGATGCAGTCAAGTGGATTATCAAGTACTTAAGAGGGACCACTGATAGATAATTATACTATGAAGGGTCAGATGTTACCTTAAAATTATATGTTGATGCAAACATGGCTGGAGATTTAGATGGAAGGAGGAACACCACAAGTTATGTATTCACTATTGGTGACACAAAAATTAGTTGTATTTCAAAATTGTAGAAGATAGTTACTTTGTCAACTACAAAGGCAGAGTATGTTACAACTATAGAAACAAGTAAGGAGATGATATGGATGAAATGGTTCATGGAAGAGTTGAGGTAGAAGCATGAAGATTGTAAGTTGTATAGTGATAGCTAAAGTGTGATTCTTTTAGCAAAGAACTCAATATTCCACTCAAGAACCAAATATATATAACTCAGGTATCACTTCATTCATTCATTTTTAGAGGATGGTCAACTAAATTTGGAAAAGATCCATATAAGTCAGAATCTTGTAGATATGCTAACAAAGGAATTCATAAAGGAGAATCTATAAAGTTGTTTAGATTCAGTAGGTCTTCAAGGATAAAAAGGAAGATTAGAAACATGCTAGGGTTAAAGTTCAAAGAAAATTCCAAGGAAGAGTTGTAGCGGTGGAGTTACAACAATCAGTATCCAAGTGGGATATTATTGGATGGTGGAGCATAATCTTATTAGAATCCCTAGTTCCTAATAGTGGGGTAAGGGGGGGGTAACACCTCCACACTATGGTTTCCATGTTTGGGGGTACTTCCCCTAAAACAAAATTTTGTGAAAAATGTATTGTAAAATATTGTAATTTCATAGTAAATTTGAACCGTTCACTATTAGGTCATAGATCTAACGATAGAAATTATGTTGGTGCATTTTTTCCCTAATATGTAACCCTCCTTTGATATGAGGGCATTGTAATCATGGTGGCACACTATGTGTGAGTAAAGAGGAGATTTCAGTGGATGTATTGCAGGTTTTATCCCTTCATTTAATAGACAAAATAAGAGAAGAACTAGCTATTTGTGTGTGGATGTAGCCCATTTTGGGTAAACTACGTTAAATGTATGTATATTTTATGTTGTGTTTTATACATTTTAATTTTGTCTTTATTTCATTAATATTATTATGCATTCTATATTCCTAATAATAATCTAAAGCTAGATTGACAGACTCTAGATCTAGATTGGTGAAATTTGGAGCCAAACTGATAGACTCTAGAACCAGAATGGTGGGCTTCAAAACTAAAGTGGTGGACTTTAGAGCCAAACTGGTAGGTTCCAAAGTTATACTAGTAGGCTCTAGATCCAAATTAAGCTCTTCAATACCTCTTGTTAGTCTATCTCATTTATGTGGTTTATAATAGCTACCATGGCCAATGACGATAGGATATTACTATTTTGTTATGGGTCATGTACCCATTCATGATTTGAAGAGTCTAGAGATGGATTTGCATGTGGCTAAAAGGAATTTTATTTTGATTAATTGTATTTAAAATGGTCATGTCTCCTAACCTACAGTCTATAAGGGTTGCTACCATATCCAACCATGGTATTCTTAAGATCAAAGGATATATTAGTTTTCTACTCTTAGCTTAGAGTATCATAAAATATATAGGGTATTCCCTTGATTTCAGTATTATAAAGACATCTTATATGGTTCCTTCTAGTTTAGGAATAGCCTAGTTTTCCATCTACATGACTATAGAAGTAGGTTGTACCCTTGTACGAGACAATGATTTTAAAGTGTTTGTTATTATTACATTGATGTCAGCTCCAAGGTCTACTAATACATTGGGTATTTATTTCCTTCATATAGTCAAAGTGATGACAAGACTTATAAATTTTCCATATTTAGGTAGAAGTAATTTCCCTACTAATAAATCAACAAGTTTACCATCCACCTATATAGTTTTAGGGTATTGCGTTGTTCTCCTTAGAGCTTTTATACATAATATTTTGATGATTTTATTTAGTTTCGTAATGTCTCTTATGGCTATCAATAATGGTATTTTAATATTAATTTTTTTCAATTCTTAGATTAAATCAAAATCACTTTTGTTTCCATCCTCTTGGACTCATTCTAGAAAACGAATGGTTGGAGGAACTGTACTGGTTTCTTGAGGCCTTTATTTTTCCTTATTAAGTTTTTCTTTGATTGGATCAATAATAAGGTCAAGTTCTTCATTTGAGACTTCAATTATGGTAATTAGAAGGATATTAAGTGTCTTAGCTGATCTCAACTAGACATTTTTACAATCAATGGCACCAAACCCTAAGGTTCCTTTTTGCTCAATCCCAAAGACATGAGCTGCTTATCTATTTCTGGGATTTATTATTGGTTATGTAGGTAGTTGGGGCTGAGTTAGTTATTCAGTTTGTGGAGGTTAATTTTTATGTGAAGGCATCAATACTTATTTTTGTGTAAACCTCCTATGATAATTAAATATTTGTTAGGGTACCCATTATTGGTTTGCTCATGATTATTGATTAGATTGGGGCATCCATAATTGTTGATGAGGCTGGGACATCCATTGTTGTGGCATATACTTTGGTGGACCCCATGTTTATGGTAACCATGCTTGTGGAAGTTCTTGTATAGCCCATGGAATCGTACACAAATTAGAAGGAGCTACTACAACATAATGATTCTAGTTTTGATTGTGGGAAAGCTGATTTCCCCATCTTTGTATATAGTTGATATCTTCTATTTTTTGGGTAGCTTGTTTCACTTGGTTTTATGGAGAAGGTAGCAAAGTATATATTTTTTATTATCATGATCATTTTTATAATAAATACCATACATGTCTGTCGTATCAAAATAGAAATCATTAAGTGTATGTTTTAGTCTAAATTTTAGATAATACATATCTAGTGATTCAATAGTGGCATTATATTTTTTTTGTAAGCCATCTAGTGTGGTGTTCAATTGAACCAAAATTTCTATTTTTAGGTTTGAAATTCTTCCATGATTTTTCCTACATCATTCCTTCCCTTTCTTGTTTTCATTTTCCTAACACTAGGCCTTGTTCTTAACTAATTTCTATATAGTTCAACTATATCATTGAGACCAAGTTTGTTTATGTCTCCTTTTCCCATTAGGTTCAAAGAAGCCATAAAATCATCATATAATACCTTTAATAAAACTATTTTTCTCAAATATTCCTCTAACTCATACCCACATCTTCTATGTGCAAAGAATAAATGGTCAAGATAGTCTTCCATATTTTCCTCTTCCTTTTATTTTATGCAGAAGAATTTTTATTTTCTATCCCTTACTCTACAATAGTCCTGATATTTATCCAAGAATCCATTTTAAATTTCATCCTATATTTGAATGTAATTTAATTGTAAACTTGTAAACCATCTCATGGCTAAATCTTTGAGTGTATAAGGCAACAATTTCAGTTTGAGATTGTCAATTTTGTAGTCATAAGTTTGACACAAGACCTTAAATTTAAACAAAAATTGATTAAGGTCCTGTATGGATAATCCCTTAAAGGTAGGTAGTATGGATGGGGATATTTCATTAATTTCAAAAAAATTATCTTGATCCAGGACAATAGGATAGGTGAACATTCTACCTGATGGGGATCTACCTCATGTAGTCGTATTTAATGGATTGTTTCTTAGATTGTCTCCCATGCTTTCCTAAGAGATGTAGATAGTTCTCCTAGAAGGTGTTGAATCATTAAAATTGGCTGGAAGTAACTTGATTGAGATTCAAAACTCTAGTTTATAATATGTTTTAGCCATAATTGATTCATTTAAAAGGACAAACCTACCTCTAGGGAATGATTCTAAAGTTCAGGTGAGGTTAGAAATAGTTCCTCCTCAATAATCTAAAGTTATTTTCCTATAAGGTATTCTAGGGCACTTTCTTCTTGTTAATTATCAATACTTGTGTTTTGTTGAGAGATCTTTGGAATGTATCTTACCTTTGAATCTCTTTGTTTATTCATATATTTTTTGATTTACAAGAAGTTTTTCTTAATAGATTATCAATTTTAAGATTTAAATCTTATTGACACCTAGAAAATCCCTGAAAATGACACAAAAAATGACGAGTGTCATTAATCTCTTCATTTAGATCCAATCAACTTGTTGATGTCATGTCAAGACAGGGCTGATGTCCAATAATAGTCAATAATAAGGTGTTAAAAATAGTAACTAACAATTGTTTACTTGGGGAAGTTGTGATCATTTATCTCCAAAGGTTTATTCTAGTTAGATTGAATTGAAATATATCTAATCACTTAGAAAGGAAACAGTCTATGTAAAATTTAAATGCTAACAAGAAAATTAAATACACTTATTGATAAATGAAAACACTCATTAATCTATTTGCTGAAGTGAAATGGTGCTTGGAAGAAAATGCTTAGAAAGGAAATGCTAGAATTCAAAATGCAAAAAGTATCTTAAAATATGAACACACACATGTACATATAGAGACATGCAGGTAAGATCAAATCACACTTTTAACATAAAGATGCAAAAGATTAAGTAATAATAATAATATAAAAATATAATACCACAAAATAATTCCATTTATTTGGTTGAATGGTCCCTTGCTCTCCCTTGGAACATGATTTAAATAAAACTTTGTCTTTTAAGAATATCAAATCTTCATTAACTAAATAAAATGCTTATAATCTAGAAAATACCTCAATAACTGTACTTAACCTTAATGTCTCTTAATTTATTATTGATTGAATAACTAAAAATCAATCATGAGATGTTGTTTATATTTACCAATACTTCTACGATATCTAACCAAAACAGTTAATCCCTAACAAGATTGATAACTACATCTAATTTATTGTAAAACATAAAAGAACTTATAGCTTCCTTCCATGTTTCAAGATGAAAAAGTGGAAGAAATGTGCATGTTTTCATGTAGAGCCCTTTAATTATTGATATTTTCAATATTTTCAATTACAATTATGTATGATCTGGTAACCAAATTTCACAATACTCATAGTGATGCCTTTACAAAACATTACTATAGATATAATGTCTATAAGTAGGAATACTATATTTAGTAAGTTTCCTCATGAATCTAGAATTGAATCAAAAAGGTTTCAAAGGTTATTTATTAAGCATGCATGATGTATTCATCAATGTACCAATGCTAAAAAGTCCTTCAATAAGATTTATGTTTGGCCTGAGTGACTTTGAAGCTAGACTGACATATTCTAGAGCTAGACTAGTAGACTCTAGAGCTAGACTGGTAGAATCTAGAACTAGATTGACAGACTTTAGATCCAGACTAGTAGACTTCAGATCTAGACTAGCAGACTCTAGAGCTAAAATAAAAAACTTTATAACTAGACTGATATACTTTGGATCAGGTTTGAGTTATTGCATAGTGTTCTTCAATGATATTCAATAGTTTACTTGTTTGCCAAAATCATAGTATTTGATTATAGTGTGTTTATATAACCTGTACATATAAAACTAATGGATTTGTAATACAAGGGGTTAGAACATAGTGATAAAAACAAGAAACATTGACTCACACATACTAACCAAGGTGAACATATTTGTTTTCTACTTTAATTTAGAAATAATCTATAAAATGTACAATTAAATCCATTAAGAGGTATATTATTAAGGGATAAATAGGGTCATTATTTGGATATAATGAGCCATCCCATTGAATCATCATGGATTTAGATTGAACAAACCTATTTGTAAAATTACTTGGAAGACATTGGAAGCTCCCCCAATTGGATAACTAGATGAAAGAGAAATCAATAAAATTCAAGGAAAATAATATTAGATATTTGGTAAAACACTAGTTTTTAGTGAGATTACATTCTAAAGGTGAAAGAGATTTCATTCTAAAATATGTGTCCTAAAATTTCAATGTCAAGTCTATAATTCTTTCTCCATGGAAGGTTTTTTTTGAAATATAATATATCTCCTAATGATTGTATGGCTTGGGTTAGATAATATGTTAAAAGTGTTTCAATTAATTTGAAATTATTTAGGTAACTTTTGTGAAGTATATCCAAGGTATTTTTTAAGGGATGTATTTTCATGTATCAAGGTACATTTAGACCCATTTAGGAAAGATACAAAAGCTTTGATTTTAAAAGTTGATAAACTTAAATTTATTCAATTGTTAGAATTTGAAAACCAGGTAAAGAAGTACTATAATGAACTTGTTTTAGCCAAATATTGCACCCTAGGAGAGGGTGTTCAAACCTCTCCCATATTTGGATAACATGGGATTACCTCTAGGCTTATGGGTTACCTATAACATAGGTAAACCTTTAGGTTAAAGTACTAGCTCCCTTGATTTATCTCTTAATCTCACACACTACACTAGACTAGTCACTTGGGTGTGAAAAAGGAAGAAGGAAATATAATGTAACCTATAATAATGGAGGTGATACACCAAATATTATTCCACAAACACACTTGTATATGTACTAAGAATGAAGACTACATAACTAACCTTAACTCATTACTCTTCTAACATAAGTATTTCTCATAGAGGCAGATTGCTATGCACATCTAGAGGTGGGTGAAAATAAGGTCTAATACTAGACACTAGTCCCTCTAACACTTCAAGACACAATAAATAAATACACTTTATGAAACATGTTAGAAGAGATGTCACTCACACAAAACATGTAAAGGTAGCATGAAAGTAAGGAGAAGACATTCATTACTTAAAAACCATATAAACCACTTAACACACTTATGCAAGAGATTAGAGAGATCAAATCAATTTTATAATCTTATTCAAAGGCAAAAAAAGTTGCCAAATAAGTAGTGCTTCACCATACTAGGTGTGTACTAGATAAAAATGCCAAAATAGCTTGTATAAATAGAGCATAGGAGAAGAGAGAGAAGAAGAAGTTGAAGGGTCACAAGGTCAAGTGTAAAGCTATGTAAATTAGTTACAATGCAAGAGAATGAAGTGAAGAATAGGTAAATAAGTGGTCTTGGACAAGTTTCCATCAGAAATGCATCATTATCCTTCAAGGTGGTGTAGATGCTCTTCATGTTCTTTTTAAAAACTGTCTTCTCAGTGATTATTCCATTTGACTACATTAAATTAACTTAGGGATATTTGACACATTTTCATTATAATGAAAAGATGGAATCCTAATGGTAACAATCATCTATGCCTCTCTAATTGTTACTCACTCCTTAAAAACAACTCATTAGCCTTCTAGGCCTCCAAGCTTACACTTTTCACTTAGGTGTCTTATACCTACTCATGAAAATACATGTAAGAGGTGTTAGGACATCTGTTCAAAATTTTTTTGCCTTCCACTATATCAAGAAGACCTCAAAATGTCCAATATTAGCTTCTCACTTTCAAATTCAAGCAACCATGTCTATTCTCATTATCTTGTTTAGGATTGGTTGTAGCGATCAACTCAATTAAGATCCTTTCATGCAAAACTAAAGTGAGAGATGAGTATGAGGTGTTATAAAAATTCCCTAAACACCTAATACAATACTTATCATTTAACTATTCCCCTCTATTTCTACAAAACAACTCAAATCCTAAAATAAACTTAGATTTGAGCTTTTATATACAAGTGATAATATGAATCAATTAGATGGAAAGGATAATGGGAGAGTTTTATATATGTTACAAACACTTTCCTATGAATTTTATCCCTTTTGGATTCATATTCCATTTGTTTCTTCTCCATCGGGTCCAAACAAGGGTTTTAGGAGGGTTTTTGGTATCCTGAACTGTTAACGATGGCTCATAAAATATGGATGATCAATCCCCAAACCAATTCAAATTATAAAAAGTGTATGAAACCCTTAAAATATTCATATCTCCTTGAGTCACCATGCAATTAGTCCATATAGATATGAGCACTTGAAGTTAGCCTCTCAAGCTCTCTCTTGCATTCTCGATAGGCTTAAGACAATTTTAGGCCAAAATGGACAACTTGAGATATTATTATATAAAAAAATGAGAATAACCTATATTCAACTCCCCCCCCATGAATTATATCAATTTTATTGGAAATTTCAAATAGTCTTATGACTTAATTTTGAGGCCATGATGTTTTAGGCCTAGTTTTAGTCTAATAGGCTTGTATTATGTATTTGTGTGAATGACCATCTAAGAGTTATGATTTTAGGTGAACTTAAATGATTATTAAACTTTAAACCAACCTCAATCACCATTATATAATTATCCAAGACAATTTCATCTCATCCTCTCAACATTCCTATGCTAAACCTATAGTTTTTTTGCTGATGGAGTGCCCTATGTCTGAAATAGAGCATAGAGTATCTTTGCTATTAGTTTGACTAAACTAAAAGGATGGAGGACTTGTTTGTATCACATTAGTTCTCTATATAAATTTTAAAAATTTTTTTATTACCATATATAGCTTAACATCAAATATCCTCAAAACTAGTCTTTAGGATTTCAAATTGCATGTAACATTCAATTTGACTAGGCATGGAGTTAGAACTCAATTTAGGTCAAAATATGTTCTATTCCTTGCCTCTGAGGATATTATGAAATTATGATTTAATTTTTAGAGTGATATTCATGTTTGGTCATATTCAATATATAATTCTACCAACTAACTTGTAATCTACCTAAGCATGAGTTAGTCTGTAGTCAAACTGTAGGTAGCAACTTAGTGATACAAGAGATTCTTATAGGTGTATATTCATTCATAACTACTATGTTTCACACCTTAAATTTTATATGAGTTAATTATGCCCCTTCAAACTTAGACATATTTATCTCATATCTTATAAACATTCTTTCACTCACTACTATCAATGCACTACAGGTATGCAAATCATAATTCAACTTATAGGTGCACATTTTAAGGAAATTGTGAGATTCTTGTAGGTGGGCACTTTCCTGTTTGAACATTATAATTCAATCCCCTAGTTATTCTAAGGTAAATTAAACCATTTCACCTCTATATTATCTTATTTATTACTTCGAGATCATGTCTTAATTCCTTATAGTAGTGCAATAGTTGTCATTGTAGTGTTCTAGGTTCATTTAGCTCAATTGGGACTATAGTCTATTGATTGTCCTCAATAAAAACTTGATTGAATTGAATATTCACTCAATCATCATCTTCTCATGAAAAATAACCTCCTCTTGTGTTTAATTGTTGTTATTATGTCTAGGCTATGATAAGGAACATATTGGGCTCACTTAGATCTCATCAATCTTCCACCTATAGAGGGCATTTCATGAGGCAAGACTCTCTTTTAGAGAGATTAAGGTAACCTCTCCCAATAAACAAATTTCTCAAATATTCACCTATATATGTTACTTGAAGGAGTATTGTATATAGTTTATAAAATATGAGTGACTTAAGAATCTCATTCAAGCCTTGGGATTGAAAATAACCTATGTTTTAGGATTTATATGGTCTTTCATTATTCGTACATGGTTACAGATAACTGTAGATGTCTGTGTATACTATAGTTATGACTAGTCTTCACTTAGTGCCTTATAACCTCATCACCATCAACCTCAAAGTCATTTATTAGAGAATATGGAAAATTAATTCTCTCATTATCTGACTTGAAACCATTGATAGAAGAATAAAACATTGCCACTGATGAAAACATTGTCTATAGACTTTAATGGTGTTCATTGCTACCACAATGAGAGTTATATGCTTACCAATTTATGTTTCACATGTGAAAAATAGTTGTAAACAACATGGAAATAAAGTAAATACTCTGCAAGTATATGTAAAACTCTTGGTTTGCATAGACTAAGCCAAGCAAATGAGAAAACTAAGTTGTTAGGGTTATGCAGGTATCTAGGAGACACTATCAGTCTTAGGGATGATTCATAAAGCATAAACCATAAAAATTAAAACCATTTAAATATAATGTAATTAAAAAATATTACTTTCATCCACCAAGTGCATTCATCCTGACTTTAATTGACCTGTTCGTATTGGAGGAAAATTGATGAACTTCTTTGACTTGCACAAGAGAGTGATATGGAAGATGAACTAGTTTTTTCCAGGTTTAGAACTGATAAAGCTTCTCATTCTTGGAAAATACTTGTTTTGGATTGTATATATCCTTTTAAATCTTCCACATGTGCCAAAATTGTCCCGTACTCCATACAACTTTAGAAACTCCCTTTTTTATAGGTGGTATTCTTGTTTAATGTTGAACCTGCATGTTATCAATTATAGAATAGTTCCATAACATTCACCTAACACATAGGATGTTGGATAACACTTTTATACACTTTTACCCTTGAGTAAACCATAAAATTCATTCAAAGTGACAAAAGGTGGCATAAAATGACATATGATGAACTTAGGCAAATATGACTAAAATTAAGACCTATTTTATGACCTTAGTTATGACCATGGTGGACATTTATGACCTAGGAGACCTTATAGACGTTTTTAAATTACATGGGCATTGAATTATTTGACTATGGGGTCAAATTAGTCAACATTTTGTAGATTTCCTAGGGTTAGCAAGCTTTCTATGCTAAAGACCAGTTGCCTTCTCCTATCTATTAGGCTATGGGGTCACCTATACACTAAAATGCCTCTAAAAATATTACCAACAAGACCAAACAAAAAATGAAAAAAAACACAAGATAAGACATGAAATCAAACACACTTGTGTTACCAATAACACTTAGGGAAAACACACACAATAATTAAACAAACTACCTTATGCATAAACTAACCTGGATAGAATTCTTCCTCCTGGATCAAAGGGGAAACTTCAAACATTTATTGCTCCATGAAGTGAAGGAATACATAAAGCATGTTTCCATTTGAACTTTGGCATTGATGTCTCCAATTCCTTCATGATGTTTGCCAATCTCCTTGGCATGATCCTCAATGTAATTAGGGTAGATACAAATAGATCACCTATGAAGGTAAATTCATCTTTTGACTCAAACATCTTCTCATGGTACTCAATTACAATTTGAACAAGTTTTGCAAGGAACTTTTCATCATTATCTTCCAAACACATACCTTGTTCAAACTCCTTGTAACTTGGAATATCTAATGTCATGAATTGATATGAATCTTGTGATTCATTTGTATGAATGACTCCAATAGGAACAACCTATTGCCTCTTAGGAAATTGAGGCTAGTAGAAATTTTCTTTGTCCTTCAAGAGTGAGAAAGAATCTTCAAAATTATTGAAGAGATGATAGTCCATTTTGATGACCTCAAACATATAATCATGGAGTGTATATGCTTCTTGGATTGACATACTTGAGGTAATGCTTCTTTTTTGGATGTTCACTTAGTTTCCAAATATGCCTTCTTCACTCTTTACTAGATTATATCTTCCTTGAATAGGAATGTAACCTATTCTTAAAATTGCAAACAAGTCTTCATCATCTTCTTCATTATGTTCATAAATCTTGACCAAATCAACCATTGTAATGCTCCTCTTCAAGTATTCTTCTTCCATTCCTTGAACAAACTCTTTGTGGATAGTTGGAACATGACCTTCAACATTATTTTCTTGACTCAAGAAGATTAAATTTAACTTGTCTTCACCAAGGGGAGTTTTTATGATGAATTCCTCTTCATAACCACTCATGTTGTCTTCTTGATCAACTGTAAACTAAGCTTATTCTTCTTTACTTGCCTATGATAATATGGGTTCTCCTTCAAGAGGGGATGAGGTGGGAGGGCAATGAATTGGTTCATGGTTTGGAGAGAGAGTAGGAGGTGTGATGGATGGTTCATGAATGGGAATGGGGATGGAAGGAGATACTTGAAATAATTCTTGGAGGGAGAGAAGATTCTGATAAGCTATAGACACCTTATTTTATTCACCAACTAGCTTATGCCTTTTAATGTCTTATTGAAGCTCCTCCATAGCTGTAACTTTGTCTTACACATTCTAAACTAATGCTTCCTTTTCATGTTGAAAATATTCTTGGATGGACTTTTAAGATGGACAAGATGTAGGCTTTTAAAGAGAAAGCAAAGTGGTTTGACCATACACAAAGTTTTCATTCTTATCATTGCATTCCTAGTTCTAGGTTGGAACTTTGAGGCTACTAAGATATTTTGAGGATTGGATAGGTTATTCATGAGGATAAGGAATATGAGAGGGCTGAAATGGAACATAGGAAAACTCTTGAGGATGAGAGGGAGAGATTTTTTCTTCAAATAGATTTTCACTTTCTCCATATCTTTCTTGAGGTTATTTAAAAACTGAAATTTGCCTTTAAACTTCTTGGTTTTCCCACATTGCAAGCCTATCAATCCACCATTGTATATGACATAGTTAGATTTTTCCTAAATTAATATCCACCATAAGGAAATGAATTGACTTTCTCATTTTTATATGAAATGAATAGGGATCACATCAAGCTCTTGATCCCATTTCTTCATTAATTTTTCTAATTTTAGCATTTTAGGCATAAATTCCAACAAGGACTTATCTTGAGGTGCAATTGGAGTAGGAGAAGGATAGGAGTTTTGGTATTGATCTTGAGAAGGTTGTATAGGAACTTGATAGGGTGGATAGGGATTTTGGGGAAGAATACCTCCAAGAATATACCTTTTAAGAGCATTAATTTATCCTTTAAAAGCCTTCATCTTAAGATATTTTATCTCTTATTTAATAGCCTTAAACTCATCTTATTGACAATATTATTCTTAGGATTCTTCACAAGCTTCTTCAATAGGTTATTCAATAAATTCATGACTATATGGGGGAGGAACGGGTTGACCATAGGGTGGAAAAAAAATTTGATAGGGATATGTGTAGTAAAATATCTCAACATATCCATCCATATCAATCTCATTAGTCAAAGGAAACATAGGAGATGATCAAAATATTTTTAATAATTACTTGGTCTGCTTACAACCAGATGATTGCATTCAGAGTTGCCATTGGTATTTGCTTGAATGCTTCCTAAAGATGATAGTAGGAAGAACACACCAACAATTCTTCTACTCTTTTGGACCTTGGTCCCAACAGGCATGCCAAAAATGTTGTATTCAAACATTGCACCCTAGAAGAGGGTGTTCAAACCTCTCCCATAGTTGGACAACATAGGATTACCTCTAGGCCTATGAGTTACCTATATCAGAGGTAAAACTTTTGGTTAAAGGGCTATATTCCTTGATTTATCTCTTAAGTTTAGACACTACACAAGACTAGTCACTTAGGGGTGAAAAGGGATGAAGGAAATAGAATGTAACCTATACTAATGGATGTGATACACCAAATATTAGTCCACAAACACACTTGCATATGCACTAAAAATGAAGACTACCATAACTAACCTTAACTCATTATCCTTCTAGCATAATTATTTCTCATAGAGGCAGATTACTATGCACATCTAGAGGTAGGTGAAAATAAGGTCTGATACTAGACACTACTGGTCCCTCTCACACTTCAAGACACAATTAACAAATAAATATAATTTATGAAACTTGTTAGAAGAGATGTCACTCACACAAAATGTGCAAGGGTAGTATGGAAGCAAGGATAAGACATTCATCATTTAATAACCATATAAACCGCTTAAAATAGTTAGGTAATATATTGTAGATATCAAATCAACTTCAAAATCTTATTCAAAGGTAAAATAAGGTGCCAAACTAGTAGGGTTTTGCCATACTAGGTGTGCACTAGATACAAATGCCAAAATAGCTTGCATAAATAGAGAATAAGAGAAGAGAGAGAAGAAGATAAGTGGAAGGGTCACAAGGCCAAGTGTCAAGATGTGAAAACTAGTTAAAATGCAAGAAAATGAAGTGGAGAATAGGTCAATAACTTGTCTTGGACAAGAGTCAATAAGAAATACATCATTCTCCTTCAAGGTGGCATAGAGACTCTTTATTTCCTTCTTTGAAATTACCTTAGGGATATTTGACACATTTTCATTATCAGGAGAATATGGAATCCTTATGGTAATAGTCATTTATGCCTCTCTAACTGATAACTCCCTCTTTGCCAATTGTTAGTCGTTCTCTAGCAACCACTCATTAGCTTTCTAGGCCTCTAAGATTGTACTTTTCACTTAGGTTTCCTATACCTGCTCATGAAAATCCATGGAAGAGGTGTTAAGACATTTTTTCAAAGTTTCTTTGCCTTTCACTCCATCAAGTAGACCTCAAAAGGTGTAATATCAGACTTCTCGCTTTCAAACTTAGGTAGCCATGTCCATTTTCACTTTCTTATTTAGGATTGCCTGTAGTGATCAACTCAACTAAGAGAATTTCATGTAAAAATAAGGTGAGATATGAGTATGAGTTATTATAAAATCCCCTAATAACCTTATACAATAGTTATCATTTACCTATTCTCCTTTGTAACTTCAAAACAACTCAAATCCTACAAGAAACTCAGAATTGAGCCTATCTATACAAGTTATAATATAGATAAATTTGATGGAAAGGAGAATGGGAGAGTGTTACAAATGTTTCAAACACTTTCCTATCTATTTGATCCTTTTTGGTGCATATTCCATTCATTTCTTCTCCATTAGGTCTAAGCAAGGGTTTTAGGAGTGTTTTTAGTCTCGTAGACTATTAATTATGGTTCATAAAATCTAAATGATCAATCCCCAAACCAATTCCACTGAGACCAAGTGTATAACCCATTTTAAATATTATGATATCTTTGAGGTACCATTCAATTAGTCCATACAAATATGAACACTTGAAGTTGGCCTCTCAAGCTCTCTCTTGCATTTTGGATAGGCCTGAGACAATTTTAGGCCAAAATGGCCAACTTGAGCTATAATTTTGAAAAAAAATGAGTCTATCCTATATTAAAATCCACATTAATTTTATCAATTAGATTGGAAAGGTAAAATGGTCTTATGACTCAATTTGGAGGCCATGAGGGTTTAGGCCTAATTATAGGTCTAATAGGCATGTACTATGTATTTGTGTGCATGACCAACTGTGAGTTCTTACAATGATTGTAGGTGAAATTAAATAATTATTCACCTTTAAAAAAATTTCAATAACCATTATAAAATGATACAAGACATTTTCATCTCATCCTTTCAACATTCATATTGTAAACTTGTAGTTTTGTTGCTCATGGAGTGCCCTCTATTTGAGACAGAACATAAAGTGTCTCCCTTTTTGGTCTGATAAACTAAAAGTATGGAGGAATTTTTTGGATCATATTAGTGTTATGTACTAATTTTTAAACCCTTTTTATACCCATAGAGATCTCAACATTACATATCCTCAAAAATGGTCTTTATGATTACAGACTGCATGTAACATTCAATTTGACTGGGCATGGAGTTAGAACTCAGTTTAGGTAAAACTATGTTCTATTCCTTGCCTCTGAGGATATTATAAAGTGTGATGTCATTGTGAGAGTGATATTCATGATTGGTCATCTTTAATAAATACTTCTACCAACCAACTTGTAATCTCCCTAAGCATGATTTAGTCTGGAGTCAAACTATAGGTAGCAACTTAGTGATACAAGAGATTCCTATAGGTGTGTATTCATTCATAACTAAAGTGTTTCACACCTTCACTTTTATTTGTGTTGATTAGGCCCATTAATACTTATAAATATTCATCTCATGTCTTGGAAACATGTTTTCACTGACTACTATCAATGCACTATAAGTTTACATATCATAACTCAACTTATAGGTGCACATTTTAAAGAAATTTTGAGACTCATGTAGGTGGGAACTTTCTTATTTGAACATTGTAATTCACTCCCCTAGTTCCTTTGAAGTCAAATGAACCATATCACCTCTATGTGAGATTTTTTATTTCTTTGAGATCATGTATTCATTCCTTATTGTAGTGAAATAGTTATCATTGCAGTGTTCCAGGTTCATTTAGCTCAAATGGGACTTTAGTCTATTGAATGTCCTCAATGAAAACTTCCCTGAATTGCAACTTCACTTAATCATAATCTTATCATGACAAGGAACCTCCTCTTGTGTTAAAGTGTTGATATTAGGCCTAGGATGCAAGGAGGAACATATTAGGCTCACTTAGACCTCATCAATCTTCGACCTATAGAGGGAATTTCATTAGACAAGACTCTTTTTTGGGGAGATTAAGGTAACCTCTCCCTATAAATAACTTTCTCAATTCTATATCTCAGTATGTTGCTTGAAGGAGTCTTGTATACAATTTATAAACTCTGAGTGACTTGAGAACATCATTCAAGTCTTGGGATTGAAAACAACCTATGTTTTAGGATTTATATGGTCTTTCATTATTTGTGCATGACTATAGATAACTATAGATGATTGTGTACACTAGAGTTCTGACCAGTCTTTACTTAGTGGCTTAGAACCTCATTTTTATAAAATTATAGGTCCCTTAATGGAGAACATGGATAATTATTTCTTTGAGGGAATGAAAATATATGCATTATATGACTTGAAACTATTTATATAAAAACAAAACACTGCCACTAATGAAAACATTATTTGCAGACTTCAATGGTGTTCATTTCTAGCAAACTGAGAGTGATATGCTTAACAATTCATGTTTCACATGTGAAAACCAGTTGCAAACAATATGGAAAGGAAGGAAATGATTTGTAAGTACATGTACAACTCTTGGTTTGTGTAGACCAATCCAAGCAAATGATAAAACCAAGGTGCTAGGGTTATGCAAGTAGTTAGGAGGTACTAACAGTCTTAGGGGCGATTCATGAATACATAAGATTAAAGTATAGTATTAAGATTTAACTAGTTGGTTCAGATCTACATAAGATTAAAATGAAAAAAAGAATGGATATGAACACAAGTATAATATTAAAAACTCAAAAAAATAATGAATTCATTCAAGATAATAATTATAATATAGAACTTCCATATTTATAGGAATATAGTCTCCTAAAAACAAGGAGGTAGCTCTAACAAATCTCTCAATAACAATTTCTCACTCCTATAATAGTGAGTTGGTTTATTAACCAAATTCTCATGTACAAACAATAATACTAACAATAATAATGTTACTAGATATTAATCTGTAATAGTATACATTCAAAATTGGGATAAATAGATTTTTTTTTCTCATGTGTGATTAAAATTATGGTGAATTTCAAAATGGAATCCTCTTGTGTGCAAAATGGTTTGAAATGTGATTTTATAATGATATTTTGAAAATTCCTTTAGATGGGGCTCAATAAACTTGCAAGACAACTAGTTACACCAATTTAAATTTGAACAACTAGCCATTATTTTGTAGGAGGATATTGTTGGCAAAACTAGACAATAACATAGAGTGCTACTTTCCAAATAGTGCAATGTTGTATTAGGAGAAAATACAATTGAACTAGGAGTATCAAATAATTAGGGGATAAGTTTTACTTATTTTGAATGAGTGATAGAAACATTTTAAGATCATTAGTTACTTGTATAAAAGAATCATTAGCATAAAACATGAAGGATGGTGGTCAAAAGGATGTGGAATGAGGTATGAGCTAAGTGTGTAAAAGGGTAGTCAAAAGTGCATTTTTTTAGTACTAAATGTTGATTTATGTGTCTACATTAAACCCCCACCTTCACCCACCTCCTAATCCCCCCTCACCAACCCCCTAGTTTTATTATAGTAATGCAATAAAGTGAAAACAGTAGAGTAAAATAAAAATGTGTAGACAAACTTACCTATGAAGAGCATTCTTGAATGCAGGCCACAACACTAAATTTTGATTCATGCAAAAACCTGTGATGAAATATGTATAGATTAATCCTTAATTGAGATGGAAATTTAAAGTAAATATAAATAAAATTATAGATCTAATAACAAGTAATGAATAGACTTGATTGGGTATGTGAACCATTGTGTTTTTTGGTACAAAAATATGGTGACTATAGAGGGTAGGACCCTTGGAGATTTCTTCTTCATTGAATAACTTGGATTGGACTATGCACACATCAATCCTCATTAAAAGGTGATTGTACTTAATATTTCAAGGTGTGATTGACTCCATCATTTCATATTTAGAGTAGTGGAGTAGGTTTTGAATCCTTGTATGAGTTCCAATAAATTATTTTGGTGCAAAAATTGAACCAACCACTGTAGATGGAATAAAGTTCATTTATAGTGCAAAATATAGTAATATTTGGGTTTGGTGCATACAACTTGGAGAATGATATGGATTGTCATTCCATCTATGAAATTGGTAAAATAAATTGAGTAAGGATGTAGTTATATGTAATGCACATGACTTGAATCTAATATCTAGGTGTATATGGATTATGAGACTAAGTGAATACAACTAAAATTTTGAGCAAAACCCTGTATGCTAACCTTGGAAAATATGTCACACATGATGCCCCCAAAGTGAGCAAATTTTAGATAGACTTGAGTATTTTTATAGAAATTGATTTTGTATACCTATTAAAATTGTCCTGTACTACTTGTGATTCCAATAATTTATGAAAATGATTGTTTTTTCCTAATCAAAATAAATCACTCTTATCCAAAATTGATTTTTGGGTGATTTATTGGTCTAGATTATGATATGGTGTTTAACACTTGAAAATTTATGTTTGTGTACTAAATTATAGGAGCTTAGTCTCTAAGACATGCCACTATGTAGGCCCCATCTTTTTTGGTGAGTTTTTGAGCCTCTGCAAAAACTTAACTCAAAATAAAAAGTTATACAAGAGATGTTATGAAAATATGTAAATCTGAGTAGTAATGATAACATGGAGGATCATGGAAGCATCATACGTATATTAAGAAAAATAGTAATGTGAGATGCATGCAAAAATAAACATATAAAGTAGCATTGTCAAGATAAACGTTAATAAAAAAACATGTCAATAAATGATCAAAATTAAGTACAAAAAGTTGAATAGAACTATTCAATGAGGGATATATGATATTGATCATGAAATAAAAAGTATGTTAACATACATGATGTCCTTCAACATAAAAAAAATTAGAAAATAAGTGTCATGACCATGACACACACATAGAAAGAGTAGACATGAAGCACACAAATCACACAATAGAAGTCTAAGGGGCCACATACAAGGGACATGTTGCAATGTCACTTAACCATATAAAACATACAATGAAGGCTTTGATCCAAACATAAGGCTATGCTCAAATGTCCACAAGCCAAAACAATGAATACATACAAGACATGAAGTGGGAAATAAAACATTAAAATCATGCATGAATACATGTAATTGATCAACATAAGCCATTTGTAACACTAGTGTATTCAACAACTTAAGTATCTAGTGAGATATCAATGTGTAAGTAAGTGAGAAATATTGATAAATTTTATCCAATGTAAATATATTAAGTACAAACAATAAGGGGTAGATAAAGAAGGATAAAACCTATGTATGGAAAGCCCACCATGATCTTGTTGATGTATAGATAAGATATAAGAGGCCTACATATTTTTTGGATTCAAGAATTGATAGTTTGTGCTCATTGGCACATGGCTAGTAGAATTGGACAATGGCATATGATTTTATTATCTAAGTAGGGCACTTTTGCATATTTGAAGTTTCTGAGTCTGAGACAATAAAATAACCTAAAATTATATCTATAAATGGAAACATATATGTAATGCATTCACTTATGTACACTCGTGAAACATATATGATATGAAAACTGATATAAATAAATTTTGAATAACAATTCACAAATTAACTGATGTAAATGAAGTAAACATAAGCATGCATAGGTCCTAATTTTGGAATATCATATAATTTTGTATTTATGAATTGGAAGAAAAATAAAATAGAGAGAAGGATACTAACAAATGAGTCCTATAAGGGACTCATAATCAATGAGTCATGTGTCTAGGATAGGAATAGTGACCTTTCAAGAAAAGCACCATATTGATGTGATTAATCTAGTAAATTCAAAATCTAAATAGTGATTTCCCTCTATACCAAAAATACCACTGCTATAATGATGATCTATATCATAATTTGATTATTGTTGATCATGATGAACTTCAGGGATTTTAGAAACCCATTATGAAGTGTATGAAACCTATGTTGGTGTCTTATGTGAAACACCCTTAGTACCCTATAATATCAATCTAGGACATGCAAGAGTAGAGAGAGGCTCTCTATAATCTATGACAAATATCTGTTGAAGTGAAATTTCAAGGATGGGTATCTTTGGAAGGGTAGATACTTGATTTGGAATTCTCTGAGTAAATTGCACCTTTTTAGTTGGTGTAAGTGAAATGTGTTATATAGGAATGATATTTATCTATACTAGGGGTATTCATATGGGATAACCCCAACTATATGACTTCATTAGCATAGATTTAATTTAAATACTAGTGAAATGTAGAAGGTACTGTGCAAATCTATTGATTCCAAAGGCACCCCAATAATATATCAAAGACCCTTGTACTAGGTACACCTTTAAATTTGGTGGCCACATGTGATGGACTAGCATGTAATGGTAATGTAATCTCATTCATGGAGTTCTAAATGTGACAAATCAATCCTTTTATTATCATGGTCATGGAGAGAAAATCTCAATGTGAATACAAGATGATAGAGAAGATTGATTATGCACATATTCCCACTTGAACTGTTATCAACCATGATACTTTGAATATGTTGGTGATAAATGTGAGATCAAATTAACAATGAATGCAAAATTGAATCATTAAATACTATCTCATGCTTCTCAAATGTGATGAGTGTCTTAGAGGGCATTAAATTATGGCAGGTACTAATGATGTTAATTAAAGGATGTGGTGCCTCTGTATGTGAATGATAAGAAATTGGTGGAGGGTGTGCACTATATGAATAATGAACTCCCAACATATCAAATATATTACTAATTATATGCTTATGAAAAGGATCACTAAATATTTTCATTGATTTGATTTTACTTGGTTGTGATTTGGAAATATCTGTAGGTGTCCTCACATCAATGATGTTTGCATCTATCAAAACCTAAATCTTGTGCCTTAAACTAATTCATCTATTAGTATCATGCCTCGATGATCTATGTAAGTCATAAGAGCAATTTTGGTAAAATCCTTTTGAAATAGGCTTAATCACATCAACCTATTTAATGGGAGGGAGATATATGATATTATATTCCAAAACTATTTTTAGGACCTTGTATGGAACCTTCGATAGATTGGTAAACTTTCTCCTTAGAGGAGTTTATAATATAATGTGTGAAGTTGGTTTTAAAATTACATGTACTGTTACCTTTTGATCATTATTATAATCAATTAGCCTCACCTTACATGGTGGATTAGTTAAATTATTTGTATTGAAATCTGGATTGGTTACATACTTAATCTTATTCATTGCCAATAATTTGACTTCTCTTTCCTTTACCACATGGCATAAATTTGTAAATGAGAGAAATTTATTAAATATGATGGACTTGTGAAGAGGTGGAAGAAAACTCTGTTTCAATATATGTTGGAGTTTTTTATCTACCATATGACTAGTCATCTTATATAACATCATCTTGTACCTTAAGACATATTATGTGATAGGATCATTAGATTTCTGTTTGAGTTTATCAATATGAAAATATGAAATATTCTCACTAATATTGATTTAAAAATGTGCTATAAACATATAGGACAATGGATTGAACATATGTACCAATTGATGTGGTAAGTTATAGAACCATTGTAAAGCATATTCGTTTAGAATTCTTAGAAATAACTTAGTCAATAAACTTTCATTGGACACATGGTCCAAACATGATACATTGAAGTCTCTTTAATTTTGTTATGGGTCACCCTTTCCATCATATAATGTAATCTTGGGTGATAAGAAACTAGTAGGTAGAGGATATATTGCTATGTTTTGTGATAATGGAGTGTTCAATAGAGCGTCAGAATCAAACACCTAATTATATTTCAAAGTGCCTTGATTTGAATGTAAAACCTTAGTTTAAAACAACTAAATTTTTTTCATAAGAGATTATACATCATGATAAGAAGAATGTGTGTTAATCAAATGTGGTGTTCCCGATGGCTAAGTAGGAATTGGAATAGGAATCTATTTAGGCCCTTAGGTGTCCCCATAGTAAATGATGGTACAAAATTTACATCCATGGAACCCATAATATTATAAATCTTAAATTATTGAGCCATGATTGCACTTTTTATGTCCAAAATGGTTTTAAAAATTGTACGATGATTGAGAGGTTGCTCACTAAATATTTGTTTAAAAATCTGGATAACTTTCAATTTTTCAAACTTTATTTTTCCATTACCTATAGGTGGGATCATATCTTGGTGTTCATCTTAAAGACCAAGGTTATCTTCATCATATTTCTCATGCTCTAGAAAAGTGTCATGGATCTCTACATGCTCATGGTGGTCATTAACATCCAAAAGTTTTGATATACCTTTGTTCTTATCCATGTTATGTACTTTATCAAAAGGGATCTACATATGCTCAATTAGAATACCACTTAATCTAACACTTCTTCTAAAAGAGGCAAACATAACCTTTTTAGAGTATATAAGATACGAAATGATAACTTGAAATATTGGTGCTATTAAATAATTTATTAGATCTAAAAACCTAAAGAAAAAAATTAGAAATAGAAAAAATAAGGTAGAAACCTTAGTAACATCTATGGTTAGAGATTTATAATATTCAATTAATAGATGATCCCACCAATATGTTTTATTTAATTTGGGGAACTAGAAAGATGCTAGACCCTAATTAAAAAAACTTTTGTGTAAAATCAGAATGCTTCAGATATGAAATAAATAATGAACATTATTTTGGAACCTACTAAATTTATAGATATGTTAGAAAGGGAAAGTACTAAATAAATACACTAGAAAACTAGAATGCAAGACTATGACTAAGATAGGAAAATAAGTTCTGTGATTGTGTTGACTATTTATGGATTTAAAATAGGATTTTTTTGGGTCTCTAGACAATAGCATTAGGTTTGGACAAGGATAGGGTGTGTTAGTGTCCTTAGCAAGCATTGGCATCCTATAGATGCTATATTTCTAAATCTTCTATGATATGTTCACCTTATCCTATGTATTCTACTTGACTATGTAACATCCTTTGATTTCTCATAAGAACCTATGTATGTCTTCTCCTTCACTTGAAACCCTAACTCAATATAATAAGAGGACAAATGCAATCACATATTAAAAATGGTTTAGTGGTTGAATTTGTGCTTGCTGTAAACATCCCTTATGTTCAGATCTACCTACATACTAATACTTTGAAGATGGATCAAACTCCATGTATTTCTACCATGTTATGGTGTGTGTGAAATACTTGTGAAAAATAAAAAATGTTGGTGCAATCATGGTGTGATTAAGTGCTTCAAACATGATTTTGACCTTGGAGGTGTATTCAAACTTTAGTTAAGGGCTATTAGGGATGCATGTATTCATAATTAGGAGAAAGAGGTAATTTTATCTCAGTGTACAACTATAATTTTTGTGATTTTCAATATGAAATCCTATTGTGTAAAATGGTTTAAAATGTGGTTTTATAGTGATATTTTGAAAATTCCTTCGGATGTCTCTTGATAAATTATGGGATGACCCATTACATGAATTCAAATTTGAGAAAATAATTATTATTTAGTGGAAGGACACTATTGGTAGAACTTGATAATAATGGGGAGTGCTACTATCCAAATAGTGCACTGTTGTCTTAAGAGCAAAGAAAACCAATATGAGAGAATGGAACAATCAAGTGATAAGCTTTAGCTATTTTAAATGAGTGATAAAGACATTCTAAGATCATTTTTTCTTATAAAAAGGGTCATCCACATGAAAAATGAAGGAAAGTGGTCAAAAGGTTGTGGAATGAGGTATGAGCTAAGCGTGTAAAAAGGTTGGTCACAAGTGCACTATTTAAGTAATAAATTTTAATTTATGTGTCTGAAAAATACTTTGTTGAAATATGAGTTTGATTTATTAACCCCTTATGTGAGTGAACCTAAACAACTTTCTTATGGAGTAAGAGAGGGAAGAAGAAAAATGCCTAGCCAAAAATTATTGGGTAATAATCTAGGTAAGGCAAAATATGCTAATGAATTAAAAGTGATTACTAAGTAAGAAAATATTATGAAACAAATTTTAGTGAGCTTTAAGAACATAAAATTAAGGTATATAAAGAGAAACATTATTTATTTAATGAAATTGATGGCCTCAAAACTTCCATCAACATGGTTGGGAGTCTTACTTTAGAAATTTTTAGATGTAGAAGTCCACCTATGGTGTATGCTTTGATAATGAAATAAATATGGATAAAAATGATGTTAAAAAGGGTTATTTCAAATACAATTCCCAGTTTGACCTCTCTAGTTGTGTCTAAAAAGTTTGTAAACATTCTACAGATGAAAACAAAAATACTACATGCGAGGCTTATCTACATAATTTGGTTTTTCCCATGTATTCCTCCCAAAATTCAAAATTTTTAATGGGTTAAATTATTATTAGGGATTTTATGTCATAAATTTTTAATGAAAACAAATTTGGTCTTGAAATAAATCATTATGATGTGGATAATAAGAGAACATTGAAGGCCATTGGAAATTATAGAAGGGGTTGAACATTCATGAGGTTTGCTAATTTTTGGGCTAAAAAGGAGGTTTTAGAGTCCTTTGTGGATTTGGGCCCATGTTTTATAAAAAAATGTCTTTGATTGTTTCTCAAATAGATAAATGATTTTAATTACTAGGTTAAAAATAAAGGAGCCCCATTCTCTTGCTAATATTTTAAATTCCATAGAAAGATTGATATTTTATTATCATAATGTTATCCACTCTTTTGAGAAATAAATTGGCCTCAAATTTCATTATCCTCCACTTTGGTTTCCAATCATTAAATAGAGGAATTTGTATCCTTTAAATGAATAAGTTGAGAATGATAAATGGAATGTAAGAGATGTATATTTCTTCCTTGGGAATCACCACATATTTCTCCTTCAGATTTCATAATTTCTCATTCATATTTCACAATGGACAATGAAAAATTCTAGGGGTTATTTAATAGTGGTTGTGGAAGATAATGGATATTGTTTTCCAAACTTTTATTGTCTACATAGTGTTTTTTCTTACACTTTCTACTAATGGTTGGATTTGGATTTTGGCTATGAAAGGGAATGCACTTTTATTGGGAGGATATAACTTACTTAGGTTTCTTTTGTTGGAAATCTTATTTTTTTAGATATAGGTATGAAAAATCTAATATATCTGTAGTTAAGTAAGATATGGGTGGATAGTCTTTTTTTTTCATATGGATTTTTTTTTTCTATGTATGCCTTTTTGTATTTTTTTACATATGGCTTATTTTTTATGACAAAATTTTGTTGCAATCCTTTAAATGACATTTTTTTAATATTTTTTATATTAATATAAAAGGAAAAAGGACCCCCATAACCTTATTTATCGATAATAAAAAAAATAATATATATAATGCTAAGAGACATGTTTAGATGGATGAAATGGCATGTAATTTCAGATTTTATTAGGATGATGAAGAATATTGTTATATTAATGTCAAATTACATCATTATAGAGTAGTACTTTGTTTTATTTTTGTAGAGTAAATTGAAATAGAGAAGTAGAGGATGTTTTTGGAGAAGAGTATGATTCACCTAGAGAAGGGAGACACCTAGTGTGTTGAGCAAGAAAAATAAATTCAAAGTAGAGAGGTGCTTTTGGGAATGGTGCCAAAATAGTATAACATTTGATTATGTTAGTTCTATGTATGTTTCATGATTATATGTCTATGATTAATGGTTATATGATTGTATTCTGATCACTGTATGACTATTTTTATGGTCATGTGACTATATTTTGTATATTTATGGTTGGTTTGATTGTATAGTGAGGAAATTTTAGGGTTATACAAAAGTATTAAATGGTTATGTATTATTATGGGGTTATCCATAGTTAAAACAATAAAAAAATATTTATTTTGTACCTAATCTAGAGCACCGAAATGGTGCAGATTATAGGACACTAACAAAGGTCGATCTTGTACATTTTTCTTGGTTGGATACCTTGAAGGATATTTAAAAAAACCCATTTTTTTGTACATGCCACAATAATATCATTCCATGAGGTAAATTTCCATTAAGGCATTTTATAATAAGACATTTTGTGTGTTTTTTACAATCATAACATTTGATGAGGACACATTTCTTTAGGCATTTTTATTAAACTATTTTTATAGTATGGTGTTTCATGAAATCTCATTTCTTTGAGGCATTTTATAAAAAAAATAATGTATCTTGTGTATACTCTCACATTTTCATATGTGTTAAAATATCCCTTTTCATATTATGATGGATGTCTATATTTTGTTTAATGTATTTTGTTATACATTTTCTTGTGCTTAAAGAGGTGCCCATATGTTTATAGGATGATTGATCCAAGTTTATAGTTTAGGTCATATGTACAAAAAAAAAATGGTTTTAAACAAGTATACGATTGATAATTATAGTTGACATTGGTTATTATAAGTTGATAGTTAATGATAAGTGGCTTATTTTGTCCTTACTTTGGGATCCCACATAAATTCTTCTTCTTGCTCTAGTAGAGAATTTTTAGCCAGTTGGTATCTATTTGTATCATATTATTTATAGTGGTTGAGTATTAACATCACCTTTGAGTAAGGACGTTGTAGGTTTATAAAGTGTGAAGGTTGTGAACTTGTTAGAATAAAAAATAAAAAATGACGAATCAAATATATCTCATTTCCCATTAAGAATTAATAGTCTTTATTAAGAGACACGTCTAGGGGTATTTAAGTTTAGAGTTTGGTGGATGAAAAAGACTAATAAAAGGTGTATCTTGAGTTTATATACCATTCCCAATGTGATTTCTAAGTCATTTCCTTAAGTTTGGTTCAAAACAACTTTTGACTCCTTTTGCAATGTTTGGTTGCAAGAGAAAAGTTAACGCCAATTGAATGCTTATTTAATTGGGTTCATAAAATCCTAGGGATGCCTAAGGGACTCTCACATGTAATTTTAGGAATTAAAAACTCTTCTTTATCCATCATTGTATGTGTAATGGATTTACAAAGTTCACCTTCTTTTTCCCATAAGAACTAGTAGTCTTTCTTAAGAGACATGTTTAATGGTAAGAAAGTTTGGAATTTAGGGGCTAATAGAGGCCTAGAGAGGTGTATATTATATTTATATTTGATATGAAATGTGAAAAAAAAATTAATTCCTCTATTGGAAGCACAGTTTAAGATTTGCTTCATATACTAAGAGACTTTTATCTCATTTTACAAATTTTGGTTGCAAGAGAAAATTTGCTTCCAATTGCACGTCCTTTCAAGTGGATATATGAATTCCTAGGGATGTATAGATAATTTTTTAATGTAACCATGGGAAATTAAAATGTGTCTCTAGTCATCCCAATTTTCATTCATTGGCTTTGAAAAATTCACCTTATTTTCCCCCTTAAGAACTAGCAATCTTAGAAGATAAAATATATTTGCTAAACTAAAATGAGAGAATCAATACTAACAAAATATTTAAGCTAAAAAAATAAGATAAATGGAATAAACACATTACATAGCACACAATATTTCACTTGGGAAACCCTTTCAGGAAAAAACCCAACACAATAAACTCCTTTGTTATTATATTAACTTAATTGCCTTGAAATGCAATAAAGTGATTCTCAATTTTGCTTTTTCTCTATTGTACATGCGAGTATATATAAAAAAAACAATATTTAATCATTAAACTGATATTAAAATAATATGGGTACCAAAATTATGTGCTAAAACCACCCAAATACATGCCAATAAAGGTGAGTAGGTCCTATTTTGGCTCTACAATCTAGTAAAGTGTAAATCATGAAAAATATACAACACATTTCCAAAAATATCCTACTTGTTAAATACTTTCCATAGGGGGAAACACAACCATAAATTAAATATATAATGTAAACTATGCCCATTAAAGTTTTTCACTAAGAAAAATCTCCACTACTCACAACCTTTGTCAATGAATCAATAACACTCTCACATATGTCCACCTTATCTAGTAGTTTATTCTTCTCCTCCACCATTTCCATTACAAAATACATTACAAAATGGCATTACACATTGATTAATTTTGTTATGGACTGATACTAAAGGTTAATTTCTAGATAAATTTCACTTTGGGAGTCAAAATATATCCTTACAACCTTTTGAACAAACCCAATAGTGTAAATCAATATTTGAATCCAAACCATTTCCTTACTTGCTTGAGTAGTTGCCATGCATTCAACCTTTGTGGTGGATATCACAATAATAGATTTATATTTTATCATATAAATTATAACTTAACCAAAAAATTTAAACACATACCCACTAGGAGATCTTCAACAATCAAGATCTTTGGCCCTGTCTGAATCCATAAAACCCTGATAGCAGATTGCATAGTTTGAAATCATGTGTAAATACATAGATATCCTCTTTACCATAATATAATGTTCCTTTATTTAATTTGACATAAATATACTCACTACTCCCATTACATGATAAATTTAAGGTTTATTACAAACAATTCTATACATCAAGCTATCAACAACACTAGCCTTTGGGACTAGAGACATGTCCTCAGTTTCTTCTTCTATTTTATGACATTGTTCAACAGATAAATTTAATTAAACCTTTTTAGTATCATTCCAATTTACTTTATTTATTTTAACAATAATTTTATGTTTACTAGATCTCTTTTAATTTCCATGCCCAAGATTTTATAGCACTAAGATATTTCATATCAAATTGAGATGATAATTGACGCTTAACTTGATTGATCCTTTCCTTATGATTACCAATTAACAACATATCATTTACATACAATAGTATGATAATAATATTTCACCTTCATGTTTAAAATAAATATAGGGATAACCTTTGATTCTTCCAAGCCCAAGTCCCAACACATAAATGTCAAATTTTTGGTTCTACATTTTTTGTGATTGCTTCAAGATGTAAAGATAATTTTATTGCCTACACACCAAATCCTCCTTTCCCTTTATCTTAAATATTTTTTACTACATAATGTATATTTCCTCTTCAATCTCACCATGTAAAAAAATTGTCTTTATATCCATCTGTTCTTTTTCTAGATTGAAAGTAGCAACAATTGACAGAAAAAATCTAATTGAATGTAATTTAGTAACAAGAGAAAAAATATTACCAAAATTAGATCCTTCTACCTAAGAGAATAAATTTAATAATAGATGATATTTATACTTATCCATTTTCTCATCTACATTGTACTTCTTAAATACCCATCTAAAATCAATATGTTTTCTTCCAAGATGTAATTTTACCAGGTCCCATATCTAATTTTTATTTAAGGACTCAATTTCTTCCTCTATAGCCTTCTTCCAAGACTTAGTTTTTTTTGAGGTGAAAACCTCATTTATATTCTTTGGGTATTCATTATTAATATAAAAATATATATATATATAATAGAGAATGGAAATTAGGAGGAATATACCTATCGAGTGTCTTTCTCACCAAATATGATCTTCTTAATATTGGCTTTTTTGGTACAATTACTTATCAGCTTCATCTGAATCTTCCTCTTACAACTCTTGTTTTAGTTCATATTCTATATTTGCCTCAAATTATGACACTTATTCTTCCTCTTCATCTTCAAATTGAATATGTTTAGGTTCATCCTTTAGCTATCCCATTTTTGGAACATCTTTTACTTCTTTGAAGATAACATTATGAGTGTAAACAATCTTCTTCATTTTAGGGTTCCATAGCTTATATCCCTTCACACTACCCTTCACACTAGTACCATATCCAATTAAAATACACTTTGCTAATTTTTTTTACCTACCTTAGTCCTTTTTCCCTTCAGAATCTACACATAAGGATTTCAACCAAAAATCTTAAGATGTTTCAGAGAGGATTTATTACCAATCCATGCTTCTTGTGGATTTTTATCAACCAGGGTTGATGTGGGAAATCTATTGATTAAACAACAAGTAGTCATGATTGCTTCTACCAAAAAACTTATTTACAATCCTATACCATGAGCATGTTTATCACCTTATCCATCAGAGTCCTATTCATTCATTTTGCAACTCCATTATGTTTTGGTGTATATGTTTTTTTATTTTGTATTTTTATTCGATATGCCTTACAAAACTATTCAAAAGGATTGGAGAGTATTATCCACCATTGTCACTACTTAAAACCTTAACCTTATTCTTTATTTCAATAGGATCTTTAACCTTCTTAAACTTACTAAAAACCTTAGGTTTAGCCTTGATATATAAAACCCACATTTTCCTTAAGTAGTCATCTATAAAAGAAATATAATACAAATATTTCCATAGTAATGGAACATTTACAGGTCTAAACACATCACTATGCACTAAATGTAAAATTCCATCTAATTTTATAACACTATTTGGAAACTTCACTCAAGTTTTCTTACCAAAAACATAATACCCACATAAATAAAAATCAAAGTCTTATGGGAAATCAAAAAATACTTTAGCCATACCTTTAAATTTTAATTTTCAAAGGCCTTTCTTTCCAATGTGTCTCATCCTCTGATGCCATAACATTTTCTTCTCTACGAGAGTTTGAGGAGATTGATTTGACATATTTTTCACCTTAATAACCACATATATATTAATTTCAACACTTATATTTCTTTTCTAAAGCTTGAATATAGTTCATGTATAGAATCATCTTGGTGGTATCATGTACACCCTCATCATTCATCTTACTTATAGATATTATGTTTCTAGTCAAACATAAAATGTGCATAACACTGGGGAGGATTTTAACCCTTCCATATTTAAATCTCATGTTGAATTTCCCTTGACCTATGATCTTATATGTCAAGTTTTTTCCTTAAAATAAATCAACTCCATTGATCTTTTCATATTAAAAAACCACTCCCAATGAAGGGTCATATGAAAAGAGGCACCTGAGTCAATCAACCATGCACCATCACATAGATGTGAGCTTGAAGTTACCAATAAAAAATCCCTCGAGTCTTCATTAAAGAGATTTTATTTTGTATTTTGGGAATCATCAAATAACTTACCATTTTCAAAATTTTATAGTTTTGCAGTCTTTCTTCAAATGATCTATTTTACCATAGTTCCAACATTTTCTCTTATCTTTTGTTGTAGTTTTAGATTTACCTCTAGAATTTAGTTGTCCTAAAAATATTTTAGTTATTTCTTGTGAAAAGAATCATACAAAAAAGGAATATTTTTTTGATAATCCTTAATATTTTTTTTCCTCCTTTATTTAAATAATAAGTCTCACGCTATGTCTTTAATTTTTAATGTCGATGCAGTAGTAGTTATTTCCATAACTAAATTATCCCAAGAGATAGGTAAAGAAAAAAGCAAATTATTACACTTTTATTTTTCATCCATTTTAACTTAAACCAAAATTAATCATCTTACCAAAATATTGAAATCATTCAAATGTTCAGCTATAGAGTATTCATCATTCATTCTCAATGAATACATCTTTTAGAGAAATAGTTTGTTCACTAGAGACTTTATCTGATACAAAGTCCCTAACTTCTCCCATAGATCTTTAGAAGTTTTACCCATCAATATTGAGTAAATATTAATATAAAAGAGATGATTTGATTGAATATTTTCCTTCATATCAATATTTATCCAATATTATATATACCTTATTTATTTTAGGTTGCACTTTTGATACAACAACCCACTAATATCTATCCACAAGAATATCTTCCATCTTGAGCTTTGATAACTCAATGTTGTCCATTGAATTTTTTAATATTTATCTTATTACTTATAGTAATTCTCAAACTCCTAGTTAAATAATAATTTATCACAGGTTAAAGAAACCCTAACTCTTCACACAAAGCTAAAACCTAGCTCTAACACCAAATTAAGATAGAATAGATATGATAAAATAAAGTATGATAAGAAATAATCTTAGAATATTTAAGCTAAAAAACAAAATAAATGGAATACATAAAATATTAAATTGTACACAAGATATCACTAGGACCCTTTGTGAAAAAACCTAGCATAATAACCTCCTTTGCTATTGTATTACTTGAACTGTCTTGTAATATAATAAAGTACTTCTCAGTTCTTCTTTTACCATACTATATGTGTGAGTATATATGGGCCAATTAATATGTAACCATAAAATTGGTATTAAAATAACATGGGTACCAAAACCATCAGATAAAACATCCAAATACATGCCAGTGAAAGTGAGTACATCCCATTCTAGCTCTATAATCTAGAGAGTGTAAATCATAGAAAATATAAAACCCATTTCTAATAGTGTATCTTAAGAGACACATTTGAAGAAGCATAATTTTGGAGCTTGGGGAATGATGAAGACTAAGAGAACATGTATATTTTTTATAAGCCATTCCCAATGCAAATACAAAGTTTTTTCCTCGATTAGGCATGCATTTTAAAAGCTTCTTCCTATATTATGTAACTTTTATCTCATTTTGTAAAATTTGGCTACAAGATAAAAGTTTCCTCCAACTACATGTCCATTTGAGTGTCTCAAAATAATATTGGTATGTATATAGGACTCTCACATGTAAAATTTGAACTAAAAGAGTGTCTCTAGCCATCCTAGTTTTCCTATAACAAATTTGTAAAAGTTCACCCTCTTTTTCCCCTTAAGAACTAGTAGTATCTCTTAAGAGACATGTCTTGTGACATGAAAGTTTGGATTATAGGGGTCAATTAATATTGGGATAAGGTGTATCTTGAATTTATAATCCATTCTTTACATGACAATTATTTTAGTTCCTTGATTGGGTGCTTCCTATATTGAGTAATTTTTGTCTCATTTTGCAACTTTTGGTAGCAAGAGAAAAGTTGTTAACACTTGTGAATCCATTCAAGTGGGTATATGAAATAATATATATGTTTATAAGACTCCCACATAAAACTATAATAAATAACATTTTTGTCTCTAACCATTATTTTTTGCATGCAGCATATTCATAAATTTTGCCTTATTTTCCCCTTAAGAACTAGCAATCTCTCTTAGAGATACATCTAAAGGTGTGGAAGTTTGGGGTCTAGGGTAAAATGAAGATTTATAAAGGGTGTATCTTATGTTTATAGGACATTCTCATCATGACCATAATTTTTTTTCTTCGATTGCTTGTGCGATTTAAAAATTACTTCCTATACCAAGTAACATTTGCTTCATTTTACAAATTTGGGCTACAAGGTAAAAGTTGCCACCAAATGCATGTCCATTCGAGTTGGTATTAAAAACCATGGTTCAATTTATATGAATTATACATGAAATATAAGGAACTAACAATGTGTCTCGTTTCATTTTTTTTTATGTGCAACAGCTTTGCAAAGTTCACCTTCTTTTCCCCCTTAATAACAACTACTTTGTCTTAAGAGACTCATCTAGTGGCATGCAAGTTTAGATTATAGTGGCAAAAAAATATGATAAGACTATATCTAATTTATATACCATTCCAAATGTGAAAAAAAATTCAATTCATTGATTGAATACATGTTTCTTTATCGTAATAAGGACATCTTTATCCTAAACATCTCTTAACTTTGAGAATATGAAATTGTCTACTAACAGTAACAAACACATGAATGTGGAAATTTATTTGGCACCAATAACCTAAAATAAATATGTTAGTGAATAATTAAATTTAAATTTATATGTACTATCTAAAAAATCAATAAAACTTGACAAAATTAAACACAATTAAATTTGATAACTCAACATACCTTAGAATTTAAATCCAATGAACCATTAGGATAAACCCTACTCTTGATAGTAGAAATAATTGATTAATATTCATAATCATGAATATTTCATATTTCTTTAACACATTTCCATGATATTTTAGCAATTCAACATTTTTTTCAACAACCAAATGGGAATAGTGGATTATGATCCTATGTTTTCCATAGTCTTCGAACAACCATACATCAATATTTTTCATAGGATACCATTGAAATCAAGTTTTATAAATAATCATAGACCCAGTGGGATAGTCAATGTTTTTCCCATATCTGCTATGGGAATTCAATTTAATTTCTTCTCTATACATTGACACAAGTAGTAGTAGGTTGCATCTTCATTATCCTCATCCAAAATAAATGCATAAACATGCTTTGCATCAAAAAATATAATAATTTGTTCATAATGATGTCAATATATATATAATAGTAAAAAATTAATGATAATTTAATTATTTAAATATATAAATTCATCGCATACCTAATTTTAGTCGATCAAATACATGGTTAAAGTCATTTGATGATGTCACTTCAGTAAGTTGTAGTGCTATTAGAAGTAAATATGTGTTGATTGGACTTAAAGGTCTATATTTCCATTAATCCACCTAATCTTATGACTCACAACCATTCCAAATAAATTCCACACATGATAAATAAAAACATGCCATGTGCATCATATGAATTTTCCAAGGACATGCATTTGACCTATGAAATGAGTGGATCTCACTAGATCTTGTTACTATGATAAAATATTCATAGATTTTAAATTGTTTTTTCTCAATAAAAAATAAATTTACATGAAAATTATAGTTTTTTTTAACACCATTAGTTATTTCCTCATTACACCATTGAAAAATAACATTTGCATTTTAAGAATTGACACAATCTTCAAATTACAACTCCTCTCTCACAAGGGCACTTTTTAAATATCCTCTTACACTGTCATACTCTCATTTTCCATGGTTGGCCTTAGTGAAGTTCCAAATATGTTATACACAATTCTTCACATGCATATTTCTTATCCACTAAAGCATGAACATTATTTACACAAAAATGACAACCTATTTTGAGTTTTAGTATTGTGATTAAACCTCATTTTTAGGTTACCATGTGTAATTATCTACAAACATTGATTATTAAAATAATTTTACCAAGTGGGAATGTATTCTTGCATAAGTTAAATTGTTCATCTAACCATAAGGCTATGTGTGTGTTCCTTGCATACTCATACATAAATTTCTCCTTGAATTTGGACATAAATTCAGAATTAGGTTTTTGTTATGTAACAAGCTCACACTTTTTAGATTCCTTTCCATATTTTAGTGAATATTCTACATATTTGTTCTCAAACCAATTAATTCTTATCTTATTCCATGTTTACTCTCCTTAAGGATACATTTTTCAATTTTATAAATCCACCACACATGTTACAAGTTCCATATGAACATGTTTTCCTATAAAAAATTGTTGATTTGGTCTTTGATAAAAATAAGGTTGGAGTAAATTCCCATATTGACTTTGGTGGAACTTACATTCTAAACTCCTATAAAATATTATCAATATACAGAGCTAAATGTATGTGAGAAAAAACATTATAATGCATTTAAAATTCAACATGCTCCCTACAAAAATAAGTGGTGCGTGCGTGATTGATTTTCACATAAAAGGGTTTTTCAATCCTGAAATATATTTGAATAATAGTTATGTGTGGATATTTATATTAAAACTTAGATTAAAATTTCCTTTGGGTCATATCCAAGAAATGTTTTAGATTGTGTTGTCTTTCAATAATTATGTAATTAATTTTTTTATAGAATCGGTTGTAACCTTTTATTTCCATGTGAGTCTAATAGAGAATGCAAAAAATCCATTCTTATTGACATTAAAAATTATTTCATGTCTCCCAACTACTCTCAATAGTGTTTATGTGTGTGTGTGTTCAATGCTCTACTTATATGTATAATCAAGCATTTTTTCATATTTGACCACTTACTGTACAAGTTATAATTATGTGATGGGTAGCATTACTTTCTTTGGTTCATCTATTCACACCTAAAGTATTATATGAATTATGTATAATTTCATCAATTTTCTTGTTTTGGCCATCAATATTAGATGTTCTTAGTATTAGGTTGTTTATATTAGGTATCATCTTATGTAATTCCATCATTATAACAAACAATTTGCATCTCCTAATACCATTTAATTTTTTAAAATAATTATCTTAAATTTTATTAGCTTTTATTCTCAAATGGTGTTCACACATTTTCTTAGACATTGGTTTCAAAATTATTTTAGTGATTTCAATTAATTAAATGGGTCTTTTAAAATCCTAAGAGGTGTTCTATTCAAAAACATTTTTTTAATGGGTGTTTTGATATTATTTTATTCATTCTTAGTTTCTCCATTTGGTGTTCTCATATAGTTTTCTTCATTTATTGTTACCATATTCTTATCATCATCATAATTAAAAACTATTCAATCAAAATAAAAATACATAATTTGAATGTAGACTTGCATTATAATTTGGTATGACTTTATAATTGAAATTATAATTTCAAGTAAACATTCATAATTATTTATGACATTCAGTTCATTGAGGGTATAATACATACCTTGTGTTATAAGAAGTCTTCACATTTGTTCCTTTTGTTTTTCTCTCCTCACTTGTAATTGCTCTAGTGTTTTAGGCTTTGGTTTCTTCTTGGGTTTAAAATGAGATCCATCACCCATGATGTTTAATTACATAAATTTGATAGCTCTTGAGCTATACAATTACAATGAGATAATTATGATTATTAAATTATTAATATATGATGCAATCGAGTGAATTTAATTACAATACTATGTAAAATGATGTTGAACAAAATAAGGCAGGGAAAAAATTCTTGAAAAGACAAAATAATGATGTTTGAAAATGTGTTTATATAATGTGTAGTCATTATAACACATACATGTTCGTTAGTGGCAGGTCTATATAAAATTAATGGGTCTACCATAATCTATAATGTAATTAGGTATAATTGAGCCTAAAATCAAATCCTATATGCATTAAAAAATACATCATATCTATAAATCAATCCTAGCTCAGAGAAGATAGAGCATACCTACACTTTCGATTGAGAATACATTTGTTAAGCAAGAGCATGACCAATATGGGGATCCACTAGACCTAATTAGGGGGTCACTTATAAAAATACATTATGCTAAGGAGGGTTCTAAAGTCTCCAGTCTAACACAATCATTCAATAAATCTAAGGGGATCCTAGGTTTTAATATTTCACCTATGCTAATAATAAGAAATTAAATCTAATTTAGTGCTCACCAAATATTGTGGCACAACATGAGGGGTTAGTAAATAATCAAAACAAGTATAAGATAATTTTAATTAAGTCAAGTATGAGTAAGACCCTAAAACATGGAATATGAAGAGTAATATTATTCAAAGCCAATACTTATGTTATTTATATCTACTAAAGAGAGAAAGAAAGTTAGGTAATACTTACTTGAATATGAACCCATTGAGACTCAATCTCTCCCTTGGCCAAAGGGGCTTCATAAAAGGTTGATGTGGTTTGTAAGGATCACTAAGAAAGGCCAAAGCATCCAAGAATTATCCACAAGACTAAATTATCCAAGTAAAAACCCTAAGCTAAGACTCCTCAAGTAGAATGGTGGAAGAGAAAATTATAAAGAAACACAAGTGAATAATAACACCTGATTGCATATTGAAATAAGATGAAATGATATTGTATTTATAGGTAGATCTCACCCTAAAACCTTCTAAATATGTCAACTGATAGGGTCAACCTAGTTAATCCTATATAATTTCAATCAATTATTCACTAGGTCCTGAGCTAGGTAACCCAAAGGCCAAACTAACTCCTAAATAAAAATCACCCAAAATTATATAGGGCTGACCTAGTCGACCCAATATAGCTGACTGACAAAAAGGTACTAAGGTTATGAAAAGAGGAATCAAAAGAGGAAAAATATAAGAGTATGCAAGTGAGGATAAATATCTCAAGGAATTATTTTAGGAGCTGGTTGGATTGGTGATATGTGGCAATAAGGGACAACAATCCTATGAAACACTAATGATCTACCCACCCCTTTATTAGTGTACTCTTTAAGGTGTGTACTCAAAGAGATAAAGTCTTGATGGGTTCCTAAAAGATGTAAAACATCAGTATTTGATAAAATTTGAAAATATTATGTGTATACATATGCTCCACTTGAATCTCATCATGTGTCACTAAGGTGTAATAGGGGATGGTACTTCGAGAAATAACATAAGAACATATAACGTTGATGCTAAAAAAAAATTGTAGTATTTTAAAGCATAAAATAACTAAAAGTAAATGAATAAAAAGGAAAATAATTAAAAAGTAAATGTGATGCGTACCTTGACTTACCTTTATTGTTGGATGGTTGTATTTTGTGTTGTTAGTTTTGATTGTGTAGGGTACAGAGAATAATTTTGTCAAACCCAAGAATATTAAACTAAAAACCCAAAATAAATAAACATAGGAAATCTAAGATAACTAGTGCTATAAGGATGGGATGTACTTGGTAATTTGGCAAGCTAAGGTGACAAGTGCTATGTTAGACCAAATGATGAAGTCAAAACAAGAGTAAACCAGGTAACTAAAAAGTTAAGGATATTAAAGACCAAAAAACTCAAATAAGTAAACCTTGAGTAAGAAAGGAAAACTCACCAAGACAAATTAGGGATACATGTCAAAAAGAAAGGTAATAAAACATTGATGTAAAATTAGAAACGAGATGATAAAATAACATTTTTGAGTGAGTAGTAACAATCCTTATCTCACTCAATAATGGAAAAAGGTGCATAAAAAAGGAAAACAACATTATCGAGTGAGAAGTAAAAAGACAACCTCACTTAATAATATAAAAAGGGGTAAAAACTCAGGTGTCTGTAATAGTATGATAGTAATATAATGATAAATGGTAAAAGGAAAGCAAAATAATTTATAAAGAAAGTAATCCATAGTTTTTCAAACATGTTATTTTGCTCTAAGGATAGATAAAATTGAAACAAAGCAGTGCCATCATGTTTTTAAGATATGAAGAAGAAGGATTTAAAGAATAAGGGAAAATAGATTTGGAATCACAACTTGCCTATCAAGGGGGGAAATGAAATGGGTGGAGGGGAGAATGAAGGAAAAGATAAGGTATGGGAACTCTTTATGAAAGTCAAGATAATTAAATTAGTTTTGTCAAAACAAGAGGATTTTTGACATTAAGGACTTTGTAGAACTTCTCTTAGCCACACAAGTCTTAGGTCAACAAATGTAGTATGTAGATCATCCCATGAAGGCTATATGCATAAAAAATGTAAAATGGACCTACCTTCCCACAATGTGTTCCCCATTCCTCAGGATTGCTTATAGAGCCATAAAACTACTATGAAGATTGGGTACTTGTGTGAGAAAGTAGGTAGCACCATAGAGTTTATTAAATTATCTTATTCTAATCTATTGGCTTATTGTACTCCAATGGACCTCAGTTCTATGTGAAGCTAATTATGGGGTTTGAGCTTTGATTAGAGATAGGAGATGGGCTTGAAATCATGTCTTTTGGTGTGATTTTATATATTAATATTTGTATGTTTCCTTTTAGATATCATTTCCTTTTATTTCAAATGATTTAACTTTTAACTTTATTAATGGATTTTTTACTCCTCCATATAAATTTGGAAAACCAAAATGGGTGCTAAAGATGAATTTAATTTGAATACTTAGGACTTGGTTTCTAAGAGAGAGAACTTCAAAGAGCATGGGGTTTAAAAGCATTGTAAATCTAGGTAAAATAAAAGTGTTATCTTCACTTCGACCTTGATTTATTCAATGTGGTGTGAAAGGAAAGGGGAAATCAAGAGGAATGACACATAAAACAATTTGAATTACTTAAAATCATAAAAAAATGTGACAAAGGGAGATAAAGGGATACAATGATATAAAAGTGTGATTCTTTATCATAAGAATGAGGGAAATGAAGGAAAACATGCTAACATAGATTATTGTGCAAATTCCATTTATCAAAGGAAGTAAAATCTAAAGTTGAGAACAAGGATCAACATCATATTCTTATAAAAGGAATAACATGAAGGTAATTTTATGAGGAAGGCTAAGTATTGTCCATGGTATTACAATGCAACTCATAAAAGAGAAACCCATGAGGGTGCCAAAAAGCATTGGAAAAATAAAGGGACTAAGTAAAAAGATGGTATTTTATGAGGAAGACTGGGTCCTATCCACTATTTTACAATGAAAATCATAAAATAAAAATACAAGGGATGCCAAAAAGTGTGTAAAGAGAATAAATATAAAGAAGACTATGGTAAATCATGAGGAAGACTAGGTCCTATCCATAGTTTTACAATGCAACTCATGAAAGGGGAAACCAAAAGACCAAATAAGGAGCAAAGGTTTGTAATAAGAGAGAACTGCAACAGAGGGAGAGACCCATGTAAGTAACCTATAAAAAGTCTTAGATATATGTAGATAGAAAACATGAAATGTTTTTAGGCAAAGTACTTTTTGAGGAATTATGCATTGGTGGGCTCTTTGAATATATGGCCTTCATTAGTTTGAAGGTGGTAGGTGTTTGGACCAAGAATATCTTTGACTAAATATGGGCCCCTTAATTTTTGGGCATATTTACCTTCTTTATCATGGGTGTAGTCTAATTTTAAGACAAGATCACCAACATTAAATGTGTAGACTTTAATAGGTTTGTTATGTTGTTTGGTAATACAAGACCTGTATTGGTGATTATGTTGCAAAGAAAAAAGATGAAGTTCATCAAGGAGATAAAAGGCATGAAGGTGAGATTCATGTAATTATTCATCAAGAATAATACCATGAGGAGATATAAAAAGAGGGTGAAGCTCAACTTCTAATGGGAGAACTAACTCATAATCGTAGACTAGAGAGAACATCATTGCCCCAGTGATAGTATGTATGCTAGTCTAATAGGCTTAAAGAATAGGGTAAAGATGAAGATGCCAATCTATGTGGGTTTCACAAATTATCTTTTGGAGGATTTTATTAGTAGCCTCATCTTGACCATTGCATTGAAGATGACAAGGCATGGAAAATTTGTGATTGATCTTGAATTTAGCAAAAAGATGTTTAACATGTTTATTTTTGAAGTTACCACCATTATAAAAAATGATGGTGTGAGGAACACCAAAGTGATAAATAATTTGATTAAGAATAAATTTATAAATGGTAGGATCAGTGACATTAACAAGGGGCATGACTTCTACCCACTGGGTAAAATATTTGGTAGCGATGATGATAAAAATATGAACATCTTGGGAATGAGGTAATTTACCAATGAGATCAAATCCCCACGTGTAAAATGGCCAAGGAGATTCAACGGTTTGAAGCTCAATTTGAGGTGAATGAATTAGATCATCATGAAGTTGGCAAGGAGTACACTTTTTAGCATATTTGATTGTATCCTTTTCAATAGTAGGCCAAAAGTAGCTCATATGTAGGCATTTGTGTGCTATAGTATGTCTGCTACAGTGGCCATTATAAATTCCCCCATGTGCTTATTTAATAAGAGGAGGGAACTCATCTTGCATAACACAATAGAGTAAGGTACCTTTAGCATTATGATAATAAAGAATGTTATGTCAAAATACATACTTGAAAGCTTGTTTATGAATGCGTGTATTTTCATGAGAGTCTATGTTAGGAGGATAAGTTTGGTGTTTAAATAATTAAATAATGTCTTGATATCATGGGATTTATCGAATGGTAATAGACTCAATGTGGTAGATAAGTGAATCTAGTGGTTGAGTTAAAGATGAAACTTTTCTTATTTGGATAAGAAAAGGAGGGCTGGAAAGGACTTGATGTGGATGAAAGAGAGATGCTGAGGATGCAAGAGAATCAACAATGGAATTTTGATCTATAGGAATAAGTTCAATAGCAAAAGAGATGAAATCCTTAGTAGGAGTGGTTTTAATTTGATGATAGGTAATGAGGTTTTCACTTTTACATTGATAATCATTATTGAATTGGTGATAAATAAGCTGAGAATAACCTAAAGCATGCAAATATTTAATATCTAAATTAAGATCAACTCTCATGCCTAAGATGAGAGATTCGTATTCAGCCATATTATTGGCAACATCAAATGTGAAATGAAAATATAAAGGAATGATTTTACCAAGAGGACTTATGGGAATGCAACCTACCCCAGCACCTTGAAGGCATCTAAAGTCATCAAAGTGAAGAGTCCAAGTATCCTCATGTAAGTTGACATTAATTTTAGGAACCTCCTCGATAACTACTTTAGTTTTAGTAGTATTAAAGGGGATAAAGGATTCATCAATATTAGTTTATTCAAGATTAGTGGTAAGGTTATAAAAGTAATCTTTGAGAGAAATAACTTGATTAAGACCTTCAATATAGAGGATATTATCATCTGGAAGACTATCTTGAAGGGGAAAATTAGATGTTAGCTAATACAAGAGATGTGGTAAGTTGATCAGCTATGGATTTCCCTTTGATATCTTATTGAGTGATGATGTGAAGATCAAATTACATAAGGAGGACCATCCATATACCAAAATTATCTCTAGGGAAAATTTTTTAGAAAAGATGTGACGAAGGGGTTCAAAATGAATGATGGCATAAGTAGTCTAACAAAGCATGTAATGGCAAAGATTTTTAGCTAAAAAATAGATATCAAGGAAATCATGTTTAATTTTGGTATAACATGTCTCAAAATCAATGAGGCCTCAGCTAATGTAATAGATATCATACTTTGTTCTAGTATCATCATGTTGGGAAAGCATTGCCCCAACTAAAATAGGTGTGGAAGAAGTATATAGAATCAAGGGTCTATTATTGGGAGGATGAAGTGTAGGCAGGTGAAGCAATGACTCTTTCATGTTATCAAGTAAGACCATTTTTTACGTGGATCCATCCATTCTAAAGTAGTACCTTTATTGAGAAGAGAATTAACAGAGTGTATGTGATAAGCCATTTCAGGGATAAATCATCTAATTGCCCTAAGTTTACCTAAGTATGAATGTTGGGAATGGAAAAAGGAATGAGCATGTTAATGATATCACTAATATTAGTGGGTTCAACATTGATGTCATAGAGAGAGACTAGGAATCCTAATAATTTTCTAGATGTGAAACCAAAGACGCATTTATAAGGATTGAGCTGAACCTGATATTTAAGAAGATCAAAGATAATAGTAAGATCAAATAGATAAGTCGTACAATTTTTGGATTTAGTAATGAGATCATCCACATAGGTTTCAACAATTTTATGGATAAGGTCATGAGAGATGTGAGTCATTACTCATTGGTATGTGGCTCTGACATTTTTTAGACTAAAGGGCATTTTGATATAGCAATATGTGCCCTATTATATGGTGAAAGTAGTCTTATGTTGGTCTTAGGGGGAAATGTGAATCTGATTGTATCTTGAGAATCTATTTGAGATAACATTTTGTAACCAGTTGTGAAATCAACAATGGCATCTATTGAAGGTAAATGGAAGTTGTCTTTGGGACAAGTGAGGTTAAGATTTCAAAAATCAATAAGAATTTGAATGACCATAGTGACCATTTTTTTAATGGGGACATGTTAGAAACCCATTCATAATAGTCCACTGGTTTAATAAATTTAGCATCAAGTAGTGTGATGAATTCCTTATGACATAGAATGGAAACCGTGGGTGAAAATTTCCTTTATTTTTGATTCACAGACTTGGAATCAAGATAAGTAATGATATTATGCACCATGATGCTAGGGTCAATGTTAAGCATGTCTTCATGAAACCAAGCCAAAACCTCATGATACTTATCAAATAATAAGATGAAATTATCATGTTTGGTAGGTGATATTTCATGAGAGATAGTAATTAGTCAAGGATAAGAGGGAGTACCATATTAAATGCAAGTGGTTTCTTCAATAATCATGGCATTACCATATTGAAAGTGGTATGGTACATTAGGGAAGGAAGAAATAGGATTAGTTTTGGGATCAATGCTAGCAATGAAGTTATTGAGACAAGGATATTTAGTTTTAAAATTACCAAGTTTATAATGTTTCCAAGGAAGTTGAGGCTCTCGAGCATGAAGTATTTCAAGGATAGCTTCATCACTAGGCAAGGTTGGGAGAGGCCCATAATACTCAATATCCACTTCAAGGTCTAAAATTTGATTACCATGGTGATCATATTAATAATGTATCTGATGGACATCAGTTGCCTTGGCATCAAGTGTAATCTCAAAAGTAGAAAAAGTAGATAGGTTAGATGAAATTAGAGTGTTGTTGGTTTTGATGATATGAGAAGAACTAGATAAGATTATTGGATCTATAGGTGGTAAAGGAGATGTTAGATTTTTTTTAGGTTTAGAAGGTATAATTTTGTCTACCACCCAAGGGGTATCAATAAGTGGAGAATTGGCAAGAGGCATATGACCCTCAAGATATGGAGTATGAGCCATAGAAATGGTATGGGTATCTCGATTAAAAGCATGAATTTGGGCTAAATTTTTTTGATAGTGCTAGACATCCAAGTCTTGAGATTTAGCTTGGTCCATTATATTATTGTCATCATATGTTGGAAAAATTATACATGCTTGAGAATTAGGGGAAGTTTCAGAAGGTGAAATCTTGATATTACTAAATATATGAGGAAACATGATGAGAGGACCTTGAAATAGTTTGGCCACTCTAAAATCATTACAAGTGAAGGAATCTTTTGGTAAATAAGGCTCCTGAGCAATGCATAGAGGGGTAAAATTAGTAATATCATCAATAAGGGGAATAGTATGGTCTCTAGGTAATAAAGAAGGAGGAAGACATTATGAAATGTATAGAGGTAGTTTGGTAGTATTGAAAGTATGTTTCAAATCATTGGGTTCATCATCAAAATCCATAAGAGTAACTTATAAATCAAGATTCATGTTGATGAACTCAGGTAAAGGAGAACTATTGATCTTAGGAATTGTAAGAATATGATATAGAGATTTAATATTAGGAAACTAAATAATCCATGGGTTGGGATCAGCTTCATGCTTGTATTGTTTTCCATTATGTATGAATTTAATGCATTGGTTACCAGAAGAAGCAATGTCCCTCATTTGATGAGTCCATGGGCAACCTATAAGTATATTATAAGATAAGGGTAAATTGAAGACCATAAGCTTAGTTCACATGATCTTAGGTCTAATGGTTAATGGAAGCCAAATACACCCAAGTAGCTTTTGATTTGTCTTATCAAAACCATGATAGGTAAGATAGGTTTAATTAAGATGATACTTGTTATAACCAAGTTGTTGGGTTAACCACAAAAATGTCACATTAATACCAAAACCTTCATCAAATATAACTTTATGAACAAGGGTAGTATTAATGGCTTTTGATAAAAAGTGGTAGGTCATCAATGCAAAAAATAATTTCATTATTGATCATGTCTTCATCAAGAAATTCAAAGGAAAGCTTGGAAGAAGAACATATAATTTTAATGGTATTGATATTGGTAGGTTGAGATTCGATAGAATGTGGTTCTTCATCTATAGAGGATACATCTTCAATTTCTTGGAGTTTTTGCATAAGGAACTTGCGATGATAAGGTGAGGTACAAACTAACTCGATAAGTGGAATCTTACAAGGCTTAGAGTTAAGTTATTTAAGAAATTTCCAATGAGATTTAGAAGAACCAGTACAATTTTTAGAAGGTAAATTATATTTGGAAGGAATATATGTAGTTGGAGGGTCAGAAGGAGGAGGCAATTTCTCATGGGATTTCAAAGCAAGATTAGTGGTGGTAGTGTCTTTAATAAGTTATTCTTCCAAAGATTTCTTCTTAGGCTTGGTAACAGGATCTTTGTGAGCCAGTTTGTGATGATAGTTGACCTTAGCAGTGTTAACATATTGAAAATTATTTAAATATTATTTATAATCAACATCAATGGCACAAACATACTTGGTATTAGGTTGACTAGTGTAAAATGATTTTTAGTTATTTGAGGTAGAAGCTTTAGAAACTTGTCATTTTTGAGAAGCAATGGTGTACTCTTGATGATGAAGGTTGATCATAACTTCATGATTAAATGAATCACCAAGAATTTAAAAAACAAAAAATGTAGTGAGCCCTCTACAATACTCATGGGAATGACCAATGTTAGCATGGAACTAACAAAATAGATTAGGGTCATACCACTTGGGAGGATTGTTAGGATATTGAAAGGTTTAGAGGGTGATAAAAAATATTTCATTTGCTGAACTATGATAGGAGTGTGAGAAGGTGAAGGAATATTGGTTTTGGAAACTCTAGGCTTGGTTTGCAGAGTATTACTAGTGACATCATGGGTATATGTTTGAAAATATCCTTTTATAAGTTTAGGATGAGATTCAAATTGCTTCATGAGAAAGTCTTGACATTTGGTTTGGTCGAGAGATTCATTAAGTGTTTGGGAAGCAAAGGCTTGAACCTTATACTAGAGATAAGCAGTGAAAGTAGTGATAAAGAGTTTAAACAAGTTATCATCAATCATGTTATGGTTGGCTTTGTGGGACAATAATTTTCATCTCTTAATAAAGTCATGAGCTGATTCAGTGGGAGATTGCTTAGCATTAATGAAGTGGCTAAGACAATTTTTGAGAAGATCATTGTGTTGAAACTCTTTAACTAAAGGATTAACCAAATATTCAAGTTTCCAAATAGAATGTTGGGGTAATTGGTTGTACCATTATAATACATCACCAGTGAAATTTTTGACTAAGATTTTAGTTGTGGTGAAGGTATTAGTTTAGATCTACTTTTTGTAAAGATTGCCAAAGGCTTTGAGAAATGAGGCATGGTCTTTAGTCCCATCATACTTGATAGTTGTAGATATGTTACCAATATAAATGGATGAAATAAAAGGGGCTAAAGGCTCATTTTGAATAGTTTGAAGCATATTTTTATTCATTATGGGTTGAGGAATAACATTTTATGAGGCATCTCTAAGAGGTGGAGGAATGTAATTGGTATTATCTTGAGGATGGATAGTTGGAGGTTGATTAGCCATATTAATCAAATGTTGTTGAAGTTGCATCATTTTATTGGTGTTAGAGTTTTGCATTATGTTCATTTGTTGAATAACTTGGGTAAGAATTTGAGTCGTATCAAGAGGTGGGTTGGTGTTGGTAGGAAAACTCCCCAAATTGGTATTAGGGGAGGGTTATTAGAAGATGGATTATTACTGGGATTATTTATTAAACTTGTGTCAATTGCTCCCACATTATTTTGAATATTTTGGAGATAAGAAGTATCTTGGTAAGTATAGAAAGGGTCAGTCCCATCAAATTCATCTTGTGGTGTGATTTGCACCATGTTATAAGTCATAGATGAAGGAGGGGAAGAGGTGCTCAAAGAGTGATGGTGCTCTTAGGAAGAAAAAAAAGGAAGAAATGAACATCCCATATAGTATCTAAATGGATTCAAGTTATCCAAGAAGATTATGATAGGAGACTTCATCATGATTGAAAATAAATGAACAAAATGCTAACAAAGAAAGATAGTGAACTAGATTGGCAAATAAATAAGGCAAAAAATAGTACAAGGTTGACTGGGTTGACCTAGCATAGGGAGCATGGTTTGACAATAGTACAAGGTTGATTGGGTCGACCTAGTATAGTAAATAGAGGTTGGAAAAAGTATAGGGTCAACTAGGTTGACCTAGTATGGTAGATGAGGAAAATCAAAAAGTCTATAATAGACTATGTCAACTGAAATGATCATGTACTAAAAATAATTTTGCAAGTAATTTTAAATGTAAGAACTAAAAGGAAATAAACAATCAATTGGATTAATGAGGTTGATCCAATTAAAGCACATAGCATAAATCCATGCACCAACACTGGCTAATGTAAGTTTTTGCAATACAAAATACAATTGAACAAAAAGTAAGCAATCAACTAGGAAAGTAAAAGATAAATATTTAGTCAATATAAATGTTTGTTAAATGATTAGAATATGATTTTAAATGTGATGAGAAGTTGGTTGTAAACAAGGAACTAGAAAGCAATCTAAGGATAGTTTCATGATGTTTGGGCTAAAAGGGATCTATATTGGTAATGGTACAGGGTTGGTATGGGGGCCTACCCCCTCACTTCACAAACCAAAGTGATAAGGGTGTTAGGTGCTTAGCCAGAATATACCATTAACCATATGTTTATACTTGGCCAGAAAACCAAGTTAGTTTCTCCCTTGGTGATTAAATCTAAGTAGGTTGGCCTTGGGTAGACAATTGTTAAAGTGTTTGTTAATATTTTGTGATTTGGTCATATGTGCATAAAATAGAAAATAGCGAAACCAAATATTAAATTGAAAACCACCTAATTCGACTATGTGTTCTATTCTAAGCATGTAAGTAACAAGAAATGAAAGTGTGAGCTAATTACTAGCATATAAGGGTTAATTCCAACTTTGAACCAAGGTACAATGTTGACGTAGTTGATAGTGTATGCACAAAATATAGAATAGGGTTGACAATGTTGCCTCTATATTACAGAAGCAAGGTCTGAAAATGAATAGGGTTGATAGAGTTGATCTAGTCATCTAGACAACATGAATTAGGTTGACAGGGTTGATCTAGTTGAATGTACAAGGGTAGTTTTAAAGACTACAAACTATGAAAATAAAAGACTATAAGGAAAGGCAAAAAGGATATAAAGGAACCTTTTTGGGTTTGAGTATGTAGATAAGTGAGATTTCTATCAAAGAACCTTGAGAAATGCTTGTAAATCCTACTAACAGGGTCGACTGGGTTGATCTATCTTTGCACGAGCATATTACTAAGTGTATGAACTTTATAGGGTCGACTAGGTCAACCTAGTATGTTGAATAGGATGCCTAAAAATCTATAGGTTTGATTGGGTCAGCCTAGTATACTAAACCTAATGTTTGAAAGTCTAAAAAATTATACTCGGTCAATTAGGTCGATCTAGTAGCTTGTATTTGAAAACCCACACATAGAAATTAGAACTAGGTCGATGTAGTCAACCTAGTATGGCAAATATATGATAATAATAATGATAAATAATGAAATAAGTGAATAAATCTTGCAAGGTTTAGTTCACATCAAGTTTACCAAAATGTATCCAATCATAAATGCATCATGTCTATAAATCAATCCTAGCTTGGAGAAGATAGAACATACCTACACTTCCCATTGGGAATATATTTTTTAAGTAGGAGCATGAAAAATATGGGGATCCTCTAGACTCAATTAGGGGGTCACTTATCACAATACACTATGCTAAGGAGTGTTCCAAAGCCTCTAGTCTAACACAATCATGTAATAACCCTAAGGGGGTTTTAGGTTTTAATATTTCACTTATACTAATAAAAAAAAGTAAATCTAATCTAGTGTTCACCAAAGCTTGTGGCACAACATGAGGGTTTAGTAAACAATCAAAACATGTATTAAAGAATATCAATTAAGCTAAGTATTAGTAAAACCCTAAAATATGGAATATGAAGAGTAATATTATTTTGAAGTGAAAACTTATTGTACTTCTATCTACTAAAAAAGGAGCAAAGTTAGATAATACTTACCTGAATATGAACCCATCTAGACTCAATCTCTCCCTTGGCCAAAGGGGCTTCGTAAGAGGTTTTTGTAGTTTATAAATATAAATAAGAAATTCCAAAGCATCCAAGACTTATCCACAAGACTAGATTCTCCAAGTAGAAACCCTAAGTTAAGACTCCTCAAGTAGAATATTGGAAGAGTAGATTATAAAGGACCAAATAATAACTCTTGATTGCATATTGAAATAATTATGAAATTATCTTGTATTTATAGGTGGATATCACCCTAAAACCTTCTAACTATGTTGATTGACAGGGTCAACCCAGTCAACCCTATACAATTCTAGTCAATTATTCACTAGGTCTCGAGCTAGGTCAGCCAAAGGCCAAACTAACTCCTAAATGAAAATCACCTGAAACTGTATAGGGTTGACCTAGTCAACCTAATATAATTAACTAACAAAATGGTACTTAGGTGAGAAAAAGAGGGATGGAAAGAGGGAAAATACTAGAGGAGTATGCAAGTGAGGAGAAACAACATAGAGAATGGTTAGGATCAAGTTGTATTGGTGATATGTGGCAATAAGGGATAGCAATCTTGTGAAGCACCAATGGTCTACCTAAACCTTTCCTAATGCACCCTTTAAGGCATGAACTCAGAGAGATTGAGTCTTGATGGGTTCTTGCAAGATGTAAAGCATCAATATTGGATAAAATTTGAAAATATTATGTGTATACACATCCTACACACTTTAAATTAGGTTTATGAGGCTCAATTTGATTTGAATCACATCATTAATTACACTAATTCTCTCAATTTATGATGAAATTGGGGCCTATTGAGCCCTAAATTACATCATATATAGTCATATTTAGGTTCACATAGATCTAATTATCCAAAATTGAACCCCTTGATTTAACCAATTGACTAATTAGATCAGTCAGTGATGCAATTATGGATAATTAAGCCTGAAATTATTAGAGGTATAGTCACTGAGAGGGGGGGTGAATTAATGAGTCCAAATATTTTGATTCCAATTCCAATCCTTTCAAACTATTTAACAATCAACATATATCAACTTGATCAAGCAAAATTAAAAAGAGATCTCATTCATTCAATGCATACGCAAGATCAAACATACAACACATAGTTCCTATAGGAAACCTTCATGGGGAATAAAACCCACTCTTAATCCTACAATACAATGGACTATTTGTCCTATAATAAATTACAAACAAGATACTGGTCAACTACTTTAGAGTATAAAACCTTGATTATATCCTCTTGACTAAAGGCTTTTAATGAAACACCTATTTCACAAGGAGTAACTACCCCTAAGGAAGATCAAGTCCTTTAGACCATACTTGAACACCTCCACCTTAGAACTGATGTCTTCAATACCTGATGATGGATCTCTATTTTTATAACACTTGAAAAAACTCCCTCTTTATCTCATACATGCCTCTCACATAGGCATGTCACAATCTCTCTCCTTCTTAACTCAAATTGTCCTCATATGCACACTCAAACCTCTTCACATATCCTTAAACTACAATATCACTATTAGAACATCAACAATATGACCTAAAGGTCATACACACATTCAATAATTTTATCTAATTATCAACCCACCCACTAGGTACATCTATTTATCCTTTGCTCCACAACTCTCACTTGCATACCTTGCACCAGTCTTCTCAAAAGTCTAGAAACCAACACATTTGGTTTCACTATTTTTAGAGATTTTATGAATTATCAAGTATATAACAATCTTTGTCATCCAAGACACATGCCTTCACCCTTAAGTGCATCTTACATGGGTCACACTTAAGCACAAGTCTCTTTCAAATAGGCCTAAGTCACTTTTAGGTCCTATGGAGACCCATTCAACTCTTTGACACTTATATGAGCAAACTAGGAAACATAGGAACACTTTCCAACATATGGACCCACGTGATCTATATGTCCCCCTTAAGTGCCAACAACCAACACATTACCCTTTTTCTTAAGCACAATTTGATCAAACAACATTCTGTGCATAAAATCATCATGAATGAACACATAGTCACCTTCTAAGCCTTTGTTCATACTACATATGATTAGTCAACCCTTTGTTCATATTTAAGCACTTGAAAGCTAGTGAAAATCAACTAGGCATAAAACTGAACAAACCCATATGATCACCTTCTCCTAAAATTTCAACATGTGTGATGTATGCCACCATCAAAATTCCTACTCAACTTTTCTTACCAATTACAAATTTGGCTAAGTATGGGAAAACACTGTCAAAATGCCTAAGATCCAAAATTTGTACTTGAATATATTTTGTCATGCTTCATCATTATAATTGATACTTTTCACATACAAACTAGGGACTATTATGATTAAAACCATATGACCAAGTCCCCCTGACTCATCCACATGTGGCAATTATGATGTCATCAAACTACCTCCTCAGATTTTTTTACCATTGGGACCAAAATGTCTAAATGAGAACAATGATGAATCGAGTGAATTTCAATCATGCACATAAGCACTGAAATTATAGAAAACCTCTTATAGGACCCATTACACATGATCAAATCACCATACTCATCTTTGAACATCTTTAATCATGCCAAAACTGAAGATCAACCAAGCATACTAGTACAAGCACATTACACACTTTGTCATTTTCACTTAGACTATCAAGACATTTAATCCACTCACCAAGACACCTCCATGACATCAACATGACATCATTGATAACTCTCCAACACAAATTACATCCTATAGTTATAGTTAAGTGGACATAGAGCTTAATTTGGCTCAAATAACATCTCTGATTACACCAATTCACTAATTCACTAAAATTATGATTAATTTAGGGCTAATTGATCCCCAAATCACATCTTATAGTCATAATTACAATTTTTGGCTCAAACCCTCCCATTTTTTGTCCATGATTGATCTAATCCACTAGTTGGTTCAATAAATGGTAGAATTTTAGTTAATTGAGCCCCAAACCACATCTTATAGTCATAATTAGGTTCATGGGGATCTAATTGGCTATAATTTCACTCGTAATTAAACCAATCAGCTAATTATTTTAGTCAATGATGTAATTAGGACTAATTGATCCTTAAATCACATACTATATAGTCACAGTTAGTTGAACATGAAGCACAATTTGACACTAATTACATCTTTGATTATACTAATTGACTAATTTAGTCAATATATGATGAAATTAGGGATAATTGATCCCAAATCACATCCTATTGTCATAATTACATTCATGAGACTCTAAGTATCCTAAATTTTGTCTCTAATTGAGCTAATCCACTGATTTGTTCAATCAATGATGCAATTGGGGATAACTAATCCTAAAATCACATATTTTTGTCAAAATTAGGTTTAAGGGGATAAAGTTATCCTAAGTTGCTTTGTGATTCAGCTAAAATAACTATTTTTTCAATCAATGATGGTGTTAGGGTCAATTAAGTCCCAAATCACATCTTATATAGTATGAAATTATGCTCATGAGACTCCATTTATTGTAAATTATGCATTTGATTGAACCAATCAACTAATTGGTTCAAACAATGATGTAATTGGGGCCAATTAAGCCAAGCCCAAAATCACATCCTATAGTCACATTTAGGTGAACACATGGATAAAATTGGCCTAAATAAAATCATTTATTACACTAATTGATTTATTCGCTTAATATGTGATGAATTTAGGGCCAATAGAGACACTAATCACATCATATAATCATAATTATGTTCACTAGGATTTAATTGGATAAAATTGTGTCCTTGATTGAACTAATCCATTAATTGGTTCCATAAATGATGCAATTATCACTAATTGAGTGTAAAATTACATCTTATAGTTGTAATTAGGTTGAAGGTCTCAAATTGGTTTGAGTTGCCTCTGTGATTAAATAAAATTGACTATTTGGTTCAATAAATGAAGTTGTTAGGGCCAATTGAGTCCAAAATCACATCTTATATGCTCCCAATTAGGTTCATGGGGATCAATTTGGCCCAAATAGCACCCTCAATTGAAAAAATCATCTAATTGGTTCAATCAATGATGCAATTAGGGCCAATTCAACCCCAAATCACATCCTTTATTCATAATTAGTTTAATACGAGACTTAATTTGACCCAAACCACATCACATATTTCACTCTATATAATTTAATATTTTAGAAAGTAAGATAGACAATAAATCTAATCTAAACTTAACTTAACATCAAATATAGAGTAGCAAATTCAAAAAAGCAAATAAACAAGAAATAGTTACAAACATAGGGTATTCATCACCTTCTCCATTATGATCAAATGGGGATTTTCTATTGAATGCTAAATGTGGATGCTCAACTTATTTCCAAGGAAAAGATAATTTGGTATCATTTTGGGATGTTAATGATTTGGATGGCTTTAATTCGCTTTGATTCACAATAAAAAAATTATATCACTTGGTTAGCTTGAAGGTGGATGATTGAAAGTGATGGATTGCATGTCAATGTATAGGCTTATAGAAGGTTAATCAGATGGTTGAGGATTATTTTAATTTATTGAATTATTATAATAATTAATGGTGAGAAATTAGTCATCATTCATGAGGATGATGACCAATTCCATGGGTTGAGAAGAAAGGGGATTTTATTGAATGAGTCAATAAGACTGGGTCAAGTTAGTTGGTTGAGTCATCTTGGAGGTTGAAATGTTCTAAGATGACTCATAAGGTAGTTGAAGAAGTTGAGGAATTAGTTGGATGAGTAAACACATGGTTGAGACAAACATGGAGGATGTTTGGGCAAGGTATAAAATCCATAATTTTAATTATTATTTTGAGGAAAATATCTATGCATGATTATAATTAATTAATTATTTTGATTTTGGAGGGAAGTGATGTTAATTTGAATTAATTGGGGATAGTGATGGGTTAGTGTGTCAAAGTGAATTTATACACTAAATGGTTAAATTTAAGTGTCTACATTTTCCCCTCTTTGATATGGTGTTGTGAAGTAATACCATTTCAAAGAATAATGAAAAAGTAGAGCATTGATGATTGTGGAGAAGAAAGTTACCCTATGAAAGTTAAAATGAATTGATGATTCCCCCTCGAGTGGTCATGCATTAAAGTGGATGAAAAACTAAAATTATTGAAGGGAAAATGATGAAGAGGTTATAAGTAATATCATTAATAAATTGAGTATTATAATTGATAAAACACATGCAATATTTTAAAACATCTGTAAAATGATTTTCCCATAGTGGATAATTTCTAAAGAGTGAGTTGGAAATATAATATTTATTTTTCATCAATTGTACACTTGGATGGTGCTTAGGACTTTCGAGTCACATGAGAAGATGTGGGATTGATATATCCTAACAATGGTAAGTTGTGTGTTGTAGAAAAAAATGTAGATTTTCTAATATGGATAAAATTTTAAAAAATTGATACTTTCAAGTAGTGATAAATATTTATTGCACTTTGATCAATTAGTAGCACAAAATTTTGAAAAAGTTGGGTGTGAAAATAATTATATCGGGGGAGGAATATTTGAATGATGGGGTTTAATATATATAGGGGTAGGGGGTTGTTTGAAATTCATTTGGGTAAATTCATATCTTTGTGTTTGATTTCTAGATTTGATTTGTGTGATTTTTCTCTAGGGTTAGAGAGGAAAATGGAAAATGATTCTAGTGGATAGGAATCATAGTGAGTGTATGTGATTTCACTATAGGCCAGAGGGGAGCATAGATGTGGCAAGTAAAAATATATATATATATATATATATATATATATATATATATATATATATATATATATATATTTTGTTTGATTAAAATTTAATGCCAAGGAAAGTAGGTCATTTTTTTTATGTTTACCAAATAGTGAATTTGACATCGATGGTGGTGAATTCATCAGGGTAAATAATTAAATTGTTGAAAATTAGGTCAAGTGTTAGGTTCAGTGAATTCATCCAATACCATGAAGATTTCATAAAAAATTATAGTGAAATCATTGAAAAGTGCAATGAAATTCATCATGAAGCTTAATGAATTCATCATACATTTTAGTGAATTCATTAAAAATCTTAGCTAATTCTCTCAACACAGTGGAAAATCATAAATAATAATGGAAAAACCATCGTAACAAATGGTGAAATCATCAAAAGGGTAAAACCAGAAGCTGATGTGCTTTAGCATGATAAAAAAATGAACATATATGAGACTTTATGATGTATATGTAGCTAAATAGGATTAACATTGTGCTTATTTAATTATATGCTAGAGAGGCTTCTTATTTTATGTACATGAGAGAGATGTTCAAGGGATATAAAGCTAATGGTGAGATTTAATGAATATGAGGTGTGGGTACTAGAGGAAAATGGTTTGGTTTATATAGCTAATATGCCTAAAATACAGGTAGTTAGGGATTATCTAACTACACTGGTAGAGTGCTAGCATAATAAGACTAACACATTTGACTTTCCAATAGGTGAGGTGACTAGGACTTTAGAGGATTTATGGAGGATCCTTAGGATTCCAATAGGGGGGATAGGTTTACTATAGTAAGGGTGCATAGGAAGTGACATTATATGGGGTTTCTAGGGATGACATTGATGTATGCATGGATCTAGACACAGATGCATTGATAATTATACTAATGGTTGTTATAAGTGGCATTGTGTTACCTAACAAGATAATGAAACTATTTCCATTAGGATTATTATATGTGGTTGGAGATATGTTAGAAAGTGATATATATTTTGCATGGGGACCATGTGTAGTGGCACACTTATACATGTATTTACACAATGTGATGTATACAGGTGGTGTGTTTATAGGCTTTTAAACACTGTTGTAGGCGTGGGAATGGGAGCACTTGGTGATTGAGAGACTTACATTATAGATGAGGAGGAGGATCCTAGAGGATCTATTTGCATATGGATGGAATGTATATTTAGGGGTAAGAAAAAAATTTAGGAGATGTGTATTATTACAATAGGGCTATTAATGAGCTATTAGGTAATCAAGTGATATGGAGGCTAGACAAAGAGTCTGATCCACACTAGAGGGAGGATGTGAGACACTTAGACTATGTGATGACTTAGTGTTGCATTATTGGTATCACATGTACATTAATGAGTAATATAAACCTATAAGGTGATGAAATAGTTTGGTAGTAGATAAGTAATACCAACATGTCCTCACATATTTGCATGAGCAGTACATGAGAGAGCAAAGTGGGGGGTAGGCATTGATTCTAGAGTTGTAGCTCAGAGTTGGGAAA